>CM043705.1:36909789-37257289 GCA_023935145.1 Bretschneidera sinensis
ACTGCTTCTTTTCTTCTAAGACCTATAAAACACATGTGAAACACACAAATGAATTAAAACGAACTAAATTAACATAACTAAGGACCTAATAAATGTAAATAAAGGGGCTTAAATATGAATATTTAAACACCTATCACACCCCCAAACTTACATATTGCTAGTCCCTTAGCAATACAAAATTAAGAACTAAAACGAAAAAACAGATAAATCAAATGTTCATGGTGTCCAACAAAAGTTTAGATCTTACAAAACTATGATGCGCATTCATGAGCAAGCTTAACAGATACAAACATATTTTTGCAATGAATAAGAGCTTTGAACACAAATCACTTTCATGAGGCAATTTAAGACATCACGAGTTCGACTTAGGTGTGTGGTGAACTAGCACATAAACGATTAGGTTTCCAAATAATTCTAATGTGTATGTTTTGATGTCTCAAGATTCACCAAATTTCCTATTAGAATCAACAAGGATGGCATAATTCTTCTTTTCTTTTGTTTACGACATTTTTGTCATGTTAGTTCCCTTAAGCTTTCTTTTTGACTCGTGTAACGAGCGTTTAGCCAATGACTCCTAAACCAGATGGTTTTAGGGCATTAGGTGTAAAGACACTCCTAAGGACTTACTAGCTCGAGTCAAAAAGGCTACGAAACTAACTGGTCTTAATGCTACCAATCATAATTTTTCACCTTTTGACATGACACTCAATGCTTACTGAGGCAAGAGGGCCAGTTACTCAGCAGAAAACAAGTTTTACTAATCATTAGGAGCATTTATTTCTTCTTTTGAGCACTAATCAATCTTTTCTATTTTTATATGCCAAAATGTCAATATAATAAGTCATCTAGTTCACAGTTAAGCAAAAGAAACATACACATCCAAATAACATGTCATACCCCACACAGTTATGTGCTAGTGTGCTTGTGGTAATTTAGGTCAAACTTGTGAATCCTTAAATGTCTAAAAGGCAGTGATCTAGGTTCAAAACTTGATTATTGGCTTATATGTTCAAAGTGTTAAGCTCGCTGATGAAGTCAAATCATAAAGTTTTGTTTAGATCACACAAAAAAGTTTATTGGATAGAATGAACATGCATTTATCTATGAAAATAGCAACAAAACAGAAAAATGTGGGACATAGTGAGTGTGTGAATATGTTACCATACCCCCAAACTTAAATTGCACATTGTCCCCAATGTGTGAATAGCATGGAGGGAGCGGATCTGGGAGATGGAGAACTGATGGCTGGTATGGCTCATAGCACGCCCCCAAACTTCAACTGGATGCACTCACGTTGTCCTTGAAAAAGAAAGAGAAACAAACGTAAAATGGAAAACAAGTAATAATAAACTGATAGAAAAATAAACTAAGAAATATGACTAATAAAATGAAATAAACTAAGAAAAAGGATATGCTTTGGGGTGCCTCCTATGAGTGCTAAGTTTAACATCTTCAGCCAGATGTGGTATCCTCTCACTACTGATCATCAGGTGGTGCAGTCGAAGAGGTACTGGGTGCTGGAGGTAAGCGATCAAGAATAGCTTGCAACATAGCCTCCTGCCGTTCAAATCGTGCCTCCAAACTATCGATGCGTTGATGCACGAGTGTGGTGGCTGCAAAGACCTCGCCTTGGAAGTAGGACAGCTCAGCTAGAAAGTGATGAGACTCGGTGGGTCCCATGTCTGAATGGTCCTCCTCTCGTACTGGGCTAATGACCAGGGTCTCGATCTCCATACAATCCTCTTCAACTCTCTTAGCTACTGGAGCAGGTGCTGGGAGTCCTCGAGGCATGTGCGAGATGCTGTGTGTCCACTGAGCCTTCTCGAAGAAGGGATGCTCTCGCACTGGTCCGTCACTAGAGGTCCCCTTTATCCCTTTCTTCTTGAGTATGTATGAGAGTAGGAATGGGAATGGGAGGCCCTATGCATTGGCTGTGGTGGTCTGACGGCCATGAACGTGATCCCAAAACTTGTGTAGCTGGCTCTAAATGATAGTCGGAATAGAGTACCAGTGGCCTCTATGGAAGGCATATAATGATTGGAGAAACTGGTCTCGCCGCTGTGTCTTGTGCCCCAATGGACACACATTGCGTTGTAGGATTGTGTCGATGAGCCAAAGTCGTGGAGGCAACTTTGATCGGCTTGTCACATTATTATGTCTGTCGGCATACTGGCCAGCGCACATGTCTGTAATGATCTCAGCGAGGGCAAAGGACTCCGGCTATTCCTCGATATCGGTGTCCTCAGGAGGGGACTTATCGGTGCAATGAAGGGCCGGATATATCGGCACTAATTACCTCGATGGGCGTGCCCTGGACTGAAGAAGTGATTACTCCCGGTCTGCTGCAGTTAAATGATAGGCTTGCACAAAACTGGACCATGAGCTGGGTGTAAGCAGTCGAGCAAACTGGCTTGAAAAGTCTCTTTAACCCTCGGTGTCAGAATGCTTGGAAGGCCCATTGAGTGGCGTCCATATGCTTGAATACGTCATCAATCGATAAGACGGTCTCGAATAAGAGCTCTCGTTGCTCGATGCTTGGCTGGGATGATGAGCCACGACTACTGGATGCACCGGAGGTAGAAGCAGATGGTTTGGTCATGTTTTTGTTTGCTTCTGCCTAATTTGCTATCGATCTTAAATTGGTGCGCTCGATCGCACACTGGCTATGCGCTCGATCGCAAGTACCGTGTGCTCGATCGCACACAGTCAGGCTTTTCCTTGAATAGGTCATGTGCACCAAAAGACCAAGCTATGGTCTTGAGGATTTGAAATCGTTCCTAACCTCCTGCAAACATAAAAAGATATTCAATCACACACATGATAATATATAGATACTAAAAATGTAAATGAATCATTAAAATTCGCATGGGTGATTAAATTGGGTACCTTGTGGATGCATGGTGGTGACAGTACGGCAGTGGTGGTGGAGTGATATGGTGATGTGATAGTAGTGATGGGGCGATGGAATGAGTGTGGTAATGCTGGAGTCGAGAGTGGGAGCGTGAAGGTGATGATAGTGTGAGTATGTGTGCAGAGAGGGTGAGTGAGTGAGCGGTGAAAAGAGAGTGAGTGTGTGAGCGGTGGAGAGAGAGTGAGTGTGAGTGAAAATTTTTAAACTTTATAAACAAACCTTCTGCCACGAATGCGCTCGATCGCACACGGCGTGCACTCGATCTCACTTGTGCGCTCGAACACATTGACTGGTGCGCTCGATCACACTTTTGCGCTTAATCGCATCGAATGCTATGATCGATCGCAATCAGTGTGCATATGCAAAAAGACAAACTTACCTTAGCTGAAAGATGATGAAATTGGAATAGTACAACCTTACCATTTGTTAGTGGCCTCAGTACCACAGCTTGAGCTGTATGAGTAATCAAATATGAGCTGCTCAAGTGCTCTCGTGCCATAGTACTAGTTGTTTGGAAGGGGGCACTTAGAGCCCACATCAGGTGGTTCTAGTGCCCTTGACAAGTGCTGCATCTTAAATCTTGGTGCCTGGTCAATAAAGTAAGTAGTATTAGTAATTGTATGAGGGTCGATTTGAAGAACATACTTACTTGACGGCTGTGGTGTGTTTTTGAAGAGATGTGTAGCTGTATTGACGTCTTTAATCACATTGTCCTCCTCAGGCCGAATATCCACTTTTGTGTCTTCATGGTTGGGGATGGTCTCCAATGTAGTGGTGTGATGGACCTGAGAAGCTTTCTCAACAACACTTTGCATGAAGCTCACATTAGAATATTCATTATCATTGTTGGTTGATTTTAATGTATTGAATATTTTAAATTCTATCTCCTCATCATTTACCCTCATTGTGACAATGCCCCTTTTTACACTAATATTAGTGTCAGCAGTTATCATAAAGGGTCGTCCTAGTATGATGGGGAGAGGTACTGGCAGAGTACATTCTTCCATATCTAATACTATAAAATCAGCAGGTATAACAAATTTACCTACTCTTACCAACACGTCCTCAAGGATACATCTCGGTCGTTTGATGCTTCTGTCCACTAATTGCAAAGTGATGGAGGTTGGTTGAAGCTCCCCCAAACCTAGTGTCTCGTATACACTGTATGGCAGCAGGTTGATACTCGCTCCTAGATCTAATAGTGCATGCTCGAACAGCTGGTCACCTAGCCTGTAAGGAATAGTAAAACTACCTGGATCTTTCAGTTTAGGTGGTAATTTTCTTAGAAGCACAACACTTACCTCTTCGGTTAAGGCAACCGTCTCAGGTTCCTTAAACTTCCTTTTGTTAGTGCAATAATCTTTCAGAAATTTAGCATATGCAGGAATTTGTTTAATGGCATCTAACAAAGGAATATTAATCTCTACTTTCCGCAAGGTTTCAAAAATACCAATTAGTTTGTTGTCTTTCTTTTGTTTTACTAACCTTTGCGGGAAGGGTGGAGTATTCACCTTCTCCGTTTCACTTACCCTTGACGCCGATGATTTTTCTTTGGATGCTGTTGCAGATTCATCGGACCCTATTACCTTGCCATTTCTCAGGGTTGTCACAACGTTTAATTGTTGATGTCCCCCAGGGTTAGGTAGTGTTAGAGAGCTCTCCTTGCTTTCTGCCACTAAGCTCCTTAGCTAGTTATCCCATTTGTACCTCTAGTCTTTGAATTGCTTGCTCATGTGCTGCAGTGGTCTGTCTCTGCTAAGTCATGAATTGTTCTTGTGACATCATAAATTGTTGCTGCTGAGTGGCCATTTGTCTCACAAGACTTTCGAGGTCGTTCTTCTTTGGTTCGGGAATAGTTTGGGCTGCTGGTTGGAAGTTTTTGTGCTGCCCTTGACTGTTTTGATTGTTGCTCCACGAGAAATTTGGGTGGTTTCGCCATCCAGGGTTGTAAGTGTTGGCATATGGGTTGTTCCTCGGTGGATAGTTGTTAGGCCCCACGTAGTTGGCTTATTCCAGATCTGCAGATGAGTACAAAGGACACGTATCAGTATTATGGTCGTATTGAGAACATATTGCACATACCTGAAGTGGGGTGGATGGTAGGCTGGATGAGGCATTTTGAGTAGTCATGGCTTTTACAATCATATCTAGCCTCGTATCTATCTTCTTCTCCAAAGCAGCTATTTGGGCAGAGGGTCCACTATTTAGAGTAACCTCTTACATACCTCTGCTTTTGACTTTTTGTCTACCTCTAGAGGAGAACTGTTGAGTGTGTTCACTGAGGGTTTCGAAGAGTTCCATTGCTTCTTCGCTGCTTTTCTCCATCAACACTCCTCCATAACCTAAATCAACAATACTTTTGTTAGTATCATTTAAACCTTCATAAAAGGCTTGTACCAATTCATCTTGAGGTAGGTTGTGGTGTGGGCATTTGAGTAACAGCTCGTTGAAGTGTCCCCATGCTTCGAAAAAGAGGTCTCCATCTTTTTGTTGGAAGGACTAGATCTCCTTCCTCATTTGCCTCGTCTTTTGGGTTGGGAAAAACTTCATTAGGAACTTGCTTACCAACTCGTCCCAAGTGTGGATGGAAACTACAGGCAAAGAATTATACCATAGTTTAGCATTATCTTTCAAGGAAAAAGGGAACAGAATTAACCTTATTCCTTCTTGGTCTAGAGCTTGTATGTGCTGGAACTTGTAAAGATCAAAAAATTCTCGGAAGTGCAAGTGCGGATCTTTATTAGGAGTTCCCCTAAAATGAGTCAAAACATTCAATATTTGCGGAGATATGTAATAGTTTCCCGCCGCCTTAGGTTGATATGCAATGCATGATGGTTGATCAATGTTCCGTGGGATGAAGGAGTGCTTCATCGGTACTCGTGCAGGTGGTTGCTGGTTTTCGAGCTGTTCTGCCATTGGTGTTTCGTTCTCGACTTCTGCTTCGTTCTCCTTGAAGTTGTCCCTAAGCCTTTTTTTTGGATGGTCCGTTCAAGCTCAGGATCAAGGGGAAAGAATGTTGGATGTCGGGATCAGAGTCCGTGCATAAATTAGGTCAAACCAGCTTCAGTGCAGCAGTTCACAATGCTGCTCGGGTAACTTTCTGTCCTATTTACGCTCGATTGCACAGAAGGCTGCAATCGATCGCAAGTATCACAGAAAGTGTGATCTAGGGTTTGATGCTTGAAACAGAAAGCAACTCGATTAGGTTTTGATGAAAAATAAAAATAAAGATGGTAAATAGAAAATAAAATGATAATAATAATGATTAAACGAAAGTAATTCTAAAAGAAATTTTAGCGCAATCCCCGGCAACGGCGCCAAAAACTTATTGGACGATTATATACCTAAATAATTAAGCAGATAATCGCACTAGTTTTACTTGCAAGTGCACAAGGTCGACAGTGTAATGTAATGTGCGAAAGCAAGATCATCTTCACAGAGATTGGTAAAGTTCAGTTTTTAGAATTAGTTTCTTTGAAGTAACAAGAAATAAAATAACTGTTGAATGTGAGTGATAATAATAAAGACATAGGGCTTTGATATCCACCACTAGTCATACTTTCCCAATTGTATAATATATCAGTGCACTAGCCTTATCATGTATACCTACTGGTTGCTAACTTAAAGGCATGGTATCTACTCCTTAAACTATTGATCTCCCTAAGCAACGAGTTAGGCATGGTATCTACTCTAACTCTTTTCTTCCTTAAGGGATTTTACATGGTATCTGCTCTAGTTGTTCCTTAAGAAAGCATAAGTACTATGGAAATCGACAACCACATGAGACCTAGGGCATGGTATCTACTCCCGGTTTCCCATGTTGATTAACCCAGGTATCCGGATAAGATATCCCTCGTTACTAATGTTAGACCTAGGACTCGGTCATCCAAATTGAACTAACTAACAGGTCCATACCACATGCATACGCTGGCCATACACATACATATGAGGAATTTAAATAAGCACATGCATTAATCAAGTTAAGTAACATAATAAAAGCTATTGGCAAAGATTTATCAATGAATAAATATATGAGAAAGCATAACTAGGGCTTCAATCGAGCCCTATAAGAAAGTTACTTACACATGCTGTCTAAAATAAACATCATATATAAACTAAGCATGAAATATAAAACCCGAAGAATACTAGGGAGACAAGTTCTCAATCCTCTCCAAAGCCTAAAACTCCGAGCCTAAGCAAAAGACAAAAGTGATCTCTAAGAGGTGGTGAATTGTGTGTGCTTTACAGGTGTATTTATAGGGCTTTAGTAGTCCTAGAAGGTGCAGGAAACCCTAGACTTTCTAAACCGTAAAAACTCTCTTATTTCCAAAATAGAGTTCTGCAGTTTACTGTTCACGCCCGTACATGTGCGCTCGATCGCAAACGTCTTGCGCTCGATCGCAGTGTGCGCTTGATCTTTCTTGTGTGCGCACGATTGCAATGTGCGCTTGATCACATTGCATGGTGCGATCGATCGCAGCTTGACCAGAGACTGCTCCAGAATTTCCAGGCTTCTTTCTTTAAGTGCCAAAACTGCTTCTTTTCTTCCAAGACCTATAAAACACATGTGAAACACACAAATGAAGTAAAATGAACTAAATTAACATAACTAAGGACCTAATAAATGTAAATAAGGGGGCTTAAATATGAATATTTAAGCACCTATCACTGAGGTACTTGAAGGGAAGCCCAGAAGTAGGGTTGGTTTATGAAAGGAGGGGTAAGTCTATCTGCCTTGAGGGGTTTGCAGATTCGGACTATGGAACAGACCGGGATAAAAGGAGATCAATTATCTCCTACTTCTTCAACTTAAATGGATGTTGTGTAAGTTGGAAGGCTCAGTTGCAGCTGGTGGTAGCACTCTCAACAACCGAGGCTGAGTACATAGTGGCTATGGAGGCCATTAAGGAGGCTATATGGTGCAAAGGGTTGCTGGAAGAGTTGAAGGTATTGGAGGAGCAAGTTGTGGTGTTTTCGAATAGTCAAAGTGCATTGCACTTGTGTAAGAATCCGGTGTTCCATGGGAGGACAAAGCACATGGATGTTCGGTATCATTTCATTTGGGAAAATGTTATGAAAGGATGCATCCATGTGGACAAGGTAGCCATGGAAGAAAATCCTACGGATTTAGGTACTAATGTCATACCTCTAAGTAAGTTCAATCATTGCCTTAGACTACTTACGATTGGAGTCGGTTAATTGATGACTCAAGATGAGTTTGGATTCTAAAGTTCTCTGCACAATGGTTCGGGTTTAAACACTTAGACAAAGGTAGAGATTGTTGGTATTTGTCTAAGGTTTAAACATGGTTCAAATATGGTTAAAGTCTAAACCAAGGTTGGAAGATTAAATTTCAGCATGTTAAAGGAGTGCACACATGTGTGTGCATCACTTTGGGTGTGTGTGCACACCTCTATTCAGCAAGGCAAAGGAGTGCGCACAGCTGTGTGAAGGGCAGCATCAGTGTGTGCTGCACTACTCCTTCACCAACGATGCATCGCTTAGCAAGGGAGGTGCTGAAAGAATGGCAGCACCGTACCACTCCTTCACCAACGCCGCACCACTCAGTAAGTGGTGAAAATGGTGTTTTACCTAGCGCCGCAGCATGCCCTGTTCAGTGCCACAGCGCTAGGCACACTGATGCACACATAGACAGCTTGTTTAAACCTCTTCTTAGGTGTATGGATGCAAGGTTAAAAGGCACAACACCACTTAGGATTGATAGAGGGCCATGGTTAAGTGGTCATCAAGATCTAAGGGTGGAGATTGACTCTCAAGATTGGACAAGAAGTTGGGGCACTATATAAAGGGTCACCTAGCTTCAATATCAACAAGAATAATAAGTTTGTGACATACTTTGAGATCAATTGTAAAGAGTGACAAGACACAATACAAGAGAGAATTGTGTGAGAGTGCAAAGACACAAAACACAAGAGGGACTCATTGTAGAGAGGTTGGTTGTAAAGAAGAGAGAGTAGTATAGATAGAGAGCATTGTAATAGTTCTTACCATCTTCTTTCTTCTCTTCTTGGTTTCTTCAAGAACTTGAGGTTTCTTGAAGAGGGTTACTGTAATTGTAAAGAACCATTGATTTAGTGCAGAGAGTTTAGAGGAACTCACGAGGATGTAGGCTATTGCCGAACCTCGATAACAAATCACTTGTATTCTTTTCTTTCTTGCTTTCGATTGCTGTATTTCTTTCTACAAGTAATTCTAGACTTGGGTGTTTGGAAGATCACCACCTGAGCATCTTGTCAAGGTGATTTCCAACAGTGGTATCAGAGCTTGCACAGCTGGCTATCGGAGCAAGAACAAGAAGGTTACGGAGTCAAGACTCTAAGAATCAAAGATCAACATCTTGGGTGATTCAAGAACGGAGTAAAGATCAAGATCAGATCGTGTTCTTGAGGGTGATTCAAAAACGGTGTTAAGATCCATCTTCGATCGTGTTCTTGAGGTTGAAGAAAGCATTTGTGAGTATTGTATAAATCTGGGATCTTGTCTGCAAAGATGGCTTCAAATTTCGTGGTTGAGAAATTTGATGAAAATGGAGATTTTTCCCTATGGAAGCGGAAGATCAAGGTTGTTCTTATGCAACAGAAAGTGGACTTGGTTATTGGAGAAGATGATGTTTTTCCAGCAAGTGTCATAGAGGACCAGCGGATTAAGATGAAGAAGATGGCTTACAACACCATTTTCTTGCACATGTCGGATAGTGTCACAAGGGACTGCAAGGACTCGGAAGATCTAGCTGTCATATGGAAGAAACTAAATGAGTTGTTTCTTACCAAAACTCTCCCTAACAAAATTTATCTTCTTAAAAGAATCTTTGTTTTTAAAATGGATCCTAGTAAAGAGTTGCAAGATAATCTTAATGTCTTTAATAAACTAGTTCAAGATTTAGTTAGTTGTAGTATTAAATTCCCGGATGAATAATTGGCTGTCATTTTGTTAAATTCTCTTCCTGATTGCTTTGATAATTTGATTAATGCTATTGAGTATGGAAGGTATACTTTAACCAAGGAGATTGTGATCAATTCCATAAGGGCACATTACTTCAAAGCCAAGATGAATGAGACATCAAGCAGAGGTGGGCTATTCGTAAGAGGAAGGCCAACAACTCGGAATGGCAGTAGCAACCATAGCAATTACCGGGAGAAATCAAGAGGTAGAGGGCAAAGCCATGGGAGAGCACATTCCAAATCAAGATTTGGAAAGAGGTGCTTCTACTGCAACAAGGAGGGCCATTTTAGAAAAGATTGCAAGAAGAAGATATGGGATGAGAGAAGAAGCCATACCAACAATGGAAAGGCTTCGGTTGCCAAAAGAGAACAGCAAGATGATGTGCTTGTTGTGTGCTCAAATGTGAGCAGGAGGCAAGGCAGTGAAAAGTGGATTCTAGATTCCAGGTGCACTTATCACATGTGCCCTAACAAGGAATGGTTCAATAATTTCAAGGAGATCAATGATGGAAGGGTCTTCTTGGGTAATGACAATTCTTGCCAAGTGAGGGGGATTGGAGACATCCAATTGAGGATGTTTGATGGAGTCACAAGACTGCTATGAAATGAGAGGTATCTTCCAGATTTGAAGAGAAATTTGATCTCATTGGGGCAGCTCGATTCCATGGGGTATACATACAAAGTAGTGGGAGGAAAGATCAAGGTGGCCAAGGGATCTTTGGTAGTGATCAAGGTAGCAAGAAACGATGGACTCTATGAGATGATTGGAGACATAGAAATCAATGATCAAGCAGCATGCTTGATGGCTGAGATGGATAAGGCAGTCCTTTTGCACACTTGCTTGGGACATATGAGCGAAAAGGGCCTACCAGTTCTTAGCAAGGATGGTCTACTTGGAGGAGACAAAGTAGAGAAACCTGTGAGAGTTGCATTCTTGGGAAGCAACACTGGGTCAACTTCAATACCGGAGTGCACAAGTCTAAGGGGATTCTTGACTACATTCATTCGAAATTTTGGGGACCAGTAAGAACACCAACACAGGGAGGTAACTTTTACTTTCTGTCTTTAATTGATGATTATTCAAGAAGTGTGTGGGTTTATTTACTTAGAAATAAATCAGATGCCTTGAATAAATTTTTTGTGTGGAAGAAGTTGCTGGAAACTCAAACGGGTAGGGTAGTTAAGGCTTTACGAACCGATAATGGCTTAGAATTTTGCAATAAGGATTTTGATAAATTCTGTGAATTAAATGGCATTCTAAGACATAGAATGGTTGTAAAAACACCTCAGCAAAATGGAGTTGCTGAGAGGATGAATAGAACCCTTATGGAAAAGGTTAGGTGCATGTTAATAGGATCTGGTTTACCAAAATATTTTTGGGGAGAAGCTGTGGCTACAGCTGCATACTTGGTAAATAGATCACCCTCTAGAGCTTTAGAGCTCAAGACTTCTATGGAGATGTGGAGTGGGAAACCCCCTGAATTAAGCAACCTTAGGACTTTTGGGTGTGCTGCATATGCACATCAAAAGGAGGATAAACTTAGCCCAAGATCTAGAAAATGTGCATTTCTAGGATATGGTGATGGGGTTAAGGGATATAGGTTGTGGTCCTTAGAAAAGAAAGGTATGAAACTCATTATAAGTAGGGATATTATTTTTAATGAATTGTTATTTCCTACTTGGAGAAAACTAAACCTGCAGGGGCTAGTGAGCAAACCAGTCTGGAAGTTGTGGAGCATCGCAACAAGGAGAGTTCGGTTCAGGTAGAGCAAGGAAGGCAAGAGGGTTCGGACCAGGTAGAGCCCTTGAATGAAGGCCATGCTCAAGAAACTCAAGAAAAAGCTGAACATGAAGAGGTTGATGCAACAAGTCATGATGACTACCAGCTTACAAGGGACCAGGGAAGGAGGGTGGTTAGACCACCTTTGAGATATGGGTTTGTTGATGCTAATGTAGCAGCTCCTTGGACAGAAGAAGAGGTTGAACCAAAAACTTACATGGAAGCCATGGAATGTAAGGATTCGTCAAAGTGGCAGCTGGCTATAGAGGAAGAAATGGATTCTTTGATAAAGAACAACTCTTAGGAGTTGGTGCCCAAACCAGAAAAACAGAGAGTTATGGATTATAGATGGATCTACGAGATCAAAGAAGGGAATACTCCAGGGGATGAAGTCCGGTATAAAGCTAAGTTGGTGGTGAAGGGGTTCACATAAAAAGAAGGCATAGACTTCACCGAAATCTTCTCACTGGTTGTGAAGTACAAGACGATACGGATAGTGTTGGCATTGGTGGTCCAATTTGATTGAGAAACTGAGCAAATGGATGTGAAGACAGTGTTCTTACATGGAGAGCTCGATGAGACCATTTTCATGAGGTAACCCAAAGGCTATGAGGAAGGAAGGCAGGGAGAGTTGGTGTGCAAATTGAAGAAATCTCTCTATGGCCTGAAGCAATCACCTCGACAATTGAATGAGAGGTTTGATTCATTTGTAATCAGCCTAGGTTTCATGAGGAGCTACTATGATTCATGCTTGTTCTATAAGGAGCAGAAGGTTGAGAAAGTGGTGATCATCCTCATCTATGTTAATGACATGTTGCTGGTTGGGAGCAGCATGGAGAGGATAAGGAAATTGAAGGCTTAACTCAGCAAGGAGTTTGAGATGAAGGATATTGGCCATGCACAGAAGATCCTTGGGATGTGTATCATCTGGGAAAGGGAGAGAAACAGATTGAAGATCTCTCAAACTTCCGACATAATGAAGATGATATCTAAATTCTCTATGGAAGATAGCAAACCAATGAAGGTTCCTCTTGCTGGTCATTTCAAGTTCTCCAGCGATCAATGTCTGAGATCGGAGGCGGAGAAGAAAGAAATGGAAAAAGTCCCTTATTCTAGTGTTGTTGGTTCTGTTATGTTCACCATGGTAAGCACTAGACCTAATATTGCTCATGCAATAAGTGTTCTCAGCAGGTTTATGAGTAATCCTGGAAAGAAGCATTGGCTTGGGATGAAGCGGTTGCTGAGGTACTTAAAGGGAAGCCCAGAAGTAGGGCTGGTTTATGAGAAGAGGGATAAATCCATCTACCTTGAGGGTTTTGCGGATTCAGATTATAGAACAGACCGGAATAAAAGGAGATCAATTATCTCCTACTTCTTCAACTTAAAAGGATGTTGTGTAAGTTGAAAGGCTCAGTTGCAGCCGGTGGTAGCACTCTCAACAACCGATGCTGAGTATATAGCGGCTATAGAGGCTATTAAGGAGGTTATATGGTGCAAAGGGTTGCTGGAAGAGTTGAAGGTACTGGAGTAGCAGGTTGTGGTGTTTTCGAATAGTCAAAGTGCATTGCACTTATGTAAGAATCCGGTGTTCCATGAGAGGACAAAGCATATGGATGTTCGGTATCATTTCATTCTGTAAAATGTTATGAAAGGATGCATCCATGTGGACAAGGTAGCCACGGAAGAAAATCCTACGGATTTAGGTACTAATGTCCTACCTCTAAGTAAGTTCAATCATTGCCTTGGACTACTTAGGATTGGAGTCGATTAATTGATGACTCAAGATGAGTTTGGATCCTGAAGTTCTCTGCACAATGGTTCGGGTTTAAACACTTAGACAAAGGTAGAGATTGTTTGTATTTGTCTAAGGTTTAAACATGGTTCAAAGATGGTTAAATTCTAAACCAAGGTTGGAAGATTAAATTTTAGCATGTTAAAGGAGTGCACACATGTGTGTGCATCACTTTGGGTGTTTTGCCTAGCGCCGCGGTGCCCAGAATGTGGTGAAAATGGTGTTTTGCCTAGCTCCACAGCATGCCCTGTTCAGTGCCTAGGCACTAGGCACACATATTCCACTTGATTCAGCCTCTTGTTAAGTGCATGGGTGCAAGGCTAAAATGCACAGCATCACTTAGGATTGATGGAGGGCCATGGTTAAGTGGTCATCAAGATCTAAGGGTGGAGATTGACTCTCAAGATTGGACAAGAAGTTGATGCACTATATAAAGGGTCACCTAGCTTCATTATCAACAAGAATAATAAGTTTATGACATACTTTGAGATCAATTGTAAAGAGTGACAAGACACAATACAAGAGAGAATTGTGTGAGAGTGCAAAGACATAAAACACAAGAAGGACTCATTGTAGAGAGGTTGGTTGTAAAGAAGAGAGAGTAGTATAGATAGAGAGCATTGTGATAGTTCTTATCATCTTCTTTCTTCTCTTCTTGGTTTTTTCAAGAACTTGAGGTTTCTTGAAGAGGGTTGCTGTAAAAGAACCATTTATTTAGTGCAGAGAGTTCAGAGGAACTCACGGGGATGTAGGCTATTGTCGAACCTCGATAACAAATCGCTTGTCTTTTTTTTTTTCTTGCTTTCGATTACTATATTTCTTTCTACAAGTCATTCTAGACTTGGGTGTTTAGAAGATCACCACCTGGGCATCTTGTCAAGGTGATTTCCAACATCTACAAACCTTGTTGATATTTGACATTGTCTCAAGACTGACAGGGATGTCCATGTAAACTTCCTCTTCTAAGTCACCAGTGAGGAATGTATATTTTACATCGAGCTGATGGAGGGACCAATCAAGGTTGGTATCAAGTGATAAGAGAACGTGAATAGTATTGAGCTTGGAAACAGGTGCGAGTGTCTCCTGATATTCAATGGCATAGGATTGGGTGAATCCTTTGGCAACCAGACGAGCCTTGTACCTGTCCACACTACCATTCGCCTTATATTTAATTGAAAAAAATCCATTTACACCCCATAAATTTCTTATTCTTTGACAGTTCAATAATCTCCTACGTACCATTCTTTTTCAATGCCTGAATTTCCTTATTAACAGCAGCTTTCCACTTAGGAAATTCGAAAAATTCCTAAATATTCTGAAGAACCTGCATATCTGTAATACTAGTAGTGAAGGCACGAAAAAAAGGTGATAGCTTATCATAGGACACAAAATTTCCAATAGGATGTTGGGTACATGACCGAACTCCTTTTCTCCAAGCAATAGGCATATTAAGAATCTCATTTTTTAACTCAGAATCAACAATACCATTAGAGTCAGAAATTTTGTTACCTAAAATTTTGCTTGGATTTAGACTTGGTTCGGTATATGGTTCTGTTGAGTATGTGCTTCTTCCTCTGTCACTTCTAGGACATGCTCTTTATCTCCCAAGTCAACAATGAACTCAGTGTCTTCAGCAAGTAGTGGTTGACTGGGTGACTTTGGAAGATTATGATTTTCTAACCTTGGGAGAATGGGATGTTCTGTGATGATGGGTGACTCAATGAATAACTCAAAGTCCCAAGACTCATATTCTTGAGTTGAATTCTCCCCCTGAATATCAGTCTTGGGGTAGTATGGTTGACTCTAAAAAAAGATAACATCCATCGAATTGTAAAATTTTTTCGTGATTGGAGAATAACATTTGTATCCTTTTTTACTCGAAGAATACCCCAGAAAGATGCACTTGAGTGACCGAGGATCGAGTTTACTTCTTTGCTGTTGATGGATGTGAACAAAGACAGAACACCCAAATACTTTTGGTGGGATAGACGAAATGAGACGAGTTGTTGGAAATGATTTTAGAAGAGTTTGACATGGCGTTAGGAATTTTAGGACCCTAGAAGGCATTCTATTGATTAGATAAGCCATCGTAAGGATAACCTCTCCCGAAAAAAATTTTGGAACGTTCGTAGAGAACATAAGGGACCTAGCAACCTCTAAAAGACAACTATTTTTCCTTTCAGTGATTCCATTTTGTTGTGGGGTGTCTACATATGAACTCAAATGAACTATCCCTTCTTTTACTAGATATTCTCCTAGAATGGAGTTGAAGTAATCCTTAGAATTATCTGACTTTAGAACTTCTATTTTTGTCTAAAATTGGGTATGAATCATATTTTTGAATTTTTTTGAATATTTAACTAATTTCTAATTTTTCTGTCATAAGGAATATCTATGTCAGTCTAGTGTGGTCATCTGTGAATGAGACAAACCAGCTAATACTAGTTACATTTTTTATTTTTGAGGGACCCCAAATGGCACTGTGAATCATGGAAAATGGTTTAGACACTTTGTAAGGTTAGAGTGGGAATGAACTACGTACATGTTTTGAGTATTGACAAATTTCACAATTCAGAGAATTCGAATTTTTATTGAACAAACTTGGAAATAAACACTTGAGATACAAAAAATTAGGATGTTCTAAGCGATAGTGCCACAACATAATTGCACAATCATTATTGGAACAAGAAACAGAAAAATAATTACCACTAACTACTGGTTGAGGTTGTTCTTGTGGATAGTGGCACTCTTTGAAGATATAGAGTTCGGAGCGCTCCTCAGCATTCCGAATCATCCTCCCCGAATCCAAATCTTGAAATTCACAATGAGTAGAGTAAAAATTAGTAACACACCTCCTTTCCTTAGTGAGTTTACTAATTGATAACAAATTGCAGTCCAGGTTTGGAACTAAGAGAACGGAGTTGAGCATCAGGTTTTTTGACAACACTATTGAACCTGTACCGGCAACTTTTGACAGTGAACCATCTGCTATTTGGACTATTAAATTATTTAGACATGAGCTATATGTATCAAAAATAGTAGCATCTCCCGTCATATGATCAGAGGTTCCTGAGTCCACAATCCAAGATTTTTTACATGTTTTACCCACATTAAAAGCGCTCAAGGGATTACCTTTGTGGGCCAAGGTGCTTGACCTAATGAAATGATTGAAAGATGAGCCCGTTTGGGACTGCATAGACAGGAAAAGTTTCTGAAGCATCTCCATTTGTTCCTTGTTAAAGGGACTTGCTTTGGGTTGATTTGATAGTTCCTCGGTAGCAACATGATTTCCACGTCCTTCCTTCTCAAGCTATTGATGAGGCTTCCAATCCACTGGCTTTCCATGATCTTCTAACATGTTTCTCTCAAGTGTCCAGGCTTTCTGCAATGATCGCACCATGGCCTACCTCATTTTTTCTGATGGTTGTCAGAATGAGCAAATTGGGTTTTGAAGGCCGAGCTTTCTACCATGTTGAGTTGTTGATGAGACCCCATCATGAGTTTCTTCCGACTTTCTTTTCGGTGGACTTTAGAGAATGCCTCTCAAGGCTAGGTAGAGGTTTAACCCCCATAAGTCATCCTCTAATTTCATCTAAATTTTGTTCAAGCCTAACAAAAATTTATAAACCTGTTTCCCTTCGACAATCTTTTTATACAATAAATCATTAGTAGCACAAGACCAGTTATGAACTTCAAAACTATCAAGCTGGCACCATAGACGAGTAAGGGTATTGAAATATTCAGTTACTGTTTGTTCACCTTGGTGCAGATCATGAAGGATACCTTCAATCTGTACAATTTCTGACATGTTTTCCTTGTCAGAGAACATTTCTTTCACCATATCCCATATTTCTTTGACTGTATCGAATGATAGAAAATTTTCGCCAATGTCAAGAGTCATCGAGTTGACAAGCCATGACATGACCATATTGTTCTATGCCATCCATTTTTTGTAGGTTGGCATAGTGATCTCTAGTGCGGTTGTAGCCCCTGTGATGTAGTCATCTTTCTCCTTCCCTCGAATAAACATCTGTATAGACTGGGACCATTGCAAATAATTTTGCCCATGCGATTTATGAGTAGTAATCGGAAAGTGAGAAGATTCTATCTAATGAGAGGTGGAAAAAGAAGGGATTATTATGTCAGAAGAGGATGATGAGTTGGTATTCAATCCGAAAGAGGATTCGTATTTAGTCATGATTTTGAAAGAGAAAAGATAAAGATATAGATGAAATAAGAGACTCGAGTAGGAAATACTCAATGACAACGATGAGAGAGGATTAAACCTGCTTTGATACCATATAGAAATTAAAGACGAAAAGATTGGAGGAACACAAACTCAAATCGTTCAATGATTCTTCATATCTTTTTTTTTCATTAAGAAAGAAACTAAAAATATATAAAGTACATAGGCGAGACAATTTCGGAAGGAATTTCTCATAAATGAAAAGGAAATCACATCATAAACTGAAAGGAAATAACATAATTACAAGAATAGGGAAACTATCAGCTAATTATAATCAACCTAATTACCCAATAAATGATGGAATAATAAATACAAATTATTTTACAGTAAATACTGGTTATAAAAATCTATAAAGGAGAAGACTTGAATTTCAACACATCTAGGCATATCCTTAGCAAAATTTTTTTTTGAAAAGATCTAAAAATAATTTTTGGGTCAAACCTGACCCAAGATGACTAGATTCTGTTTTCGGCCCTAAGAGGGTTGCCCCAGGATCGGCCAGGCCTGTCCTTCGTAATTTTATATTATCGAAAAAACTTAAAATATAATTGGGACAAACCCGTCCCGAGTTTGTCGCCTGCCATAAGAGGGCGTCCCTCAGTGTCATCATTGTCTCTTTTTCAAAATAAAAAAAAATAAAAATAATTTAAGTCCTACGAGGGTTGCACCAGGATTACATGTCACGGATCGTCCTTCACATGTCCTTGTGATGATTAGCTATGCCTTTAAATCTTTTGATCTTAACCATCGAGCAGTGGAAGACCTAAGTCGTTGGTTTCTTCTTTTGGATCATTATATAAAGGAGTGGCTATTGAGATGTTTTTTTCTCACATTTACCAGACCTCTTTAGAGATTGAGGGCTACATTTTTAGGCTTCCTTTTCTCAAGAAAATATCTTTTCTCATGATGAGTTGATTTGAAATGACTAGCTTAGGGGAACATTCGAGAGGCGGACTCTAAGCAGCAACTCTGATAAGACTAGCAAACTGGCTTCTCGACTAAAAACATGTGATTGAGGAAAGAGATTAGCCCAAGAAAAAAGAGGTAAGTCTGTGGTAGGGGTATCAAAACCTTATGTGTCAAGTTGACACCACTTTGGAAAAGGTTGATAGCATCTTAGAGGCCTACGGCTCTGAGACTACGTTCAACGAGTACTTTATCATGGACATTGAGGGGAGTCTCCTGAGTTCGAGCAGGGAGGTTCTTTGTGACTTTGCCAGAAGGGATGCATAGTTTTTTTTTTTTAATTTTTTTAGGCTAGGCTAGGCTAAATGGCCTGCAAGCCCTTTTCAATGTATTGGCTTGCTGGCCCTCCTTCACCCTCGAATGAATAAAACTCCCTTTATCTCGTAACTTAGACTTGTTCTTTAGGTAATAATATTTTGTCGTATGTTCTAAGAGGATACATCCTCGATGCTAGGTTCCTCCTGTACTTTCTCATGTCACGGCGTTGCTGTACTCGCGCAATCACTCGAGGCGGACATCCAGATGAATTTCATAGGTAACTGTTGCTTGAAAAATTGCTAGGATTTGAATAGCCAGAGGAATTTAATGAATCATAAGGGTTACACCTAGATTCATTTCTCCCCTACGTGTCGAAACGTGTTGACCGACATGACCTTAGGAGAGCGACCTCGAAGGTGAACGATCCGTTCCGCCATTGTAGTGAAGATGCCAGTGTGCCATGGCTATTATATGTTGGCCTGACATGGGATGTTGTGTGGATTTTTTGTCATTGTTGATTGTGTGGGTACCTGGGTGTCTTGAGAATGTGCCAGCTTGGTAGATTTGGGCCAAGTTGGACTTGTTCGTGCTATTTCTCGTACTTATAAAATTTCACAAACTTTTATTTATTCAAAATTTACAAGATGACATTGCGTGATTGTCTTATTTGCACTATTTTATCAAGTTTTCAGTTGTAACAACCCATCTTGAGGGAGCTCATGAACCCAAGGTGGTGTCGTCATGTTTTAGATTCAAGTACGGTGTATATGCAATAACTAATGCATTAATTATTTAAAAGTGATTACAAAATTTGCATCAACTCTTTTACAGAGGAGATACAACTCTTTTATTCTTTTCTTTCTTTGTTTCTTTTGTCTTTCTTTCTCTTTTCTTGTTTGAGGATACCAACCACGAGAACTTACCTAAATACTTACTCTGAATTTCAAGTCAAGAATCTACTAGTCTTACCTATGACCTAAAATTTATTTAAAATAGTGGAGAATGTGCTTCATAAGCTCAGTGAATTTCAATTTACTAAAAGTACTCAATGTATATACTTATAATCATAATTTAATCACAATTTACATAGATAATTCAAAGCTTTTATTTATTTATAAATTCTCGTATCAGAATCATTCCCCTTTATTTCAATCATCATTCAAATGTCATTTCTAATATAATCTCAGATATTTCAATCAAGAATTCAATTAACTTATAGATTTCATTTCTGATATCATCTTCATCATTTTTTCATCATAATTACATCATCATGAGGTTCACATTCATTTCATCATAATGTTTATAATCATCTTGATGTTTCAGCATCTCAATAAATATGAGTAAATGCAAATGTATAAATTTTCACTTTAATTTTCACATCTCATCTCATATCTCATCATATTACATCAAATCACATCTCATCTTATCTCAAATCTAATCATATTATATCTCATCCATACTATCACAAGTATGTTAATAGGGACGTCTCCCCATCTGCGAGCACTCTAACTCTCTAGTCAAACCTCGGATCACATCCTTCCTCTTTTGTGATCCTACTATGCATGTACATTCATACACAAGCATACATGCATGTAATCAAAACATATAATTCACATCATCAAAAGAAATCAATTCAAAAGATTTACCCATCCTATCAGAATCTATATTAAGTCATTAAGAGACATTCTTCTCTCTAATTTATAAATTTCATACTCATATCATATATCACATCAAGTTCATTTATCCCATTAAGTTCACAAAAAACTGATTGGTTCAAGCAGTTTAAAGTGGTTGAGCCCCTTATCTAGTCCTTTATAAAAATCGATCTGGTCTAGTCTCTGATTCATGGTTGAACTGGTCGAACCAAATGGTATGGTCCAATTCTAATAACTATGTTGCAAGGTTAACACCCACCCTTAATTCATTTTTGACAGCTATTATATTTGTTTTTTACTCGGTAGAACAATTTTCGAGGGTAAATACTAGTTAAGCTTCTTGACGTAGCACAAAATTACTATTGCATTATTTTGGGTGTCAAAATGAGAGTCAATTTCAAGAATTAAAATATCTTTATCCAACACCAAGGGAAACTTGCAAGCATGTGAAAGTGAAGTTTCATTTTGTTACCAAGGCTGAAATTCAAAAGAGGAATGACTAGTAGTGAGGGACAACTTACAGATATATTTACTAAGCCATTTCCTAAGGCTAAATTTGAACTCATGATCGACAAATGGGCTTGAATTAAAAGGAAAGAGCTTCAAAGAAGTGTGTTTTGGACATCCAAGTAGTCGGCTAGTAATAATGCGACACGCATCAAAAACTCACTTATAATTTACTATTTTCCTTGAAAAAGTATCTTAGCGGCACTCTACATAGCAAGCACTGTAACAAGTCATGCCAACTAATTTGAATTTTATAATTGGAAAATAATTTTGTTAATGTTGCTTTGGAGAAATTTTAAGTACAAGGAAGAAATTTCGAATGATAATTTCAGTTAAGATGGAAAATGGATTTTGTGTTAATAATTGCTTCGTTGCTTAGATATTTTAGGAACACCATAGCGAATTAAAGTGAAATTATTGCTAGGCCTAAAAAATGGGCCACCTATAAATCTTCCAATTTAAAGAAATCTGTAATCGAACCCAATTGAGGAGGTAACATCCAAAGAACATGGTACATTGGTAATGACCCAATAAAAATTGGTCCCTAGTCTCAACTAATTGGACTCTAATAGAGTTCATAATTTAAGAATATTATAAGAATAATTGACAATGACCAGAGATTCGGTGAAAGAGTGTTTCCTTAATTCTTCTAGTCTTTGTTTCATCAAAAGAATAGAATTATCCTATGATAAAAATTCTTTTACATTCCGTATTAAGTTTAGACATGAGCTGGTTATAAAAATTGGGGGTTTCCCACAAATTTGTTCACCAAGTTCCTTTGATTAGTCTCAATTCCTTGAAGAAAATTCTTTCTTCTTCACTCTCTGAGTCGTGTTAATCTGTGCTTCAACAATGGCTTTGCCTTATGATAAAAATGTTGCTCTATTTTTCTTGTTGCTGATTGCTTTCTCTGGAGTCTCCTTAGGTGCTGTGTACAAAGTGGGTGATTCCATGGGTTGGACATGCAATGACTTAGTTGATTATGATCATGATTATGATCACTATGTTGACTATGGTGAATGGGTTATCGATAAGAATTTCCATGTTGGGGACACTGGTTTTTGAGTACGAAAAATTATTCCATAATGTGGAACAAGTCACGCGTGAAGATTTTGAATCATGCTATAGGATCTCTCCAACTGCCATTTACAATTCAGGCTTTGATAACATCACCTTCAAAACTCCTGGTCACTACTATTTCATATGTGGTTCTCCTTTTCATTGTGAGGCTGGGAAAAAGATTGAGATTAAGGTCACACCAACATATGAAGAGTCTTCTCCACCATCTCAAATACCGACCATATCACATCAAGCCTCCTCGTCACCAATAGGATCACCTTCGTTTTCTCTGTTGGTGGCGCTTCAGCCTCCAGAAAGTCCAGAAGTTGAGGGAGGAGTTGTGCGCCGCGGCCCAAGGTGTGCGCGCCACAACACAGCCACACCAAGCCGCGGCCTCCAGCATGATAGCAACACTCCCACCTTCTAAGCCGCGGCATGCCCTGTTCTGAGCCGCGGCTTGAAGGCACACTTGAAGCCAATTTTCAGCTTTCTTCTCCTAGTGCGTGGGGTATGACCAAAATGCACAAGATCACTTAGACTTGTTGAAGGGCTATGATTGATTGGTCCTCAAGATCTAATGGTGGAGATTGACTTCAAGATAGGTTCAAGAAGTGGTGCACTATATAAAGGGTCACCTAGCTTCAAAGAGACATAACATGTGAATGTGAATGTGAGATCAATTGTAAGTGCAAAGATACAAAACAAGAGAGACTCATTGTAGAGAGGTTGGTTGTTTAGAGAGAGAGAGTAGTATAGATTGGGGATTCAAGGGCCTTGTAAGTGGAATTTTCTTGGGGAAAATTCCAGGGTAACTCAAGTCCTTATCACTTTCTTTTCTCTTCTTTCGTTCCTCAAGAACAAGAGGTTTCTTGAAGATGTGTTGTTGTAACTTGTAAGAACTCATTGATTTAGTGCAGAGGGCTCGGAGGAGCTCACGGGGATGTAGGCACATTGTCGAACCTCGATAACAATTGATGTGTTATTTCTTTCTTTGATTTCTGTTTCTGTTTCTGATCATTACAAGTAACTCTAGATTTGGGTGTTTGGAAGATCACCACCTAGGTATCTTGAGGTGGTTTCCCAACATTCTCTATAGTTCGAAAGATCTCCAATGGCGAGCCAAGATCAGAGCTACGTTCCATCTCCATATCAATTTTCCTACTTTAGCCCTTTCTTTTTCTTCTGCACATTTTAATGTTGCTTATAAGTTAGAAATATAGGACTTCATAAAATCGTAATACTTTTAATATTGTTGAGTATATCTCGAGTTCATTACTTTTAATTTTAATCTTCAGTGCCTTCAATTGGTGTACTACCTTTGCAGCTTCATGATGCTTCTTAATAATATTAATCTTTATTCTTAAAAGAAGGCGTCAAGTACTCACTGGAGATAGATAAGCTGGTGGAACTTGTTCCTCCATCAATGGACCTGCAAATTTCCTTTTTGCTTTTTTACCAGGGCCCAACATATTACTGGAAATGAAACAAGGTTAGTGCATACAGAGAGAAAAGGAAAGACGGTATCCCCAATATACTGTGAAAGTTGGGAATCTTTTGACCTCAATTACTATTGTATTCAGTTTCTTGGGCATGTTTAACAATTTACTGTTGAATAAACCATTGAAGTTACAATTTCAAACAATACCAATTAGGACTGCTGAGTGTTCAAAAAGTACAAACCATAAAAAAAAAAATTAAATAACAATTGGCCAACAGAATAAAGAGAAGATTGCAAAATCTAAAAAGTCGAGTAATCATAAAGTTACCAAAAGAAAAAATAAAAGTCACCAAGAGGCAATTTAGCACTTCAATTTGCAAAAATCAACTTTTTTAGTTTCAACCTATCATTATTACTTCAATACAAAACAATCAAGTTTTTTCCACTACATGGACATTTTGAGTACTTACCTAGTTCTAGTTTTTCCCAAATTCATCTGAGACATTTCCTGTTTCTCTCTCTCTCTCCACATTAATGTACTCAATATGGATATAAACTATAAAATGATAACTTCACACCAATCACCATTTAACTATTGACAAAATCAAAGATAATTAAAACTGCTATTGTTTCAAAATTCAATAATAACGTAAAATATGTAGACCTGTAAGTTTATCTTCCAACCCCAATATATAAATTCACTAGCCCTAAAAACAGTCTATAGTGGTATATTTTTCATTCTATCATGACTTCCTGGTGGTATGCAGAGATTGGATCAATGATTTACCCGAAACTACTATTTTTCCCTTTTTCCCCCTTCATGAAGCCCAGAAATTTGCTTCTGTTAACAAAGTCTTTGGTGCAAGCAATGTCTCTGGTTGTTAATGGTAATTACATCCTAGCTGTAGCTACTAATTAATTCTCTCTAACAACTATCTTTTCATTTTTTAATTACCCTTTTGATCAAATAGAATCCTGTTTATTATTCTTCATGTAAATTTCATTTTTGTATCGCTTATTTATATGTATATAATGGAGGTGCCAGAGAGTCGAAGATCTGATGCTGCTAATATTGATGAGGCTAATTTCAGGCTAAGAGATCCAGCAATTTATGGATGCATGGGTTCAATTTCAGCATTGTCCATGTTGTATCTTTTGAAAGCTTTATTAGACACATAGCACCAGTTTCAGCAGAATAAGGTCCAGAGACTGAACTCACCGATTAAGGCTACTAAGGTTGGGGCGGTAAGTTCAAGTTCTCCATCTTCTGCATCAAATATTTGTGGCCTTGATTCGATATATCTTTTCCAAGTCTTTGTCGACTCAACTTCTGTCTCTCTATCCTGAACAACAATATGATCAGGTTTTGTTGCACTAGAGAGGTCATAGTTCATAGATTGGTAGTGGTAGGTTTTTCTAGATGAGGGTCCACTAACTGAAAAAGATGGAGATGGCAACTTCGAACTTCAGTTTGGCATCAGAGCTCCAGGTCGTTATCAATGAAATGACAACAATGGCTAACTATAGATTTTTTTCCTACAAGTAAAGCCTTACAAAAGAAAAAAGAGAAGAAAAAAATTGTAGTTTGTTCACTCATTACTAATGTATATTTGTGATTTGTGATTCTGAAACTATTATTTCTACAAGAATATTGTGTAATAATTTTATTTTTATAATATTGTGGTTTAAAAATTTCTTTTATTACGGGTCACAGGGTGTGGAGTTTTACTAGAAACCACATGTTGTTGTGGGTGGGGAGTTTTTACAGAGCCCTACCAGTCTATAAGATGGAAAAATGAGAAACAAAATAAAAAGGGGACGTAAACCTTACTCTAGTGGAAAACCATAAAGGCTAAAGCCTAGAGAAAGACATATTTAGAAAACACGCCATCAAAGAAAGTAATAATTCCAAAGGATAGACCAAATTCCATGACTACACAGCTAGGACTCAACTAACCAAAATCTTATGGAGGCCGAAGAACATGATGCATTGAGAATCGCAAAGCATGCGCGAGAGATATGCTACAGTAGAAAGCCCAATCAAGAAAAATAAATATTATCACCAGTGATTTGAGCATTGTTCCATGTAGGCAGGCACTAGAGAACAATCAGATTCAAGGTGCCACATTTTTTTAATAAATAGTGAAGTTTCCATAGATCTGCAGCCGAAAGGAAAAAATTATGAAGGGCTTCGAAGTCACATTCCACATTAATATTAACACAAATATTTTGTTTGGCCCAAACCTGAAGACCTGTGAGTAAAGGTTTGGCTTCCCTCTCCATATTCGAGCCTGTACCATAATAACAAGAGAAAGAGAAAACAATTGACCCTCTGAAATGTCAAAGTAAACCTATGCCAGTACAAATACCCTCACGACTAAAGTCGTGCCTGTTAAGCTTGAGAAGGTTCATTTGCGGAAGTGTTCAGCTAACCAAAATACCTTTCTGAATACTTGGAGAAGGAACTGGAAGATGAAGAACTTGAATGCTAAGAAAAACGTGCAGGGTTTTAAATTGTAGTTGCCTCGCAAATGTGGTCGCATAGTGTTTATAGTGGTTACGGACATTGTGGGTGTTAAAATGTGGATCATGGAAATCGGGACTAAGAATTTTTTTAACTTCGCACAACTTAAATTTCGGGTTGAGGGCATGGATTTCAGTTGTCATGGGCATTGCGCCACTAGGATAAAGGCTGTTGTGGTCCTCTATAGCCACTATGGACTGATACACCAATCGTGGCGGCCACGACGTTCCGCTATAATCAAAATTTCACTTTTCCACAAATGGCTAAGTCAACTTATCTACTCATAGTAGACTAGCTAGACTCATTGTACAAATCCAAAATAAGAACTTTATCCATCATTTTATTCCTAATCTAGTTAGACTATAAAATTCTTAATCCAAATTAAGAAAACACAAGTTAAATTTAAACAGCCAAGATAAGTGTTATGGAGACATACCTTTTTACGGGTTACTATTCCCTAGCTGGCCTACATAACTTCTAAAACAATTAAGGTATGAAAAGTTCAAATTAAGGAATTGAAATTTTTTATTTGGATGTTGTCTCATTTTGAGATGTTTTTTACCAGTTTGACCCGAAAACTTGCTTTTGCCTGAAATATTTTGGGGCAATTTTGAAAGAAAAAATTTGAGATTTAGTTCTCGAAGCGGAGGGTTAGGCCGACAGACTGCTTAGACAACTTTTGTAATATCTATCTTTGATAGAGTTTGGTAGATAGATTGTTTAGACAACTTTTGTACTCTTCATTTTTTATAGTGAACTTCTCTACTCTCGCCTTTGGACGTACGTCTAACTAACCGAACCACGTAAATTTTATGTCTTTTATTTTGTGTAATTGTTTTGATTATTGTTTTGCTATTTCTTTTACTTATCCTTATCAATTTCATTACAATATCTCAAAATAAAATGTACTCGATTATGATATTATAGTGACTGATTAAGCGTCTTGTATTTTTATTCATCCTTTTCCCAAAGTTTCACTTCTATATATATGTTGAGTGTAGACCTTTGGTCTTCATGATAAGTTATAATTAATATGGTGTACTAAAATCTTTCTCTCACCTTTTGAACATCTTGTTGTTGTTTTTAAACACTCAAGAGGGGTGCACCTCAGGAGTGCTCAAGAGTCATAATTAAAAGGTGAAGCAATGAATGGTGATATTAAGAGTTAGAACGTTCTCAACAGCACCAAAGTTTTTATGCAGTGATATAAATAGCGTTTCATGTGTAAGTATATATGAGGCTTTTTAACAATTGAAAAATAAAGAATAAAAATTAGGGAAAGAACTTGCTCTCTTGTGTTTCTCACAACTGATAACATGATCATGACAATATCTAGTGCTTAGCTATCTAATGTATTAAGCCTAGTCGTTATGATTGGAAAAAGAAACACATGGCAGAAGATGAAGGCTTCCGTCATAAATTTTAAAAAAAAAAATCTTATACAGAAAATAAAGAATTCCTTAGAAGAAATCCCATGAAAATAATCAATCAAATAAAATTACAATATAGTACAATATATCCATTACAAATTTTGGGGCATGTAATACTTCAATCACATAGTCTTTTAGGGGATTTCTATCATAGACGTTGGTATAAATGTCTATTATACAATCATGATTTTGCAAATTATATAGCCAGCTATCACTACAAGTTTGATTTCCTCCTTGAAAAAGTTGTCTTGAAAATCCATCTCTTTTTCCATTCTGAAAGATGCTCACATCCAAATAATGTAATTAATGCAAAGATTGAAAGCAATACAACTAAAACTACAAGTTCTAAGAGCACTTCACATCCCAAGAAGTGTAGCACAGAGAGTGACAACTACTTCCCAAGAGGAATCTAATTTATCATTAACAGAAGATCAGAAAAAACATTGGGAGATTCTTCTTGAAATGGATTCTGATTTCATATATATAAACTCTCCTAACTTCACAAGGTTGCTTGGTTATGCCTACAAACCGGGAAGATACCAAGATACCGAGGGTTGAGAATTTAAAATGGTGGATCGTGGAAGGAGAAATGAAAGAGATACAAGAACGTGTTGAAAAGATGAAAGATTCCTTGAGCAAAACGGGGTGTAGATATATGAATGGGTTAATGAAAATGGTCAAAAGTTGGTTTACAGTCCGAAAAATCCTATTTATCTCTGTTCATCTAATATTAGATCATTTCATGACTGACACTGCGGCCATGCAATCATTGTTTGATGAAGCCATAAACGATGTTGGAGAAAAAGTTGCATCTTGGTTCTTTGTCTCATAACCTTTGTGGTCTTTTGCAGCTTTTCATTTACTATTCCAAGAGTATCCTAAAGAGCTCTTTTGTGCCTTCTTTCTCTATAAATATATGATAACCAACATTAAAAAAAAATATAATAATGATAGGTTTAGCAAATAAAAAAATCTGATAATTAATGAAAATATGACAAAAAAAAATAAAACAAACAAGGCTCTTGTTATTGAAATATTTTTTCTACATATCTTGTCTGCTTGTCATGCCTCCTGCTCAGCTCAACTTGGTGAAACAAGGGTCCCAACATGTACATAAAAATTAGAATAACTCGAAATTCCTTGAATCCTAAGAAACTTAGATCTTTTCTTCACCACATCATAAAGAACAAGAGCTTGATTATCACCTAAAATCAACATTTCTTCATTCCCTCAATGATGGTAGGGTAGTAGCACAGCTCTTGCCTAGAAAAAGTCGCTAGGTTCTTCCATGTTAGGCAACACAGAAAGTAATTGATAATACATGATAAATTTGAAACAAATTGATTTCAAGTCCAAACAAAAAGGACGGTGATGTTTTAGCATATTATAATGTCTTAGCTCAGTCAAACCTAATAATGAATACAGCATGTCCTTATGTTTCCGCAAACACAGTTTTAATATATTTTGGACCACTTAAAATTAGGCATTTATATTATTGTAGTAAATTTTGTTTCGTTTGGATTCAAATAGAAAAAATGTTTTGGTTTCAATAATAAATCGAAATGGATTATTTTTATATTTTATTTCACTTGATGTTTTGATCTGTTTTGGATTATTTCGGCTGTTTTTTATCTATTTTAGATTGTTTTGATTATTTCGATCTATTTCAATCGATACACCAAAATAAACTGTAATCGAAACATTCCATTTTAATAACTAAAATAAAACATTGTCAAATTATATAGGACTATCCAATTGAACAATAGTTTTAGTTGGTCGGCAACCTAGAGTCATACTTTTGGGCTTAGATTGAACCCATATTACTAGTTAACTTTTGCAATGCAACGCCTGGCCCCTAAAATAGCTAATAGGACACACCACCACATGATACGAAGATTCGTATGTTTCTCATAGGAAATAAATCAAATATATGTATGATTCTTTTCGGTGCTAAGTCACACAGTTGTTTCTTGTTTCTTAAAGTTTAGTTTTTCGGTCAAATTAATCTTCAAAATTTAATTTTGTTCAAAATTCCATTAACTCTCCTTTAATTTCTTTCCAAGTGATCATCATAGGTAGTAGAAACTAATGAAGTTAAGAGAAAGTTAATTAGAAAAACTTAATTGGATCAAATTGAAATTTTGAAGATTTATTTGACTAATATGAAACCATGGGAACTAATTTGATCAAAGAGACAAACTTTGAAGATTTATTTGATTACATTGAAAGAAGACCAATTTGATCAAAAGACCAAATGACCGTGAAATCGAGATTCTAATGAAATTTGTCCGTCATTTGCTTTTCTTTTAAAAAAACAATTCTTCACATTTTTTAGGATTCAAACAAACCCTTTAATAGAAAAGTTTATTCACCACTCATTGGGGTTGAATCAGGTTGAGCCGAGCTTGAATTAGGGGATGCTCAAACTTTGCTTGACTCTAAAGAGAAAGTAATAGAGAGAAAAATACTGAAAAAGAATAGAATAGAAAGGCTTTTTTTTTTTTGGATAACGGACCATTACGACCACCCCTACAATCCTTGTCCTAAGATCCTATGGAGGATGTAAATCGCAGGATATGAAGCGCAGTGGCAGGACTCGAACCCGAGACCTCACAGGAGAATCGCCATCTCGAAAGCCGAACTTACCACTGCACCATATGCCCTAGGGCATAATAAAAAGGCTTCTTGATATGGTGGCTATGGCTGCTAGAATCAACTTCACGTGTCCTGATTCAAATGTTTTTGGAAAAGAGAGAAAGTAGATCGATAAATAAAAATTTCTGTCTTAGAGAGAGAACATTATTGATCCACTGGTTGGAAGAGAAAATGATAAAGGAGGAGGGGATTTTGGTTGAGGGACAAACCCATCGCTGCTACCATGAGAGTTGACCAGAGTTACTTGTTGAATCGAGAACAGAGAAAACATGGGGAGTGCGAATTTTTCACCGATTTGAGTTTATTTTTATTGTTCGTTTTTATAGTAAAACTGAACACATTGTTTCCCATGTAAAGAAGAAGAAGGAGTTGTCTTTGGGAGGTGAGAGATGACAGAGATGAATCACAATTTTTCAGAGAGAAAGAATTGAATCACAGGCGTAGGATTAGGGAAAGAGGAGTTGTCACGTTAAGAGAAGGGATGAAAGAAAGAAGAAAGAAGGTGATGTCGTTTTGGATAGGGATTTAAAAAGATAAGGTTATGTTAAGCATAGCACAAAAGTTTTTAAAGGAAAAATGGATTTTCCTGACTTTTACCAAACGCATCACAACATATTTATTTTTTTCAAAAAAATATTTAGACCATTGATTGAATTTTTTTTCTTATACTTTCATTCCATTTAATTCTCATTCACCATTTTTTCTAAAAATAAAATTTGACCCATTATTTATTTTTCATTTTTTTCATTTCATCTTCTTTTTAAAATACTTCTATTGACTTTAATCCCACAAAAATAATTTAATTTATTTATATGCATGATGATCAGCATAATGCCAATAAAAATATAAAATCATTAAATTATCCCTAGCACTAAGCGGATGGTTTTAGAACTATAATTTCAGCAAAATTTCTCTGCTCTAGCAATTTTAATGCTTTGTTTTACGAATATTATTTGCTTTAAGAGGTAAAAAAAAGGTTAAATGGGGAAATTTTTGTCCATGTGATTCATGGGGTTAAGCTGGAGTTGTTTTACGGTTAACTAATGTTTTCTGGTTTTTATTTGTCTTTTTGGTTAATTTTTTTGGGTTTAGAGAAACATGGTTTAAGTGAATTAGTTTTTTGGTTTTAGAGAAATTTGATTTAATGGATGGTAATTCGTTGTGTTTCTGAAGAAAAAAAAAATTCTAAACACACCCATTACTATTTGTTGATCAAACTCCAGGAGTACACACTCCAGCAACTACCGGACACATAGTACCATATCTACTTGCTAAAAAATATATTGAGCAAAGGAGGTCAAGATGTTTTGAGGTGTCTATAGACATTAATTTTTAAAATTAAGAAAGATATTTGTAACAAGCACACCAATCTTCAAGTGTCCACTCGGAGGCTATGAGGAAAGACTTCTCAACCAGGGAGACATGCTACACACATAGTAACATCTTTACATGTAATATAATCCAATGCTTCTGTATATTTCTTCAAATGAAGCCCTATAACCTTTGTTTGATGTGTGCCATTCGCTCGGCTCATAACCCCATGTTAGGATTTTACCTATAAAATCCATTTGCTTAAATTTTTAGTAAAAACACAACCACAATAATTAAATAGGCAAAACAAACAAATAGCAAGATCAACAATAATTAATGTGGTTCGACAACCTTTTCACCTATTCCATCAATAACTCAACTGTTTTCTTAATCTTCTGTTAAAACTTTAAAAAGAACGAAGCTGTCAAACTCTCACTCCTAAAGTCACAATACAATCAAAACTCTCAACCTAGCTGTAATCGTAAATGCTTTCTCTACTTGACAATTCAAAACCCCAATATACCCAAAGTTCTCATCCTAGCAAATCCTCTGGTTTACAATGTGTATAGGAATTATGTGTGCGCCTCAAATTTTCTCAAGGACTCCCTTTATATAGAGGAGATTTTCCTAATACTAATAGGAAAAGAACAATAACAAAGAAAAAAACTTATACTACTAATAAGACAAGTAATATCCAATAAGAAACTACTACCACTCCTATTAGACCAAACCACTGTAAAACAGGAAACTAATTTTCCCAAATCAATTAGAAGTTCTCTCTGTGGGGAATTGAGTTAAAATCCCAACAAATCCCCACCTAGGCTCAAATTCTCCATCTCATCATCAAATTTGACTTCCTTCTTTGGTTGGTGTGATCCTTCCTTTTAATCTTCCCATCTCATTCACTTACTCTTCAAAGCAATCATCCTCTCATTCAACACGTACGAGCTTTCATCGTTCTTAGTATCTATCATCACTACCTTTGAAAGAATCTCGAGCTTGCATCTCATCATCTTCATTAGCCTTTCAGTTATAACTCTGCTTCATTCTACCCAACTCCTACAAGTTCTTCATCGTGCCCTTGTTTTGTAATTGTGTGTGTTCCTCTCCCTCATTGTAAATGCACTCTGTATTTAAAAAATCTCGAGACTTGGATCTTTATCTTTCCTTCACCTTCGCTGAAGTGCTCTATTTGCTCACTCTGTCGGGTGCTTCTCTTGATATAATCAAGAACAATTCTTCAACCTCAAACACACTTGACCTCTTCAACTTATCTCTCTTGGAGGTGCCGCGGAAACCTATAATACCCGTATTGTAAAGTAAGGATAAAGAAGTATTTTAATAAATATGGCATAGAGTTAAAAATAATACATATATATTTTAAATGCAAAAATCAAATTGTTAATTAAAAAAAATATGTTGATGTCCTAGACAGAGAAAAAAAAAAAAAAAAAAAGGAGAATCGTGGCAATAGGTGCCACACCTGCTGCCAAGTGCAAAGTTTGTCAATTGCATGTCTTCCAAGTGGCCATTTACGTGGAAGCTTGGGAGACAAAAATTTTAGGCTGATTTTTTTTTACAAGTAACTGCGCATATATATATAATCGTAAATTTACTTAACCGATTTCATTAGTTTTTCCTTCAAATTACGCATTTTCCTTAAACACTTGGGGACCCAAAGAAAGATTGAAAGAATAAAATTTTAAAGAGGTTTATTGGGGAATTTTATAGAGAGTCACGAATAGCTATCATAAAAGTAGAAGGCAATAACGTAATGTTTATTTTTTAAAAAAATTTAGCATTCATGAAATTTCCCCGAATTCAAAGTAGGAATTTTCAAAGGGTGTGGTTTATGAAGAATTGAAGAAATAATTAGAAATTTAATACAAATATTATGTCAGGTGTTGGCGGTCAGCAACCGCGGGAAATTTCAGAGAAGAACGAGAAAGGCAAGGAAATGATCCACGGGTAGCTTTAAGTGCTACGTGGTGAGTTGGATTTACTTTAAGTAGTCTAAATAAATATCAAATATCTAGTAATAATATTAAAATAAATTATTAGCTTATGCTTTGGTGGTAGATAAAAATTAAGTTGATATGTATAATATAAATATTGGACACGTAGAAAATTATTATGTGAAAAGAAATATTATTAAAATAATGAGTTGATTTAATAATGATGGTGATAAATAAATTTTGGACGAGTTTTGGTTAATAAATTGATGTGATATATGAGGAGAAGAAAATTGTGAAATTTATCAAGTAGAAAGTTGAGGAAAGACCGGATAGTTAATTTAAATATTTTGAATTCATGTGGTTTTTATATTACTGTTTATATGCATATTTCATATCATTGCTCATATGCATACGCATTAAATAAAAGAAAAGAATCGGGAAGGCAGCCAGTCTAATGAAAATTAAAGAGCTAGGAAGGTAACCGGTCTAAATGAGAATAAAAGAACCGGGAAGGCAGCCGGTCTAAGATAAAAACATGTCGACATGTGGGAGAGACGTTCCCATAATAATAATTCATACATTGCATCTGTTTTACATGTTGATATTTTATTTATAAAATGTTGTGGATATTATGTATTTATTTTATCTGTAGATAAATGAGTCTCACAGTGAGAAAAAGACATTGAAGTATTATGTGATAGGAATTATTTAAATATTCGACTATATGTTATTATTCAGTCATACGAGCGATAAATGATCAAATATTTTACGCAAATTTGAATACTTTTAGTAAATTTAATTCACTGAGCTTGTGAAGCTCATCCCTCATTGTACAATGATTTCAAGTAGCAAACAGGACGAGTAGTTTGGTGGGTTGATTGTCAGATGAAATCATTTTTCTGTAAGCCACGTACGTGTCAATATCCTCAGACAAATGAGAAAATGAAATAAAAATTTTATTTGTAAATATTCATGCATTTTGCGTTGTATATTATGTTTAAATTAATATCAGAATGACATTGATGAGAATCAACAAGCACTATTAAAGGATCCATTGCATATTCCAGTTGGGCCAATTACTAGATCAAGATCCAAGAAAGTCAAAGAAGCACTTAATGGGCTGATTCAAGAGATTTGGGCTGAATCTAAAATGGGGCATTCCAAGCTTGGCCCAACAGGAGATGAAAGCATAATAAGTTTAATCCAAGCTATTGATAGTGACATGGGTATGTCCAACATAACAAGGGCCTGCCCAATAATAATCACCTAGTCTCTTGTCAACTAATTAAGGTGCAAGGTCCAAGCCCAAAGTGAAAGAAGATTCGGATGCAACAGCCTACTGAATTTAGGCTCATCATAACAGGCCCAAACGACATCCTTTTTAAGACTTTCTTAAGTCCAAATTGAAGATCAAATCGTCATCTTTCCAACCAAACAAGTTTCAGCCCATTTGGAGATGTGTGCAAGAAGATATGGCCATTTGAATTCTGGTCATTGGGTGCTCCTGAAAATCCGAAATTGTGTTCCTCTTTTGCTTGGATTAAACTTATTATGCTTTCATCTCCTGTTGGGCCAAGCTTGGAATGCCCCATTTTAGATTCAGCCCAAATCTCTTGAATCAGCCCATTAAGTGCTTCTTTGACTTTCTTGGATCTTGATCTAGTAATCGGCCCAACTGGAATATGCAATGGATCCTTTAATAGTGCTTGTTGATTCTCATCATTCCCCCTCTCTTCAAAAAGATTCGACCTCGAATCGTCACCTACATCAAAAAGAGAAAGATCAGAAACATTAAATGTAGCACTAATGTTATACTCACCTGAAAGGTCCAACTTGTATGCATTATTATTGATTCTCTCAAGGACTTGGAATGGACCATCTCCTCTAGGATGTAGCTTGGACCGCCTACGGGCAGGAAATCTTTCCTTTCTCATATGCACCCAAACCCAATCACCCGGTTCAAAGATGACTTGTCTACGACCCTTGTTGGCTTTGCTAGCATATTGCTCATTCTTCTTTTCTATGTGTTGTCGTACACTTTCATGGAGTTTCTTCACCATCTCAGCCTTCTTTTGACCGTCAAAACTAGTATGTTCATGAACTGGCAACGGCATCAAGTCCAAAGGAGTTAGTGGATTAAAACCATAAACAATTTCAAATGGTGAAAAATCAGTAGTAGAATGAACACTCCGATTATATGCAAACTCGATGAATGGCAAACAATCCTCCCAATTTTTTAAATTCTTTTGAATTATAGTACGTAATAGAGTAGATAAAGTTCTATTCACTACCTCGGTTTGTCCATCCGTTTGGGGGTGACAAGTAGTTGAAAACAACAATTTAGTTCCCAACTTTCCCCACAAGAATCAACAAGCACTATTAAAGGATCCATTGCATATTCCAGTTGGGCCAATTACTAGATCAAGATCCAAGAAAGTCAAAGAAGCACTTAATGGGCTGATTCAAGAGATTTGGGCTGAATCTAAAATGGGGCATTCCAAGCTTGGCCCAACAGGAGATGAAAGCATAATAAGTTTAATCCAAGCTATTGATAGTGACATGGGTATGTCCAACATAACAAGGGCCTGCCCAATAATAATCACCTAGTCTCTTGTCAACTAATTAAGGTGCAAGGTCCAAGCCCAAAGTGAAAGAAGATTCGGATGCAACAGCCTACTGAATTTAGGCTCATCATAACAGGCCCAAACGACATCCTTTTTAAGACTTTCTTAAGTCCAAATTGAAGATCAAATCGTCATCTTTCCAACCAAACAAGTTTCAGCCCATTTGGAGATGTGTGCAAGAAGATATGGCCATTTGAATTCTGGTCATTGGGTGCTCCTGAAAATCCGAAATTGTGTTCCTGGGATTGTTTCCTTTCATGTTTTATGGATTGTCTCCTTACATGTTTTATGCTGTTTTCTTGCTTGTCCTAAGCTTAGAGGGTTGTTCTAAGCTCTATAAATACTTGTGTGTTGTAAGTTGAAAACATAATAGAATTCAGAAAATACTTGAGGTTTGCTTCCTCTATTGGTTCTTCAAAGAACTTTTGAACTTATCAAGGGTTCTTCCTTGTGGCGTTCAGCTCCGACTTATCAATCAATCCTTCCACAATTGATTGTGGCGTCTTCATTATACCAAGGTTCTTGCTTCGTCATTGGGTGCTCCTGAAAATCCGAAATTGTGTTCCTCTTTTTACTTTTGGCCAATTCCTTGATTCCTTGCATGTTTTAGGGATTGTTTCCTTTCATGTTTTATGGATTGTCTCCTTACATGTTTTATGCTGTTTTCTTGCTTGTCCTAAGCTTAGAGGGTTGTTCTAAGCTCTATAAATACTTGTGTGTTGTAAGTTGAAAACATAATAGAATTCAGAAAATACTTGAGGTTTGCTTCCTCTATTGGTTCTTCAAAGAACTTTTGAACTTATCAAGGGTTCTTCCTTGTGGCGTTCAGCTCCGACTTATCAATCAATCCTTCCACAATTGATTGTGGCGTCTTCATTATACCAAGGTTCTTGCTTCCATACAAGAAACGGGTCGCGGTGTCACATAAAATCTGTTTTCTAGACGATTTCTGGGTAAGTATTCCAATATTGTTTGTCGGGTCTCAAAGCATGTCGATGAGGTTCGCATCAGACATAAAAGAAATTTCTATTAGAATTATTTTTATTGTTGCATATATGTGTAGTGCTGGGATTCTTAAAATGTGATGACACCGTCTCGGGGGTGGTCAACCCGGGATGGGTCGTTTCGAAACCTCTCCATCCATCCAAACTTCCTTGTCCACCATTAACATCATGATTTTTCTTCCGGTGGCAAATACTTCGTCTATGCCAACATACTACTCACCAAATTAGTGATAATTGAATTGAAAAAGCTAATATTCATATTACCTTCTTCCATCTTTAATTCATCAAATAGGTCAATATTAATTATAACTATTTTTTTGTATTTTTTTCATCGGAACCACAACTCTGATACCACTTGTTGGGATTTTACTTCTAAAATCCGCTTAATCAAATTTTAGGCAAAAACACAACCACAATATTTAAATAGACAAAACAATCAAAGAGCAAAAACAACAATAATTAATGTGGTTTAATAACCTCTTTGCCTACTCCACCAATAAATCAACTGCTTTCTTAATCTTCTATTACAAATTTAGGAAGAACAAAGTTGCCAAACTCTCACCCTCAAAGTCACAATATAAATAAAGCTCTCAATCTAGATCTAGTTGTAAATGCCCTCTCAACTTGACAACGCAAAACCTCAATACACCCAAAGTTCTCATCTTAGCTTTAGAAGTAAATCTCTCTAGTTTGCAATGTATATGAGAATTATATGTGTGCCTCAAATTTTCTCTAGGACCCCTTTATAAATGAGATATTTTCCTAATACTAATAGGAAAAGAACAACAACAAAGAAAACATCTTCTACTACTACTAGGACAAGTAATATCCAATAGGAAAGTACTACCACTCCTATTAGAACAAACAACTATAAAATAGGAAATCATTTTTCCCAAATCAATTAGAAGTTCTCTTTTTGGGGAATTGAGTCAAAAATCCAACAAATCTCCACGTTGGCTTAAATTCTTCACCTCATTATCAAATTTGACTTTTTTCTTTGGTTGGTGTGATCCTTCTTTTTGATCTTCCCATCTCATTAGCTTATTTTTCGAACCGATCGTCCTCTCATTCAACACGTACGAGTTTTCTTCATTCATGGTATACGTAATCACTACCTTTGAAGCATCAAGAACTTGCATCTCTTCATCCTCATTAGCCTTACCATGATCACTTTACTTCATCCTCATTAGCCTTTCCAAATGGATTGAAACTAAAATTCATGTAGCGAATTGAACTATAAATTTATGTTGGCCGTTCTTTTGTTAGTTTGTAGAATTTAATTGAACTTTTAAGTATAAAATGTTTAGAATAAATGAAGAATTCAAAAAAGGAAGGAGATAGAGAGAGTGTATTTTGGTCAACATAATTTTTTTACTCTTCATTTTGGAGAATTCATTTGTAAATTCTTTCAATTTTGATAGAATTTTCAACAAGTTAACTCAATTTCATAGTGAATTCATTTTGAAATGAATTCTATAGTTTTTTTTTCCAATCATTGTAGAATTAAAAATGAATTCCACAAAATTTATAGAATTCAAATGCTTCACGAGTCATGAGGTTTGTGATTGACATTTGCCTTAAAGGTTATGTCTTAGGCCGAGTTGATGACGTTTATAAGATAAGGTTTAAATTTCATAAGTTTAGTTTGAAGCTTCGGACAATTATTTAAAGCCCGTGCTTAATTTGCTTAAGTCTTTCCATAGTAATTGTATATTTTGGATTGAAGGTCACCTTGTTCTTTGTTCTTGAGATTAGTCGCTAATATCATGCAAATAGGCCTATAGATACAATTCTTATGCTTAGATATTTAAATATATTGTGTCAATAAAAGAAATAAATTATTTTTATTAAACATCTTTATTACTTTTTAATCATCAAGCCCAAACAGGAAAAGGCTTGAGCCTTCGGATTTCAATGCCTTAATGTTAGGTTGTACCCAAGATGACTTGGGCTATTAACTCCTGCGGGAAGTTTCCGCAAGAACACTCTTGATTTTGAAAACTGCATCTTGCATAGCTAGGAGCACAGAAACCTTTGCAATTGTTGTCATTTCTGCAAATGAAGAAACTTTTTTTGCCTCGGATCCCAACAGCAAACAGGCAATTAATGTTTCTAATATTACTCAATTATCAAAAAAACATTGAAATAAAAAATAATACTAGCAATTCGTTATCTTATTGTTAAGTTAAATTTTTTGTAATCAAGAAAGTAATACATGTACAATTTTTATTTCTTTTTCATCAGTCTATTATTATCACTATATATACACTCATTCAAAATCACCCTTGTTTTTTTTTTATGATAAAAAATTAGACAAAAACAAATACACAGAGTCAAGTAAAATACATGTAAACCTCTCTCCTAACACATCTAATGATAAGAAGAAAATTATTAAGATGGATAGATTGAAGAATATTTTACATATAGAGAGAGATACCACTTACTAGATGCCATGTTCAAGAGCATGACAAAGAAAACAGATTTAGATGAAGCTTTATCCATATTCAATAGTGTAATTTGCAATAGTTTCTAGTTACAAGTAAACAACAATAGGTTACTTGAGCTAATATTATAATGCTGTAACATTTATAGAGTAGGGGAAAGGCTTCGACATTTATAACGTTAGATATTCTTCCTTATCAGGATATGACAATAAATAGATTAATGGCAATATTTTCATGAAAATATAAAAGATAATCTAATATTATTCATAAGGATTTTTTTTTTGGTAAATGGTAGTTGTTAACTATTTTTATTCCCAAAATGAGTAGTTTGAATTTTTTTTTACCAAAACAGGGCATTTTCGCCACATCGATGTCACATAAGCACTGAATTACACTATTTTGTTATCTTAATTTCCAAAATGGGGAAAAATTCTTATCTACACTCAGTGTAAAACACTATTTTTGAACCGAGTAGAAACTTCACTGGTAATTGTTAATTAATTCCACCGGTTACATTAATAGTAGGTGTATGACCGTTACAAATAAAGTTAACTAACAATCACCAGTGAAATTTACACCCCGTGTAACTTATGTTTTGTAGTGGGTGCTGGTAATAATTTGTACAAAATTGGTTCTTTTAATATTTTTTTTCTCCAAACAGGGTACTTTTGGTACATAGATGCCATATAAGCGTTGAATTACTCTCTTTTGTTCTCATATTTCTCTTAGCAAAATAATCTGAAGACATATTCGAATCCCATTCAATCAATCAATCAACGGAATTTAACGAGATAGAAAGATTGGTTTGTTCTTATAGTTATTAACAACGGTTTTAAGAATGTTTCTTCTACAATGGATGTTACTGTTAGAGATTTAGAAGGAGTACTCCTACTAATAATTTAGTTTTGAAATTTACACTGAATTTCATATAACATTTTGCAATTTCATGATAAAGTTCAAGCCTTTATTTTACGAATTATACTGATGATTTCTTCAAAGAAATTCTTGTTGTTTGAGATACTATAATTTCAGCAAAATTTCCTTGCTATAGCAAATTTTATGCCCAGTTTTAGGTATATTATTCGCTTTCAGAGATAAACAACAAAGGCCAAATGGGGGGCATTTTTTGTTCCATGCGATTCATGGGGTTAAGCCGCAGTTGTTTTTTAGTCGGACTGATGTTTTCTGGTTTTAATTGTCTTACTAGTTAGTTTTTGCGGTTTAGAGAAACACGGATTAAGTGGGTTAGTTTTTTGGTTTTAGAGAAATGTGACTTAATGGATGGTGTATAGAATGGCTTATTGTTGTTTGGTTTTTTTTTTAAAAAAAAATCTAAACATACCCATTACCATTTATTGATCAAACTCCAGAAGTACACACTCCAGCATCTACTGAACACACAGTACCAAAATTTCCTTGCATACACTGAAGCCTATGACTTGTGCTTCACCCATTCTTCATGTCTAAGCTTATTGTCTCCCATGCATGCTCTCCAGGCCATTGTATTTGTGCACAAGCCTACATCTGTCCACTATCATACATGTGTTTTTTTTTTTTTTTTTTTTTGAGTTTGTGAGAGCTTAATTACGCTTCTGCCACCATACATATTCATTTAAAATTTACAACTTTACCACTACTTAATTACGATTCTGCCACCGATCATTTTCATTTCTAATTTATAACTTTGCCATTGCTTAATTACAATTCTACCACCGGTCATCTTCATTTAAAGTTTACAACTTTTCCACTACTAAATTACGATTCTGTCATTTCTCCTTAAAAATTCAAATTCACATTTTCTTTCTTCCAAAAATTATTGAAAATTATACTTTCTTCCAATTTTTTTTTAAAAATATATTTTTCACAACTCTATTTTATAATTTTTTTCAAAATTATTTAATTTCAAACTTCTAATTTAATAATTGCAGTTCTTCTAACTCTTTCCAATAAAAATCTAAATATCAATTTTCAAAAATTATTTCAAATAAATAGTAAATATTTCATGTATATATTATTTAATTCCATGTAATATCTATCAAATTACTTCTTTATCCTAACTTTAAGAATATTGGTATTGCAGTAAAACACTATTTTTGCACCTGATAGAAATTTCACTGGCAATTGTTAAGTAATTCCACCAATAACATTAATAGTAGGTGCACAAACATTACCAATGAAGTTAACTAACAATCACCAGTGAAGTTTCCACCCAGCATAACAAAAGTTGTGCACTGGGTGCACTTAACAATTTCTCAAAAAATGGTACTCTTAATATTTTTTCCTCAAATAGGGTACTTTTAATATTTTTTCCTAAACAGGGTACTTTTGGTAAATAGATGCCACATAAGCATTGAATTATGTTGTTTTGTTCTCCTATTTCCTTGCATATCTTCCTTGCCAAAATAATTTGAAGACATATTCCAATCCTATTCAATCAATCAATGAATGAAATCTGAGGAGATAGAAAGATTAGTTGGTTCTTATAGTTATTAACAACGGTCTAAAGAAAGTTTCTTCTACTATGGATGTTACTGTTAGAGATTTACAAGGAGTACTCCTACTAATAATTTAGTTTTGAAATTTACACTAAATTTTATATAACCTTTTGCAATTTCATTATAAAGTTCAAGCCTAATTTTACAAATTGTGCTGATGATCTCTTCAAAGAAATTCTTGTTGCTTGAGATACTATATTTTCAGTAAAATTTCCTTGCTATAGCAAAGTTTATGCGCAGTTTTAGGTATATTATTCTCTTTTCGATTTAAACAACAAAGGCCAAATGGGGGGAACGTTTTGTTCCTTGTGATTCATGGGGTTAAGCTATCGTTGTTTTAAAGGTCGACTGATGTTTTATGGATTTATTTGTCTTACTGGTTGGTTTTTAGGGTTTAGAGAAACACGGATTAAGCGGATTAGTTTTTTTCATTTTAGAGAAAAGTGATTTAATGGATGGTGTATAGATTCGCTTATCATTGTTTGATTTTTTTTTAAATAAATCTAAACACACCCATTACCATTTATTTATCAAACTCAAGAAGTACACACTCCAGCATCTACTGAACACACAATACCAACTTTACTTGCTAAAACATATAAGGAAAAGAATCCATCAAGATTTTTTGAGGTGTCTGCAGGTAATATTCATTAATTTTTTAAATTGAGAAAGCTATTGGTAATATGCTACACACATAGTAACCGTTTACATTTAATGAATTGAATATACTGCAACTGCATATTTCTTCAAATCAACCACTATAACTCATCTTGAAGGAGGCCATTAGCTTGGCTCATACCCACATATACCACCTTACAAGCTTCCACCATCGAGGCCTAAGAAACACAGCTATTGCAAATAGTGTAGTTTCTCTCTGTTTTCCTTCTAAAAATTGGTGTTTAAATAGTCTTTCTTTTAATATCATACTAGCTAACTAGAATGTGAATTCCACTTGTTTCATGTTATGGGTAATTTTTTTATTGAAAGTTTTTGTTGTCAAATTTGTGTTTGTTTCTTTTTCATGGAGATCAAAGACGGTCAATTTGGAATCTTAAGAGCCCAAATTTTGTTCCAAAGTTTACGAGGAAATTTAGGATAATTGTTTAGCTTGAGTATTGGTGGTACCTTGGTTCAGCTCCATATTCAATTGAAAGTGATAAGTGGACTTACCAGTATATTCCCAGTCTTTGAATGTTCCCAGATCAAGGTGTTAGACGGTTCATTTCCTTCCCTTTCATGTCAACCTGTTCGATTGATAGAATGAAAGGGTTGAAATCCACTCACAAAAGTGAAAGGATTGTCCTCGTTCACTTTCATCTCTCTCCCGAGATGAAAATGGCCTAGATGTATTGGATGTTGCATGCATGATTACAACTAATAGGACTTTTTGTAATTAAGAAGATCTTTCCCAGCTAGTATTCCTTTGCACAACCAAGTTGTGTTACTATAGTGAAACAAGAAGGAATTAGGAAAGTACTTTGTCTTCATGATAGTGTTGGCAATGGCATTTGGAATTGGTACTAACACTCCATTTGGAATCAAATAAAAACGAAATTAATTTCATTTCCAAATGGATTAATAATAAAATTCATGTAGAAAGGAATTTAAATAGATATTTATGTTTGGCTTTCTTTTGTTAGTTTGTAGAATTCAATTGAACTTTTATGTATAAAATGTTTGGAATAAATGAAGAATTCAAAATACTAAGCGGACAGAAAGAGTGTATTTTGGTCCATATAATTTTTTTTACTCTTCATTTTGGGAATTCATTTGTAAATTCTATCAATTTTGATAAAATTTGCAACAAGTGAACTCAATTTCGTAGTGAATTCATTTTGAAATGAATTCCATAGTTTTTTTTTCCTTCCAAACATAACTAGCGTAGAATTAAAAATGACTTCCACAAAATTTATAGAATTCAAATGGTTCATGAGTCCTGAGGGTTGTGGTTGACATTCGCCTTAAAGGTTATGCCTTAGGCCGAGTTGATGACGTTTATAAGATAAGGTTTAAATTTATATAAGTTCAGCCTAAAGCTTCTTACAGTTATTTAAAGCCCGTGCTACGTATGCTTTAACCATTAACATGGTAGTTACATTTTCAATATCCTATCTGAAACAATATATACAACATATTATGCATGAATATCTACAATTTTTTCTTCCATTAGTCTAAAGATGTGGACCATGAGACTTTCAGATAATAACTCAATCTGAATCTCAGCTCACAAATTTATCTACCTGAAATTTAGCAATGAGGAGTGAGCTTCCCAAGCTCAGTGAATTAAATTTACAAGAAGTACTCGATTTGTATACTTCTAGTTATATTCATTCATTGTTAAATCAATATAATTTATCATTTATCTCTTCTCACATTCTAATTCATCCATTTATCAATTTCTCTTAGTAAATAAGTTATGAGGCTATCATCTTTCAATAAATATATCTCATATATTTTATCAATTTAATATCATCATAAAGTACACATCATACAAACAATCGATAATTTAGTTCTTTATTATATCATCATTTCTATTTATTTATCATCAAAATTGTCTCATTATGAGAGTCATCTATCTATCAATCATTTAATAATCAAAACTGATTCTTTATCATAAAGTACATATCATACAAACAATCAATAATTTAATTCTTTATTATATCATCCTTTCTATTTATTCATCATCAAAATTGTCTCATTATGAGAGTCATCTATCTATCAATCATTTAATAATCAAAACTGATTCTTTAGCATCTCAGCCATTAACAATAAATATTTAAAACAAATATAATGCATGAATTTAAATCATCTTTCTTTCTCATCATATCATTTCTGGTCTTCTCACCTAGACCAGCTGTCTTCCTGGTATTCAATTCAACTATCTAGTTCTTTCTTAAAATTATTAATTTTATCAAATTTATTAAATTGTCTCCTCATATAACATATTAATTTTTCAATCATATTTTCAGAAATTTCATATATCTTCTCAACATATTTTTCATTAATCCATCAATTTTTAAAATATAAATTCTTACATAATTAATTTTCAACATATTATTTAATCTCTAATTAATAAATCAATCAATTATCATACATAATATAAAATACATTATCCAATCATTATAATTCAACAATTTATTCAAATATTATATATTCATATTTTTATTGGTCTCGATTACTAAAAGTAAATCTAACTCACCGCGTAACACTTAAAGCTACCCTGGATCACCACCTTGCATTTCCCGCTCCTTTCAACAATTTCACCCGATTGTTGATCGTCAACGCCTAACATAATATTTATATTAAAATTTCTAATTTATTCTCATTTCTTCCATAATTCATACTTTTAAATTTCTATATCAAATTCCGGGTAATTTCATGTATGCATAATTTCAGTTGTCTTTAAAATTTAGTACTATCAACATAAATTATTTTCATTCTCTAAAAATTTAAATGCATTTTTTTTTAAGTATAGAAAATAATTTATAAATATTCAATCTTTCAAAAAATAAAATTCACATTATTAGCTTTTTTTAAAGCTTTCCTTGAATTTTTTTAAATTATTCCAAAAACTCCATCAAAATTTCAATGTTTCAATATTTTTTTTTCAATCTCTAGGTGTTTAAAGAAAAAAAGTAATTTGATAGAGAATATAATTTTAAAGTGAGAAAGAAATTTGTAAACCAATTTTAATAAATCAGAAAAAAAAAAAAAAAAAAAAACCCAATCAAGGCTATGACTTGTACTTCACCATTCTTTATGTATGTGCTTATGTGTCTCCCATGCATGCTCTCCCGGCCATTGTATTTTGTGCACAAGCCTACGTCTGTCCACTATCATCCGCATGTCTGCCGTCTTATGTTTTTTGTTTGTTTGAGTGTTTGTGACAGCTTAATTACGCTATCTGCCACCATGCATATTCATTTAAAATTGACAACTTTAACACTGCTTAATTACGATTCTGCCACCAGTTATTTTCATTTCAAATTTATGACTTTGCCATAGCTTAATTACAATTCTACCACCGGTCATCTTCATTTAAAATTTACAACTTTGCCACTATTTAATTACGATTCTGTCATTTCTCCTTAAAAATTCAAATTTTCACATTTTCTTTCTTCCAAAAATTATTGAAAATTATACTTTCTTCCAAATTTTTATTATTATTTTTTTTTCACAAATTTATTTCATATTTTTTTGTTCAAAATTATTTAATTTCAATCTTACATTTTAACAATTTCAATTCTTCTAACTCTTTCCAATAAAATTCTAAAAATCAATTTTCAAAAATTATTTGAAATCAATAGTAAATATTTCAAGTATATATATTTTTAATTCCATGTAATATCAAATTACTTATTTACCCTTACTTTACAAACACGGGTATTACAGAAAAACACTATTTTTGCACCGGGTAGAAACTTCACTAGTAGTTGTTAAGTAATTCCACCAATAACATTAATAGTAGGTGTACAAACGATACCAATGAAGTTAACTAACAATCACCAGTGAAGTTTCCACCAGGCGTAACAGATGTTGTGCATTGTGTGCAGGTAACAATTTCTCCAAAAATGGTACTTTTAACATTTTTTTTTCCTAAACAAGGTAATTTTGGTACATAGATGCCACATAAGTGTTGAATTACTTTGTTTTGTTATCCTATTTGCTTGCATATTTTTCTTGCCAAAATAATATGAAGACATTTTCTTATCCCATTCAATCAATCAATGAATGGAATCTGAGGAGCTAGAAAGATTAGTTGGTTCTGATAGTTATTAACAATGTTTTCAAGAATATTTCTTATACTATGGATGTTACTGTTAGAGATTTACAAGGAGTACTCCTTCTAATAATTTAGTTTTCAAATTTACACTAAATTTCATATAACCTTTTGCAATTTCCTTATAAAGTTCAAGCCTAATTTTACAAATTGTGTTGATGCTCTCTTCAAAGAAATTTTTGTTGCTTGAGATACTATAATTTCAGCAAAATTTATAGCTATGGGAAACTTTTTGCACAGTGTTAGGTATATTATTCGCTTTCGTAGCTAAACAACAAAGGCCAAATGAGGGGAACGTTTTGTTCCATGTGATTCATGGGGTTAAACTGCCATTGTTTTAAAGGTTGACTAATGTTGTATGGTTTTATTTGTCTTACTAGTTAGTTTGTAGGGTTTAGAGAAACATGGATTAAGTGGATTAGTTTTTTGGTTTTAGAGAAATGTGATTTAATGGATGGTGTAAAGAATGACTTATCATTGTTATTTCTTTTATAAAAAAAAAAAATTCTAAACACACCCATTACCATTTATTGATCAAACTCCAGAAGTACACACTCCAGCATCTATGGAACACCATAGTACCAAATCTTCTAGCTAAAAATATAAGGACCTGAAGCGATTAAGATGTTTTGAGTTGTCTGCATGTAACAGTCAATAATTTTTTAATTTGAGAAAGCTATTGGTAACATACTACACACATAGTAACCCTTTTACATGTAATTAATACAATATTCTGTATCTGCATATTTCTTCAAATCAAGCACTATAACTCTATTTGAAGGATGCCATTAGCTCGACTCATAAGTATACATACCACCTTACAAGCTTCCACCATCGAGGCATGAAAAACTCGACTATTACAAATAGTATAGTTTCTCTCAGTTTTCCCTATACAAATTGTTGTTAAAATAGTCTTTCATTTAATATCATACTAGCTAGCTAGAATATGAATTCTACCAGTTTCATATGATGGGTAGTTTTTTTATTAAAAGTTTTTATTGTCAAATATGTGTTTGTTTCTTTTTTATGGAGATCAAAGACAGTCAATTGAGGATCTTGAGAGCCCAAATTTTGTTACAAAGTTTACTAGGAAATTGAGGATAATGGTTTAGCTTGAGTTTGGTCATACCTTGGTTTACCTCAATAATTCAGTCGTTGAATGTTTCCAGATCAAAGTGTCAGACGGTACATTTTCTTCCCTTTCATGCCAAGCTGTGCGAGTGATAGAATGAAGGGGTTGAATTCCACTCACAAAAGTGAAAGGATTGTCCTAGTTCACTTTGACCTTTCTCCCGAGATGAAGAAGGCCTAAATATACTTTTGTAGGTTGCATGCATAATTTCAACCAACAAGACCTTTGGTAACTATGAAGATCTTTCCCAACAAGAATTCCTTTCCACAACCAAGTTGTATTACTACAATGAAACAAGGTGGAATTAGACAAGTACTTCGCTTTCGTGATAGTGTTGGTAGTGGCATTTGGATTGGTACAAACACTCCATTTGGAACCAATTGAAAATGGATTTAATTTCATTTCCGAATGGATTGAAAATAAAATTTATGTAGAAAGGAATTGAAATAGATATTTATGTTTGACTTTCTTTTGTTAGTTTGTAGAATTCAATTGAACTTTTATGTATAAAATGTTTAGAATAAATGAAGAATTTAAAAGAGAAAGGAGACAGAGAGAGCATATTTTGGTCCACAAAATATTTTTTTCTCTGCATTTTGGGAGCTCATTTGTAAATTCTATCAATTCTGATAAAATTTGCAACAAGTGAACTCAATTTCGTAGTAAATTCATTTCAAAATAATTTCCATAGTTTTTTTTTTCTCCCAAACATAACTAGTGTAGAATTAAAAATGAATTCCACAAAATTTATAGAATTTAGATGGTTCATGAGTCATGAGGGTTGTGGTTGCCATTCGCTTTCTAGGTTATGTCTAAAGCCCCTATTGATGACGTTTATAAGATAAGGTTTAAATTTATTTAAGGTCAGGCCTGAAGCTTCGTACAATTATTTAAAGCCCTTGCTTCGCATGCTTAAGTCTTTTAGCAGTAATTGTATCTTTCGAATTGAAGGTCACTTTGTTCTTTGTTCTTAAGATTAGTCTCTAATATCATGCAAATAGGCCTATAGATACAATTCTTATGCTTATATATTTATATATATTGTGTCAAAAAAAAAAATTATTTTTATTAAACATCTTTATTACTTTGCAATCATCAAGCTCAAACAAGAAAAGGCTTGAGCCTTTAGATTTCAATTACTTATTGTCAGTTTCTACCCATTATGACTTGGGTTGTTAACTCCTACGGAAAGTTTCCGCAAGAACACTCTAGATTTTGACAACTGCATCTTGCACAACTAAGAGCATAGAAACCATTATAATCGTTGTCATTTCGACAAAATGAAGGCACTTTTCTTGCCTTAGACCCCAACACCGAAGCTGCCATTAATGTTTCTAATATTACTCCATTATAAAAAAAAAAACATTGAAATAAGAAATAATACAAACAATTTGTTATCTTATTGTTAATTCAATTTTTTTGTAATTATGAAAGTAATACACGTACGCTTTTTATATATTTTTCATCAGTCTATTATTATCACCATATATCACACTAATTCAAAATCACCCTATGCTTTTTTTTTGATAAAAAAATTAGACCAAAAAAAATATGCACACTAGATTAAAATCCATGTAAATCTCTCTCTAAACGCATATAATGATAAGAAGAAAATGATTAAGATGGACAAATCGAAGAATATTTTATGTATAGAGAGATATACCACTTGCTAGATACAATGATCAAGATCATGACAAAGAAAACAGATTTAGATGAAGCTTTATCTATATTTTCAATAGTGTAATTTGCAATATTTTCTAGTTACAAGTAAACAACAATAGGTTACTTTAGCTACTACTCTAATGCTGTAATATTTATAGAGTTGGGAAAAGTTTCGACATTCATCAGGTTAGATATTCTTCCTTATCAGGATATGGCAATGAATGGATTAATGACAATATTTTCATGCAAAAATAAAAATATAATCTAATATAATTAAAAAAAGGATTTTTTTTTTTTTTTTTTTGTTAATGGGAGTTGTTAGCTATTTCTATTTCCAAAATGGGTACTTCAAATTTTTTTCTTACCAAAACAGGGTATTTTCGCCACATCGATATCATAAAAGCACAAAATTACTGTATTTTGTTCTCTTAATTCCCAAAATGGGGATTATTATCTACACCCGGTGTAAAACACTATTTTTTGCACTGGGTAAAAACTTCACTGATAATTGTTAAGTAATTCCACCGATTACATTAATAATGGTTGTACAAACGTTACCAATTAAGTTAAATAACAATCACCGGTGAAGTTTTCACCCGGTGTAATAGATGTTTTGCACTAGGTGCAAGTAATAATTTCTCCAAAATTGGTACTTTTAATTTTTTTTCCCTAAACAGAGTACTTTTGGTACATATATGCCACATAAGCGTTGAATTACTCTGTTTTGTTCTATTATTTCCTTGAATATTTTTTTTGGCAAAATAATCTGAAAACATATTCCAATCCCATTCAATCAATCAATGAATGAAATCTAACAAGATAAAAAGATCAGTTGGCTCTTATAGTTATTAACAATGATCTCAATAATGTTTCTTCTACTATAGATGTTACTGTTAGAGATTTACAAAGAGTACTCGTACAAAAAATTTAGTTTTGAAATTTACACCAAATTTCATATAACCTTTTGCAATTTCATGATAAAGTTCAAGCCTTTATTTTATGAATTGTGTTGATGATCTCTTCAAAGAAATTCTTGTTGCTTGAGATACTATAGTTTCAGCAAATTTTCCTTGCTATAGCAATTTTTATGCGCTGTTTTAGGTATATTATTTGCTTTCAGAGTTAAATAACAAAGGTCAAATGGGGGGAATATTTTGTTCCAATTGATTCATAGGGTTAAGCAGCTAACTGTTTTTTAGTTTTAATTGTCTTACTGGTTAGTTTTTAGGGTTTAGAGAAACATTGATTAAGTTGAGTAGTTTTTTGGTTTTAGAGAAATGTGATTTAATGGATGGTGTATAGGATGGCTTGTCATTGTTTTTTTTTTTTAAATCTAAATACACCCATTACCGTTTAATGATCAAACTCCAAAAGTACACACTCCAGCATCTACCGAACGCCATAGTATCAAATCTACTTGCTCAAAAATATAAGGAGCAGAAGCGGTCAAGACGTTTTGAGGTGTTGACATGTAACATTCATTAATTTTTTAAATTGAGAAAGCTATTGGTAACATGCTACACATATAGTAACCGCTTGAAATGTAATTAACACAATATTCTGAATTTGCTTATTTCTTCAAATCAAGCACTATAACTCTATTTGAAGGATGCCATTAGCTCAGCTCATAAGTATTCATACCACCTTACAAGCTTCCACCATCGAAGCATGAGAAACTTGGCTATTGCAAATAGTATAGTTTCCTTTAGTTTTCACTCTACAAATTGTTGTTTAAATAGTCTTTCATTTAATATCATACTAGCTAGCTAGAATGTGAATTCTACCAATTTCATGTGATAGGTAATTTTTTTATTGAAAGTTTTTATAGTCAAATTTGTGTTTATTTCTATTTCATGGAGATCAAAGACTATCAATTTGGGATCTTGAGAGCCCAAAATTTGTCCCAAAGTTTACCAAGAAACTGAGGATAATGGTTTAGCTTAAGTATTGGTGGTACCTTGGTTCAGTTCAATATTCCCTTGAAAGTTATTGTAGAATCCGATATTTCTTTTAAGCTTTTATAATATTGTTTTATAATTCAGTTTTTTTTAGGGAACTCTTTAGTAAGAAACAAAAACTTTGGGGGTGTTTAAATACTAGAAGGAAAATTAAAGTAAATGGCATGGAAATTAATAAAAGAAGGGGAAGGGTAGAGTGGTAAAAGGCCAAGACTTAGAGGGAGTATATAAACTAAAATTTAACCTAGAATAGCTAAATCTCTCATTTGGCATTTGGGGAATTCGGCAGAAGGAGAGAGGAAAGAAAGAAAAGCACCAAATTTTTCCTTCTCAAAAACCCATTTTCTTCCAAACTTTGACCTAGCCTTAACCCAACCATTCAAGGTCCTTAAGCCCCCAAACTTCCAACACCCTCTTCTGCCACCATCAGCTATCTTCCAGCCAGAGAGGTGAGCCCCCACGAGCAGGTTACGATGGCGCGTGGCCTACACGCTCCGAGCAGGGGAGGAACAACTTGTTTTGTTCCTCTGGCTTTTTCGTGCAGATTTTGAGTTAATTTTGGAAAGTGTTCGACTACAAACTTAAAGTAGACTTATTGATATTGATTTTTAGCTTCATTTGAGGTCATTTGGATTTAATGTGAGGGATTTATGAGTTTCCTAAGTTGGGAGAATTGTGCAGAAATTCTGGAAATTATTCGTGTTCTGGGCAGTTTTGTGAGCTATTTTTCAGCAAGAATTTGAGGTAGTTTTGAGTGCCAACTATTTTTAAGTTAAAATATACTTCCTAAAGTTGATCTAGAACTTTATTTGGGATGATTTGAATTTAAATTGGTTTAGCTTGAAATATTTGAAGTTGGGAGAAAATTTGAGAGAAATCTAGTAATTTCTGTATTATGGAACTTTGGAAGAAAGTAATAAGATTTTTGAAGTTTGAAGATTTTTAAGGTGATTGTATATACAAAGTTCGAAGTTTTATTCTTGTATAACATGATTTTTGAGATGGGTATTGTTAGAGAATCCTACTATTAGCTGTAAATTTGAAAACCTTTTAGAAATTAAAAGAAATTCCTCTAAGTAAGACTTTTTCTTGATTGGGAAATTATATTTAGAATGAATACTTTTTACAAGTTGAGATTTGTTGGTAATTACCCTAAGTTAGTGTCTTGAAATTTAAGTCCATATGAATTGAGAGTTTTATGGAGTAAAAAATGAAGGAAAGAAGGGAAAGAGTGAAAATAGGTGATTAAGGAGAAGAATGAACTTTAGTAGTATTTTCTTTGATTTATATGTGTAAGTAAATGGAATGATTGATTTCTTATTAAGTGTCTAAGCTTTAAATACTATGCTCATTGGCTATTTGTTTATGTAGTTTGCTTTAATTGTTAAAATGGAATTTCAATAGGTGTGGTGGATGATCGTAGTAAAGGTAAAAAAGTGATCCACGACTAGTGTTTGGAGTAAGGTGAGTATTACCCAACTCTTGGTAAGCATGAATGTTAGTGGGAAACCAAAATAATAAGGTTACATAAGAATTGAAATTCGCTATTTAGATATAATAATTATATTTATGGTAAGATAAGTAAATTATATATTAATGATGAGATAGTGATTTCAAAACCTTTGTGCTGAATGTTGTGTGATTGTATGGATTGATGAGAATTTGACGATGTTCATCACTTGATTTCATTTCATCTCATGCATTGAAATTTACGGTATGTTATTAAGGGGGGAGTGATGTGTGAGGACAATAGGTCCCTTCCCACAAGGGGTGTAAGGGTACCGAATATATTTGGATGATTGGACCTGATCGGATCAAGGGGTGTTCCAAAAATTTATTGTTTGTGAAACGTACCAGTACGTGGGGAGACGTCCCCAATGGATTATGAGATGATAAATTGCATTGCATCATGCTGCATTGGCATACCATACATAAATTTAAATTACTTGGCCCGTAAGGGGGCATGTGAAATGTTTGGTTGTATGGATAAATTCTGATATTTTGATTGACTATAGAATGGTGAATACAAGTTGGTTGTGGGTTTTATAAGACCGTATTATGATTACTAAGATTGTTGTTTTGCAAAGTGTTAAATGACTATGTATACAAACAAAGAAAGTAGAAAGGAAAAAGAAATAATAATAAGCCCTTAACTTTTTCTAACAAGTGATTACTTTGTGCAGTGTAAGAACTCGTTGAGCTTTATAGCTCACCCCCCTTTCTCTTTATAACATTTCAGGTAAGTTTCCAAGTGATTTTAGATTTTAAGTGGTGAAGCTTTGAAGTTCAACGAAGTTTTAGGTGGGTCCACGAGCGTCGCATCCTCGATTAAGCCTTTTTTTTTAAGTGTTATATTGTATATTAGGTGTGAAGTTGTAACCGATTGGATGTGTCTCTTTAGACACCTTGTAAAGCTACAACCTTATAGTTGTAATCTCTGTATGATATTATATATATATATATATATATATATATATATATATATATATATAACGTTATTCTGTTGTAGTATATATTTGTGTGTCTAGGTGCTCAATTCTGAAAGGTAATTGACACCTTCTTGAGTGGGCTCGCTCGGGATGGGTCGTTACAATTTTGGTATCAGAGCTTTAGGTTTAAGGTTCTATAGACCGTAGAAGTTCAGTGTTATTGTATCTAATTGAGTTCTTTTATGTATGATTCGAGGATGCCTCATGGACCAAAGAGAGGTAGAGTTCAGGGAGGAGGGCATGCCCAAGGAAGGGGCAGTGTTCCAACTCGGGGGCATGGACGACCCCTGTTACATAAGGTGGAAGAAAATATTGAACCTGAAGTCCCTAAGGGAGAACATGTTGGTAGTGCAACCGGTGCTACTTGTGGGAATGTAAGAGATGCTGCTATAGAAAGGGATGAATTAAGGGAAGCTTTAGCCCAAGCATTAGTTAGAATTGGGGAGCTAAAGCGTAGATTGGAAGAACAAAACGGACGAGCTCCAAATTTTCCAGATGAGCATGCAGATGTTCCTATAGCACATGATGAAACTTAGGGGAGGATGGATTGAGGCAGGAAATGGAAGGCGTTGTATTTAACAGGTTTAACAAGTTGATGCCACCAAGTTTTCGAAGTGCTAAAAACCCTCTAGATGCCGAGGCATGGTTTAAAAAGATGGAACGTCTATTTAGAGTATTGCCAGTGTCGGACCGACAAAAAGTCGCATTTGCATCATTTAAGTTAGAAGAAGAAGCAGCAAATTGGTGGGAGGATATACTTCCTAGATTATCGGGGGACATTGATGAACCGTTGACTTGAGAGAAGTTTAAAAAAGTATCCCATGACAAATATTTCCCTGAATCTGTTAAGGCTCAAATGGAGAAGGACTTTATCTTCCTGAAACAGGGTACTATGTCGGTAACTCAATATGATGCAAGATTCATTACCCTGTCTAGATTTGCACTAGACTTAATCAGCACTGAAGGACGAAAGTGTAAGAAATTCCTTGATGGATTGAATTATGAAATTCATACTCATCTTTCGTATTTGGACCATCCAAACTATGCAAGACTTATGGATAAAGCACTACTTGTGGAGAAAGATATAATGGAGTTGAGGGGATGTCAGGATCAACAAAAGAGGAGCAGGTTAGAGAGTGCTAGGGAAAGTAGTTATGGGTTTGGAGTCCGAGGTAGTCATCCTTTTCAGCGAAGTAAATTAGTTTTCCAAGGAGGGCAAAGTATGGGAGGTAAGCTATTTAAGATGAGTCAAGGTCTTCAGAGTGAACCGGCAACATCTGTTGTACAAAGTTTAGTGGGAGAAATTCAAAGAATTACAGGACAATCATTTCCTTTAAGAACTCAAGGCAGAGGAGGAAGTCCACAAGGTAGAGAAAGTGGTATAATGTCAAGAATGAATACTAAAAGATGCTTTCGGTGTGGTCAGATGGGTCACTTATCTAGAGATTGTAATGTTAAGTTATGTCATCATTGTGGATCAGCTGAACATCTTCAAAGGGATTGTCCTGTGTTACAAAGTGTGGTATGCTTTGTGTGTGGTCAGGGTGGTCATGTGGGAGCAGACTGTTGGTTAAGATTTAAGCCAACTGGTAGTGTGAGTACAGCTAGAAGCTCCAGACGGGGCTAAGTGGGTCGAGGTAGTGGGACTGGAGGTGGTAGGAATGGTAGTCAAGGCCGAAGGGTCACGGCAGCCAAAGGGGATGCTAGTCAAGGTCAGAGAGGGCAAGGTTATGTTTATGCAATCACTCAGCAGGATGCTCAGGCCACACCTGACGTGGTGACTAGTATGATTTCTCTTTCGGGTAGAAATACTAGAATGTTAATTGATCCTGGTGCAACACACTCTTTTGTTTCTACTTTTTTTCTTATATATGTTGATATACCTAGAACACATTTGCATAAGATCATGATTATTGAGACTCCTATAGGAGAGAAGGTGGAAATCCAATGGATGTTCCGGGACTGTGTTGTGAACATCGGGGATAGAGAACTTAAGGTTGATTTATTGCCCTTGAAGATGAAGGACTTTGATTTGATATTAGGTATGGATTGGTTAGCTAAGTATCACGCCTCAGTAGATTATTTCAGGAAGATTGTAATGTTTCGAGTTCCGGGGGAAAAAGAATTTTCTTTTCAGGGAGAATGTAAGGTACTTTCACAATGCCTCATTTCTGCCCTTTCAGCTAGAAGATTATTGAAGAAGGGATGTGAATGTTATTTAGGTTATGTGATCAATTCTTCTGAGGAAGGTGTGGAATTAGGAGAAGTACCTGTAGTTAGGAAATTTCCAGATGTATTTCTTGAAGAGTTGCCCGGTTTACCACCTGTTAGGGAAATTGATTTTCTTATTGATCTCACACCTGGTTCTACTCCTATTTCGATACCCCCTTATCGAATGGCACTAGCAGAATTAAAGGAACTTGAGGTTCAACTTCAAGAGTTGTTAGACAAGAAACTCATTCGTCCTAGTATATCGCCTTGGGGAGCTCTAGTGTTATTTGTCAAGAAGAAAGATGGAACTTTGAGATTGTGTGTAGACTATAGACAACTAAACAAGATGATAATTCATAACAAGTACCCGTTACCTAGAATTGATGATTTGTTTGAACAGTTACAAGGAGCTCGAGTGTTTTCAAAAATAGATTTGAGATCGGTTTACCATCAACTACGTATTAAAGATTCAAATGTTTCGAAGACTACTTTCCACTCCCGTTATGGACACTATGAATTTCTGGTTGTGCCGTTTGGATTGACTAATGCCCCCGCAGCCTTCATGGACTTGATGAACAGAGTATTTAGGCCATTCCTGGACAAATTTGTGGTAGTTTTCATTGATGATATTCTGGTATATTCGAAGAGTGAAGAAGACCATGTCAGACATTTGAAGATAGTACTAGAGACTCTTAGAAAGGAGAAGCTTTATGCTAAGTTTAACAAATGTGAGTTTTGGTTAAAAGAAGTGACCTTTTTAGGACATGTGGTGTCAGAAGAAGGAGTGGTTGTGGACCCTCAGAAAGTTGAAGTAGTTCTAAACTGGGAGAGGCCTACAAATGTGACCGAGATTAGGAGCTTTTTGGGATTGGTGGGATATTATCGGAGATTCATTAAAGACTTCTCATTGATTGCGGTACCCTTAACCAAATTAACAAGAAAGGGAGAAAAGTTTATATGGTCAGAAGAGTATGAGCAAAGTTTTCAAGTGTTGAAGGAAAAGCTGAGAATGGCAGTGGTGTTAATCCTTTCTTCGAGTGCTGAGGGGTTTGTGGTTTACAGTGATGCTTCACATCAAGGGTTAGGTTGTGTCCTAATGTAGCATAGGAAAGTTGTTGCTTATGCTTCACGCTAACTGAAGAACCATGAAAGGAACTACCCCACCCATGACCTAGAGTTAGCATCGATAGTCTTTGCTTTGAAAATTTGGAGACATTATCTTTATGGAGTAAGATGTGAGATCTTTACGGACCACAAGAGCCTCAAGTATCTACCTACCCAGAATGAATTAAACTTAAGACAAAGGCGATGGATGGAACTGGTCAGTGATTATGAATGCAGCATAAGTTATCATCCTGGAAAGGCTAACGTGGTAGCTGATACGTTAAGTCAAAAATCCATAGTAACTTGGCAACTTTGAAGATTTATGATTCTAGGTTAATTGAGGAATTAAGAAGTTTAGAAGTGAAGATTGAGGCCAACACCACTGGGGGGTTAGTAGCTAACATGGTGGTAACACCATCAATAATAGGTCATCTACTAGATGCTCAAGGTAAGGATGTAGTGTCAATGGCTATTAAGAAGGAGGTTTTAGAAAACAAGCGGAGTGATTTTGTGGTGAGAGAGGGTGGAATGGTGATGATCGGAAATCGAATCTGTGTGCTAAGCGAAGTGGAGTTAAGGAAGGAGATCCTAAAGGAAGCTCACGACACTATTTATTCTATGCACCCGGGGAGTAATAAAATGTATAGAGAGCTTAAGCAAAATTTCTGGTGGTCAGGTTTAAAGAGAGACGTAGCAGACTATGTTTCTCGATGCTTGGTATGCCAACAGGTGAAGACTGAGCATAGACATCCGACAAGGTTACTGCAACCTCTTCCTATATCGGAGTGGCCATGGGAGAGGGTAACTATAGATTTTGTGACAGGACTTCCTCGTACTCAGAGAGGTTTTGATGCCATTTGGGTCATAGTTGATCGATTATCTAAATCTGTTCATTTTCTACCCATCAAGATAACTTGGTCTCCTGAAATATTAGCAAAGTTGTATGTGGCTGAGATAGTAAAACTGCATGGTGTACCATTAAGTATTGTATTAGATCGTGATGCTCGGTTTATGTCTCGATTTTGGAAGGGATTTTAGCAAGCTATGGGTACTCAATTACATTTTAGCACAGCTTTCTACCCTCAAGCGGATAGTTAATCAGAGAGAACAATCCAAATCTTAGAAGATATGCTACGAGCATGTGCTATAAACTTTTTGGTTGGTTGGGATGCATACTTACCCCTTATGGAATTTGCATGTAATAATAGTTTTCAGACCAGCATTGGGATGGCACCTTTCAAAGCATTATATGGTAGGAGGTGTAGGACTCCGATATGATGGGAAGAAGTGGGGGAAAGAAGTGTCTTAGGACCATAATTGGTAGAGATAACCACAAAGAGGATCAAGAACATACGAGAACATCTAAGGACGGGTCAAAGTAGGCAGAAAACAAATTTAGATGAAGCTTTATCCATATTTTCAATACTGTAATTTACAATATTTTCTAGTTACAAGTAAACAGCAATAGGTTTCGACATTTATAAGGTTACATATTCTTCCTTATCAAGATATGACAATGAATGGAGTAATGGAAATATTTTCATGCAAATATAATAATATAATCTAACAAATTTAACAAGGATTTCTTTTTCTAAATGGGAGTTGTTAACTATTTTAATTCCCAAAATGGGTAGTTTGAATTTTTTTTTTTACCAAAACATGGTATTTTCGCCACATCGATGTCATATAAGTGCTGAATAACTCTATTTTGTTCTCTTAATTCCAAAAATGGGGAAAATTCTTATCTACATCCGGCGTAAAACACCATTTTTGCACCGGGTGGAAACTTCATTGGTAATTGTTAAGTAATTCCATCGGTTACAAGAATAGTCGGTGTATAAATGTTACCAATGAAGTTAACTAACAATCACCAGTGAAGTTTCCACTTGGCACTCAACTGATGTTTTGCACTGGGTGTAAGTAACAATTTTTCCAAAATTGGTACTTTTAATATTTTTTTTTTCCAAAACAGGGTACTTTGGCCACATAGATGCCACATAAGCACTGAATTACACTATTTGTTCTCTTATTTCCCTGCATATTTTTCTTAGAGAAATAATCTGATGACATATTCCAAAATCATCTAATCAATCAATGAAAGAAATTTGACTAGATAGAAAAATTGGATAGTTCCTGTAGCTATTAACAATGGTCTTAAGAATGTTTCTTCTACTATGGTCCTTACTGTTAGAGATTTACTAGGGGTACTACTACTAATAATTTAGTTTTCAAATGTTGGGATTTGTCTAAGGATTAAACAGATTGAAAATTGAAGAGTTCAGTATCAGGTCTAGGTGTGCGCCGCAACCACCAGCAAAGGAGGAAGTCCAGGGAGGTGTGCACTGCGGCACAACCTCCCCCACACCGCGGTGCCCAGCAAGGATGTAGACCTGGAGGAGTTGTGCCCTGTTGTGCGTTGTGGCCTGCCCTGTTCTGAGCCGCGGCGCCAGGTACACATGACACCTTAAATTTAGCACTTTGAGATGGTGCGTGAGACTTGGTTAAAACGCACAAGATTACTTAGACTCTTAGGGAGCCATGAGTCTTTGGTTCTTGAGATCTAATGGTTGAAATTGATCTCAAAGATTGGATGAGGGAGTTGTTGCTCTATATAAAGGGTCATCTAGGAGCAATAACAACAAGAAGACATGACATGCAAGTATGGGAGTGCAAAAGCACAAAACACATAGGAGAGACTTATTCAAGAGAGGCTGGTTGTTTAGAGAGATAGGCTCTCAAACCTTCAGAGGTGTTTCAAGTGAGAGAGAGTAGTTAAGATTGGGGATTCAAGAGCTTTGTAATTAGAATTTTCTTGGGGAAAATTCCAGGGAAACATTTAGATCTTATCACTTTCTTTTCCTTCTTTCATTCTTCAAGAATAAGAGGGTTCTTGAAGAGATGTTGCTGTAATTATAAGAACTCCATTGATTTAATGCAGAGAGCTCGGAGGAGCTCACGGGACGTAGGCACATTGCCAAACCTTGATAACAATTGCTTGTGTTCACTTTTATGCTTTGATTCTTGTTTCTGTTTGTACAAATCATTGTGGATTTTGGTGTTTGGAAAGATCATAACCTGGGATTCTTGAAGAGGTGATTTTCCAACAGTGGTATCAGAGCTTAATCAAAGAAAACTTCTTGAGAGATTCAAGAATGGTGCTCGGATCAAGATCTGATCGGGTTCTTGAAGGATTCAAGAACGGTGCTGGGATCAAGATTTGATCGGGTGCTTGAGGTTTAGAAGTTGCAGAGAATATGGTTGGAAAGCAATTGTGGGTGCTGCATAAATCTTGGGATTTTCTCCTCAAGATGGGTTCAAACTTCATTGTTGAGAAGTTTGATGAAAAGGGAGACTTTACCCTTTGGAAGCGAAAAATCAAGGCAGTTCTTATGCAACAAATGATGGACTTGGCCATTGGAGAAGATGGCGATTTTCCAGCAAGTATCACGGAGGTCCAGCGGAATGAGATGAAGAATATAGTGTATAATAGTATCTTTCTGCACATGTCGGATATTGTGACAAGGGAGTACGGAGACTCGAAAGATCCAGCTATCATATGGAAGAAACTAGATGAGTTATCTCTTACCAAGACTCTCCCTAATAAGATTTATCTTCTGAAACGAATCTTTGCTTTTAAAATCGATCCTAATAAAGAGTTGCAAGATAATCTTGATGTGTTTAATAAACTAGTTCAAGATTTGGTTAGTTGTAGTATAACATTCCCAGATGAACAATTGGCTGGTATGTTATTGAAATCTTTTCCTGATTATTTTGAAAGTTTGATTAATGCTATTGAATACGGAAGAGATGCACTAACCAAGGAAATTGTGATCAATGCTATAAGGGCTCATGATTTCAAAGGCAAGATGAGGGAAGCATCAAGTGGAGAAGGGTTATTCGTTAGAGGAAGGCCAGCAACTCAGAATGGCAGTAGCAACCATGGCAACTACCGAGAGAAATCAAAGGGTAGAGAGCATAGCCATGGGAGAGCACATTCCAAACTAAGATTTGGAGGAAAGAGGTGCTTCTAATGCAATAAGGAGGGTCACTTCAAGAAAGATTGCAAGAAGAGGTTGAGAGATAAGAGAGAGAAAAAGCCATACCAACAATGGAGAGGCTTCGGTTGCCAAAGGAGAATAGCAAGATGATGTTCTTGTTGTGTGCTTAAATGTGAATAGGAGACAAGGCAGTGAGAAATGGATTCTGGATTCCGGATGCACTTATCACATGTGTCCTCACAGGGATTGGTTCAAGAATTTCAAGGAAACCAATGATGGAAAGGTTTTCTTGGGGAATGATACTTCTTGCCAAGTGAGGGGGATATGAGACATCCAATTGAGGATGTTTGATGGAATTACAAGGCTGTTGAAGAACGTGAGATATCTTTCAGAGTTGAGAAGAAATTTGATCTCATTGGGGCAACTAGATTCCATGGGGTACACATACAAAGCAGAGGGAAGAAATATCAAGGTAACCAAGGGATCTTTGATAGTGAACAAAGCAGCAATAAAAGATGATCTCTATGAGATGATTAGAGAGACGAACATCAAGAATCAAGCAGCAAGCTTGATGGCTGAGATGGATAAGGCAGTTCTTTGGCACAATTGTTTGGGATATATGAGCGAAAAGGGCCTACAAGTTCTCAGCAAGGATGGTATACTTAATGGTGACAAAGTAGAAAAACTTGATTTCTACGAATGTTGTGTTCTTGGGAAGCAACATCAGGTCAACTTCAACACCGGAGTGCACAAATCTAAAGACATTCTTGACTACATTCATGCGGATCTTTGGGGACCAGCAAGAACACCAACACAAGGAGGTAATCTTTACTTTCTTTCTTTAATTGATGATTATTCTAGAAAGGTTTGGGTTTATTTGCTTAAAAATAAAGTAGATGCTTTGAATATGTTTGTGGTGTGGAAAAAGTTACTGGAAACTCAAACAGGTAAGGTAGTTAAGGTTTTAAGAACCGATAATGGCTTAGAATTTTTTAATAAGGATTTTGATAAATTATGTGAGTTAAATGGGATTCTAAGACATAGAACGGTTGTGAAAACTCCTCAGCAAAATAGAGTTGCTGAGAGGATGAGTAGGACCCTTATGGAAAAGGTTAGGTGAATGTTAATTGGTTTTGGGTTACCAAATTGTTTTTAGGAGGAAGCTGTGTTTACTGCTGCGTATTTGGTTAATAGATCATCCTCTAGGGCTATGGACCTTAAGACTCTCGAGGAGATGTGGAGTGGAAAACCCCTTGAGTTGAACAACCATATAACTTTTGGATGTGCTGCGTTTGCACATCAAAAGGATGATAAACTTAGCCCAAGGTCTAGAAAATGTGTGTTTCTAGGATATGGGGAAGGGGTTAAGGGGTATAGGTTGTGGTCCTTAGAGCCAAAAGGAACTAAACTCATAATAAGTAGGGATATCATTTTTAATGAGCGTTTATTTCCCTATTTGGAGAAAACTAACGCTACAAGGGATAATGGGCAAACCAGCTCGGTATTTGTGGAGCATAGCATCAAGGAAAATTCAGTTCATGTAAAGCAAGGAAGGCAAGAGGGTTCGGACCAGGTAAAGCCCATTGATGAAGGCCAAGCTCAAGACACTCAAGAGGAGGCTAAACTAGAAGGGGGTGATGCAGCAAGTCAGAATGATTATCAGTTCACAAGGGACCGAGAAAGGAGGCTGGTCAGACCACCTTTGAGATATGGTTTTGCGGATGCTAATGCAACAGCTCCTTGGTCAGAAGGAGGGATAAATAAACCAGAAATTTACATTAATGCCATTGGGTGTAAGGATTCGCCAAGATGGAAGCTAGCTATGGAGGAAGAAATGGATTCTTTGAGGAAGAACAACTCTTGGGAATTGGTGCCGAAACCAGAAAAACAGAAAGTTGTGGATTGTAAATGGATTTACAAGATCAAAAAAGCGAGCACTCCAGGGGATGAAGTTTGGTATAAGGCTAGGCTAGTGGCGAAGGGGTTCACACAAAGAGAAGACATAGATTTCACTGAAATATTCTCACCGGTTGTGAAATACAAGAGGATAAGGATAGTGTTAGCTATGGTGGTCCAATTTAATTAGGAGATCGAGCAAGTAGATGTGAAGATGGCGCTCTTACATGGAAAGCTTGATGAGACCATCTATATGGCCTGAAGCAAGTGGATATGAAATACAACCCGAAGGCTATGAGGAAGGAAGGCAAGGAAAATTGGTGTGCCAATTAAAGAAATATCTCTATGGCCTGAAGCAATCACCTCGGCAATAGAATAAAAGGTTCGATTCCTTTGTAACTAACTTAGGTTTCATGAAGAGCTACTATGATTCGTGTTTGTACTACAAGGGGCACAAGGTGGAGAAAATGGTGATTATCCTAATCTATGTCGATGATATGCTGTTGGTTGGGAGCAACAGGGAGAGGATAGAAAAGTTGAAGTCTCAACTCAGTTCGAAGTTTGAGATGAAGGATCTTGGCCATGCATAGAAGATCCTTGGGATGAGTATAATCCGAGAAAAAGAGAGAAACAGGTTGAAGGTTTCTCAGTCTTCCTACATAGAAAAGATGATATCTAAGTTTTCTATGGAAGATAGTAAACCAGTAAAGATTCCCCTTGCTGGTTATTTCAAGTTCTCCAGCGATCAATGTTCTAGAACAGATGAGGAGAAGAAAGAAATGGAAAAGGTCCCTTACTCTAGTGCGGTTGGATCTGTAATGTTCACCATGGTAAGCACTAAACCCGACATTGCTCATGCAATAAGTGTTCTCAGCAGGTTTATGAGTAATCCCGGAAAAGAGCATTGGCTTGGGATGAAGTGGTTGTTGAGGTACTTGAAGGGAAGCCCAGATGTGGAGCTTGTTTATGAGAAGAAGGTTAAGTCCATCTGTCTAGAAGGTTATGCTGATTCGGACTATAGAGCAAACCGGGATAAAAAAAGATCGATTACCTTCTACTTATTCAACTTAAACAGATGTTGTATAAGTTGAAAGGCTCAGTTGCAGCCCGTGGTGACACTCTCAACAACCGAGGCTGAGTACATAGCGACAATGGAAGCCATTAAGGAGGCTATGTGGTGCAAAGGGTTGTTGGAAGAGTTGAAGGTCCTAAAAGAGCAGGTGGTGTTGTATTCGGATAGCTAAAGTGCATTGTATTTGTGCAAGAATCCGGTGTTCCATGAGAGGACAAAGCATATGGATGTTTGGTATCATTTCATTCAGGAAAATGTTACGGAATGATTCATTCATGTGGACAAGGTAACCACGGAAGAAAGTCCTGCAGATGTAGGCACCAAAGTTCTACCTCTAAGCAAGTTCAATCATTGCCTTGGACTTCTTAGGATTAGAGTCGGATGATATAGTGACTCAAGTTGAGTTTGGATCCTGAGTTCTCTGCACAATGGGTTCGGGTTTAATTGTTTAGACAAAGGTAGAGATTGTTGGGATTTTTCTAAGGATTAAACGGATGGAAAATTGAAGAGTTGAGCATCAGGTCCAGGTGTGCGCCGCGGCCACCAGCAAAGGAGGAAGTCCAGGGAGGTGTGCACCATGGCATAGCCTCCCCCACGCCGCGGTGCCCAGCAAGGATGAAGACCTGGAAGAGTTGTGCCCTGTTGTGCGCCGCAGCCTGCAGTATTCTGAGCCGCGGCACCAGGCACACATGACACTTTAAATTCAGCACTTTGAGATGGTGCGTGAGACTTGGTTAAAACACACAAGATTACTTAGACTCTTAGAGAGCCATGAGTCTTTGGTTCTTGTGATCTAAGGGTTGAGATTGATCTCAAAGATTGGATGAGGGAGTTGTTGCTTTATATAAAGGGTCATCTAGGAGCAATAACAACAAGAAGACATGACATGCAAGTGTGAGAGTGCAAAGACACAAAACACACAGGATAGACTCATTCAAGAGAGGCTGGTTGTTTAGAGAGATAGGCTCTCAAACCTTCAGAGGTGTTTTAAGTGAGAGAGAGTAGTTAAGATTGGGGATTTAAGGGCTTTTTAATTGGAATTTTCTTGGAGAAAATTCTAGAGAAATACTTAGTTCTTATCACTTTCTTTTCCCATTTTCATTCTTCAAGAACAAGAGGGTTCTTGAAGGGATGATGCTGTAATTGTAAGAACTCCATTGATTTAGTGCAGAGAGCTCGAAGGAGCTCACGGGGACGTAAGCACATTGTCGAACCTCGATAACAATTGTTTGTGTTCTCTTTTATGCTTTGATTCTTGTTTCTATTTGTACAAATCATTGTGGATTTGGGTGTTTGGAAAGATCACATCCTGGGATTCTTGAAGAGGTAATTTTTCAACATCAAATTTACACTAAATTTCATATAACCTTTTGTAATTTTATGTAAAGTTAAAGCCTTTATTTTACGAATTGTTCTGATGATCTCTTCAAAGAAATTCATGATGTCTGAGATACTATAATATCAGCAAAATTGCTCTGCTATAGCATTTTTCATGTGTGTTTTAGGTAAATTATTTGCTTTCAGGGTTAAAAAACCAAAGGTTAAATGGGGAGAATTTTTTGTTCCATGTGATTAATGGAGTTAAGCTTGAGTTGTTTTTTAGTTGGACTAATGTTTTCTAGTATCATTTGTCTACTGGTTAATTTTTGAGGTTTAGAGAAACACAGATTAAGTGAATTAATTTTTTGGTTTTATAGAAATGTGATTTAATGGATGGTGTATAGAATGTCTTATCGTTTTTTTTTCCACACAAAAAAAAAATCTAAACACACCCATTATCATTTATTGATCAAACTCTAAAAGTACAAACTCCAGCATCTACTGAACATGCAGTACCAAATCTACTTGCTAAAAAATATATAGGAGTAGAAGCGGTCAAGATGTTTTGACGTGTTTGCAGGTAACATTCATTAATTTTCACATTTCACCATATAAGCTATACACATAGTAACCACTTTAAATGTAATTAATTCAACATACTACTTCTGCATATTTCTTCAATTCAAGCACTATAAACTTGTTTAAAGGATCTTATTAGCTCAGCTCATAACCCTACATGCCACCATACAAGCTTCCACCATCGAGGACTAAGAAACATGGCTATTGCAAATAGTATAGTTTCTCTTAGTTTTCCTTCTACATATTGTTGTTTAAATATTCCTTTAATATCATACAACTTAGCTAGAATGTGAATTCTACCAGTTTCATGTTATGGGTAATTTTTTTATTGAAAGTTTTTATAGTTCAAATTTGTGTTTGTTTCTTGTTCCAAAGTTTACCATAAAATTGAGGAAAATGGGTAGCTTGAGTATTGGTGGTACCTTGGTTCAGCTCTATATTCCATTGAAAGTGATAAGCGGACTTATCGGTATATTCCCATATGTTAAATGTTTCTGAATCAATGTGTCAGATCGTACATTTCATTCCCTTTCATGCCAACCTGTGGGAGTGATAGAATGAAGGGGTTGAACGACACTCACAAAAGTGAAAGGATTGTCTTGGTTCTCTTTCATCTCTCTCCCAAGATGAAGAAGGCCTAGATTAACCAATGGTACCTTTTGTAACTAAGAAGATCTTTCCCAGCTAGAATTCCTTTCCACAACCAAGTTGTGTTACTTCTAAGGGTACAATGAAACAAGGATGAATTAGGAAATTACTTCGCCTTCATTATAGTGTTGCTAATGGCATTTGGATTGGTACTCACCCTCCATTTCGTAGCCTTCTTTTAATATATTATATAGATAGATTAATTTACATTTACCATTTTTCTTTTAGGCTATGTTTGGAAGCTGAAAAAATTCAGGGAAGGAAAATAACAGAATGAAAATTTAAAATAAAATAAAAAAATCTTTATTTAATTTGGGCATCAAAGAAATAGTTAGAGAAAAAGCAATAAAATATGAAAAAAAACTAAGGTAGAAGAAATGAGATTCTAATGAAATATGTTTGTCTTTTGCTTTTATTTTTTTATTTCTTTCAAAAATAAATTCTTCACATATTTTTAGGATTTAAACAAACATTTTGAAAGAAAAGTTTCTTCACCACACCTTGAGGTGGAATCGAGTCAAGTCAAACCTGAGTTAGGGGATGCTCAAGCTCGGTTCGAGAGCGAAAAGACTAGTCGAGTTGAGCAAGAGCTCAATTTTGTGAGCTGGAGCTAGGTTTGATAGGTAAATAATGAGTTTGAAACCTAAAATTTAAAATAATTATTTTTATAAATCTTAAAAACCCATAACTAATGAAGTTATAGTTATAATTTTAAAACTTATTTTATAAAATTTATATATATTTATATATACAATATATAATATTAAAATTAAAATTATTACTTCAATCAAATTGACTCCTGAATCTATCGATCCGAGTTCAATACTGCTTGTAATCAACTTAATTGACTATTCAAGTTAAGATTATTGCTCGAGCTCAATTTGAGTTCGATTTAATCAAATTTCGAATTAAGTTTTTCAGCCGAACCAATTGAACAAATTGAGCTGCTCGGCTCAATTCGAGCGGTTAGGCGCTGCTCCGTATGTACACTTGCTTATTTTTAACAGATAGACTTAACATTTAGCCAGCATCATTAACTTGAAAGCACAGTTCCCAACTTTTGAGAAGAAAAGTTGCCTTTCAAAAGAAACAATGGAATATTGGTGAGACAAATTAAACAGAAAATAACATATTCTACCATCATCTTCAACTTTCAGATTATGATTTCTCATATAGTAAAAGAGAAGTGTGGCCCTCTACCAGTACCACTAGGCGTTAGCAAGAAGGCCTTTGCAGACACATAGAAATGGGGGCTTTATAGCACATACAAAATAAGTAAAAGAATACCTAAAAAGAAAACACATAAACTTTAAATTTACCCTATTGAAATGTTTCGTCAAGTTTCTTATTATAGCCGCCAAATAGTGTCTCAATCTCTAACCATTTATGAAATGCCCATAAGATCAAAATATCACCAATTCACACTCACAAAACCTATCTTAATATATATAGAATCACTCTTTGAAATTTTCTATTAAAGCAATCAAGCAAAGAAGGGTTTTAGTAATAAAAACATACTCTCAAAGGAGACTCTTATCTTTACCATAATAAAAAAGACACTGCTTAAAAGACTTTAAAAGACTATTTCTCAAGATGAATAATATAAACAGAGTAATAATATCCTGAAAAAGTGGAGATTTTTGCTTTCTAGAAGCATCACTTAAAAGTTATTGAGCCAAAAGTTGTTAGATGTTGCACTTATAGTAAAGGAAACAAATCACCGTAATAAATTTGCAAATTGGAAGCAAATAAATGGGTTTGATTTCCTTCAACTGTGAAAATAAGTCTACGATTTGATAATATGGTATTTAGTGTTGCATAAAGTGTAATGTACTGAGACCTTTAATCATAAAGATAATAATGTTTTTCAAAATCTGACAGTATCCAAGTCAAAGAAAGTAGATGAATGATTGAGGGGTAACTGGGTTAGGGTTAGGGTAACATCTAGCCAAGGTTGAGATGATTAATTAGTCACCGGTGGTGATAAAAGTAAATTTATAGAAGGTTGGCAACAACCGACGACAGGAATTTCAATCGGTGGTGATATGTGGTGACCTGGTGGGAGACTGGGAGTGGAGGTTATGATTCACAAATCACAGCTAAGAGAAAAGTGCAAAGTGGGGAGTTTAAAGTGAGACCTAATCTCTGTTTACGTATATATATATTTTTTACTAATAATAATAATGTAATTTATTAAGTAAATTAAAAATTGGTTTAGTGATCAGTTCGGGTAAAAGAGTCAAAGCCGACCCAGACTGGCTAGGTGCTGTTGCCTGCCTTAAGAGGGTTACCCTAGGACTGGCCAAACCTGTCCTTTGTAATTTTCTATTATTGAAAAAACTTAAAATATAATTTTTGGGTTAAACTCGTCCAGGGCATGCCGTCTGCCACAAGAGGGCGTCCCTTAGTGACTAGCCTCTCTTTAAAAAAATATATTTTTTAAGTCCTATGAGGGTTGCACTAGGATTACATGTCTCGGCTCTTCCTTCACACTTCCTTATGGTAATTAGCTCTGCCTTTAAATCTTTCGATCTTAATCATCAAGCGATGGAATACCTAAGTCTTTGGTTCTTTTGGATCATTATATAAATGAGTGGTTGTTGAGATTTTTTTTATCACATTTACCACACCTCTTTAAAGATTGAAAGATACTTTTTTTTGGGCTTCCCTTTCTCAAGAAAATATCTTTTTCACGTTCAAAATGCCCAGCTTAGGGGGAGGTTCGAGAGGCAGGCTCCAAGCAGCAACTCTGATAAGACTAGCAAATTGGTTTCTTGTCTAAAAAATGTGACGGAGGAAAGAGATTAGCCCAAGAAAAAAATCAGTAAGTCTGTGCTAGGGGTATCAAAACCTTATGTCTCAAGTTGACACTACCTTGGAAAGGGCTGAGAACATCGTAGAGGCCTATCGGAGCTTGTCTGATCATCAAAATATCATTCAATAAGTAACCCTAGAGGCTCACCAAGATGGGTTCCAGATTTTGGTGAACTAACTAAGGAAGGTCCATCACCACAGCATGTACCGTTTCATGTATTAGAAGGTTATCTCATCTTACACTAAGGAAATCGTTGATCCTTTTGAAGTCAGGGCAGAAAATGAAGCGTTCAGGTCCGAGACTAGGTTCGACGAGTACTTTATCATGGACAATGAGGGGTGTCTCTTGAGTTCGAGCGGGAGGTTCTTTGTGCCTCTTCTAGAAGGGATGCATAGTGTTTTTAATTTTCTTAGGCTAGGCTAGGCTAAACAGCTTGTGAGCCCTTTTCAATGTAACAGCCTACTAGCCCTCCTCTGCACTCGAATGAATAAAATACACTTTATCTTGTAACTTAGACTTGTTCCTATATGTATTAATATTTTTTTGTATGTTCAAAGAGAATACTTCCTCGACGCTAGGTTCCTCCAGTACTTTCTCATGTCAGGAAGCAGTTGTACTCGCGCTATCACTCGAGGCGGACATCCGGATGAATGACAGAGGTAACCATTGCATGAAAATGGGTGGGATTTGAATAACTAAAGGAGTTTGCTGACTCGCAAGGGTTACACCTAGAGTCGTTTCTCCCCTACACGTGGAAACGTGTTGACCGGTATGACCTTAGGGGAGCAAGCTTGAAGGTGAACGATCCTTTCATCATTGTAGTGAAGATGCCAGTGCGCCCTAGCTATTAGGTGTTGGCTTGATATGGGACGTCGTGTGGCTTTTATTTTTTCATTGTTGATTATGTGGGTACCTGGATGTCTCGAGAATGTGCCCGCTCGGCAATGTCTTGGTAGATTTGGCCCAAGTTGGACTTGTTCTTCTTATTTCTCATACTTATAAAATTTCACGAACTTTTCTTTATTAAAAATTTACAAGAAGACAATGGGCGACTGCCTTTTTTGCACTATTTTATCAGGTTTTTAGTTGGAGCAACTCATCTCAAGCGGGCTCATACACTCAAGATGGTGTCGACACGTTTTAGATCCAAACATGACATATATGCAATAATTATTGCATTAATTATTTAAAAGTGATTACAAAATTTGCCTTAACTTTTTTACAGGGGAGACACTATTCTTTCATTTATAATACTTACAAAAACATACTAACATTTATAACCATGCATGTACATGTTCAAGATTAGATATTTTTTTCTTTTCACTTCTTTTTTTTTTTTCCTTTTTTTTTTTTTCCTTCTTTTTTCCTTTGTTTTTTTTTCTCTTTTCTTGTCTAATGCCAACCACAAGGACTTACCTAAATACTTACTATGAGTCTCAAGTCAAGAATCTTCTAGTTCTGCCCACGACCTAAAATTTATTTAAAATATGGAGAATGAGCTTCACAAGCTGAGTGAATTTCAATTTACTAAAAATACTCGATTTGTATACTTATAGTCCTAATTTTTCACAATTTTCATAGATAATTCAAAGCTTTTATTCATTTATAAATTTTGATGTTACATTAATTCTCATTTATTTGAATCACCATACATATGTCATTTCTAATATAATCTCATATATTTAAATCAATAATTCAATCAACTTATATTTGTAATCTCTGATATCATCTTTATCATTTCTTCATCATAATTACCTCATCATAAGGTTCATATTCATTTCATCACAATGTTTATAATCATCTTGATGTTTCAGCATCTCAATAAATATGAGTAAATGCAAATGCATAAATTTTCACATCACATCTCATCTCATATCTCATCATATTACATCATATGTCATCTCATATCTTATCATATAATATCACATTGATACTATCACAAGTATGTCAATAGGGATGTCTCCCCATCTGCCAGCACTCTAACTCTAGGACCAACCACGGTTCTAGCCCTATCTAGGATAACATCATTCCTTTTCTCTGATCCTACCTCGGATCACATACATCCTCTTCTGTGATCATACTATGCATGTACATTCATACACAAGCATACAAACATACAATGAAAATATATAATTCACATCATCAAAAGAAATCAATTTAAAGGATTTAGCCCATCCTATTAGAATATATATTAAGTCATTAAGAGACATTCTTCTCTCTAATTCATCAATTTTATACTCGTATCATATATCACATCAAGTCCATATATCACATCAAGTTCATTTAATACATTAAGTTCACAAAAAACTGATCTGTTTAAGCGGTATAAAGTGGTTGAACTCCTTTTCTGGTCTTTTATTAGAATCGATCTGGTCTAGTCTCCGATTCATGGTCAAACTAGTCAGACCGAATGGTCTGGTCTAATTCTTATAACTATGTTGCAAGTTTAATACCCACCCTAAAGCCATTTTTTACTCGCTATTGTATTTTTTTTTACTAGCTACAGTAATTTTCGAGGGTAAATACCAGTTAAGCTTCTTGACCATGCACAAAATTATTATCGAATTACATAGGGGGTCAAAATGAGTGTCAATTTCGAGAGTTAAAATATCTTTATCCAACACCAAGGGAAACTTGCAAGCATGTAAAAGTGAAGTTTCGTTTTATTACCAAGGTTGAAATTCAAAAGAGGAATAAGTAGCAGTGAGGAACAACTTACATATATATTTACGAAGCCATTGCCTAAGGCTAAATTTCAACTTATGATCGACAAATGGGCTTGAATTAAAAGGAAAGAGCTTCAAAGAAAAGTGTTTTGGACATCTGAGTAGTCGATTAGTAATAATGGGAGACACATCGAAAACTCATTTATAATTTACTATTTTACCTATAAAAAGTATTATAGCGGCACTGTACATAGCGAGCACAGTAACAAGTTGTGCCAACTAATTTGAATTTTATAATTAGAAAATAATTTTGTTAATGTTGGTTTGGAGAAATTTTAAGTACAAGGAAGAAATTTCGAGTGCTAATTTCAGTTAAGATGGAAAATGGATTTTGTGTTAATAATTGTTTGGTTACCTAGATATTACAGGAACAACATAGTGAATTAAAGTGAAATTATTGTTGGGCCTAAAAATGGGCTGCCTATAAATCTTCTAATTTAGAGAAAAGGTTGAATCTGTAATCGAACCCAATTGAGGAGCTAACATCCAAGGAACATGGTAAATTGGTAATGACCAAATAAAAATTGGTCCCTAGTCTCAATGAATTGGACTCTAATAGAGGTTACTTCACAATTTAAGAATATTATAAGAATAATTGACAATGGCCAGAGGTTCGGTGAAAGAATGTTTCATTAATTCTACTAGTCTTTGTTTCATCAAAGGAATAGAATTATCCTATGATCGAAATTCTTTTCCATTCCGTATTAAGTTTAGACATGAGCAGGTTATAACTATAGGGGTTTTCTCACAAATTCATTCACCAAGTTCCTTTGATTAGTCTCGATTCCTTGTGAAAATTCTTTCTTCTTCCCACTCTGAGTCGTGTTAATCTATGCTTCAACCATGGCTTTGCCTTATGATCAGAATGTTGCTCTGGTTTTCTTGTTGCTGATTGCTTTCTCCGGAGTCTCCTTTAGTGCTTTGTAAAAAGTGGGTGATTCCATGGACATGCAATGACTTAGTTGATTATTGATAAGTGTAATTATTAAAATTGTAGTTTTCCTTTATTTCTTTTGATTTGATTTGATTATTATTTTATTTTCTTGTACCACACTTTTTCCTTTTTTGAGTTATATTTCCTTTTAGTTACTTTCCTATTTCATGTTTTTCTAGTAGTAGAGGTTTTTCCCATTTCAGTATGTTTCCTTTTCCTATGCTGCATTTTTTCCTATTTTGGGTTATATTGCATTTTGGTTATTTTCCTATTTCATGTTTTCCTAATAGTAGAAATATTTCTCATTTCAATGTCTTTCCTTTTCCTAGAAGGAGTAGTATTATTGTACTTTTCTTTTCTTTTCTAGAAGTTTGCCTATATAAGGTCGATTGCCATTGACTTGTAAACACAACAGATTTTTCCTAGACAAGAGAACAAAAGGAGAAGAGATGGATGGCGGTTGCCAAGTCTCAATGAAAAGAGATCTTCAACAATATTGAATGCTTCATCAACTTATTTCAAGCAAAAAAGATTTATTCTCTTCTCTTTAGTTTTCTTTTGATGCATTCTAATAAGAACATGGTTGATTTCAGATTTATTATGAACTAATTTTATTTTTCTAGGGCTTTGATATAGTCTAACTTTGAACACACAATTTAAATTCCAAGTTATTTTATTTCAAAGTTTTTTTAATGTTAAGTGTTTATCCTTGATCTTATTGCTTACAATTTTTTGGCCAATTATTGTTTGATTTATTGAATCATAATGAAACCGAGAGGTAATTTGTGATTAAAAGCTTTTAGGATTAAACACCATTAGTTGAGCGAAAAAAGATAGAGATACTTTACTGCGACTAGTGTGACTTTAAATTAAGAAAAATCCAAAGAACTTAGTAAATCTTCAAATAATTTAATTTACATAGAGATATGATGAATTATTAGGTGGAGATATTTCTAATGTTATTCGAGAGAAAGCATTGCATAATTAAGGGATTTATTTTTCATCAACTTGAAAAATTGGAATTTTATAACAAGGAATAATAAATTGTGTGGGATTAGCTAGGTGAAATCAAAAGCTCTAGATTTATTTTTATTATCTCTACAAACTTAAGTTTTATTCTCTTTTCTTTTAATTTATTTTTGTCAAGCATTTTAATGTAATTTAGGTGAATAAATCTTTAAAATTTTGGTTTTATTTCCAAATAGTAAATAATTTGATAAATTTCAATACTCAATAGCATAATTAGCCCTTATGGGTTCGACACTTTTTTCTTGAAAACTTTACTACCTGTTGCGATTTTGTTCACTTGCAAATATTTTCACACCAAGTTTTTAGTGCCGTTGCCGAGGACTAATTATTTGTAATTGATATTGATATTCGGTAGATTGTTACTAATGTGGATTTTTTTAGATTGGTGATTAGATCTCAGTTTTACTTGTCTTTTATTTTTATTTTATGATTTAGAAGTGTATGCCTCGATCTAAACCATTAGAGTCTACACTTTTTGACCTCGAGATTGAGAGAACTTTGAGTCAAATCAAGAAAAAGAAGAAGCAAGAAGTCACCACACCTGCCATCGCTATGGCAGATCAGTGGAATGGAGAGGCGAATAAGGCTTTGAGGGACTATGCTATGCCCTCGGTTAATGGGGCTATATCTAGCATAAGGAAGTCGACTATACAAGCTAATAATTTCGAGATTAAGCCTGCGATAATTCAAAAGATACAACAAACTTTTCAGTTTGGGGGGCTGTCATAGGAGGATCCAATTATTCATATCACAAATTTTCTAGATATTTGCGACACCTTCAAGCATAATGGAGTGACAAATGATGCTATTCGTTTGAGACTTTTCCTTTTTTCACTCAAAGAAAAAGCGAAAGCCTGGCTGAATTCTCTACCACCCGGTGTCATCATTACCTAGGAGAAGTTAACACAAAAAGTTTTGGCAAAGTTTTTCCCTCCGGCCAAGACAGCAAAGCTAAAGGATGATATTACCACATTCACTCAATTTGAAAATGAATCTTTGTATGAAGCATGGGAGAGGTGCAAAGATTTATTGCAAAAATGTCCTCATCATGACCTTTCAGCATGGCTTCAACTACAATGGTTTGGGAGCTACAAACAGCTTCATGGTTAATGCAGCAACTGGAGGGACTTTAATGAGTAAAACTCATGAAGTAGCTTATGAAATTTTAGAGGAATTGGCACCCAACAACTATCAATGGCTTTCGGAGAGAGCAATGCCAAGAAAGGCAGCTGGAGTTTTTGAACTTGATTCTATTACCACATTGGCGGCACAAATGAAAACTTTATCTAAGTAACTAGGTAAGATGAATGTTAATGCTATTCAAACTAATGTTGTTTGTGATTAGTGTGTAGGAAATCACTCAAGTATCGATTGCCAAGGGGGGAATCCGTTTGCTCAACAAAATTCTGAACAAGTTAATTACGTGTCCAATTTCCAACGTCAAAACAATCTTTATTCAAACACATTCAATCCTGGATGGAGAAATCACCCCAATTTTTCATGGAGCAATAATTAAGAGGCAGCTAAACCACCTCAAAATTTTCCACAGTAAGAAAATAAGCCGACACTTGAGGAGATGTTCATGCAATACAGGAAAAAGACAGATTTGGTGATCCAAAATAATTCGGCTTCGATTCGTAACCTTGAGGCTCAAATTGGTCAGCTTTCAAACATTCTTATAGAGAAGACTTCAAGAACTTTGCCGAGCAATACCGTTACCAATCCTAAAGAACATGTCAAAGCAATAGCATTGAGAATTGGGAGGACAATTGAGCAGCCACAAAGAGCAAGCACTGAGCAAGATAAAGCTGGAAATCATGTAGAGTCTGAGCCAAAGATGGAGGAATTAGAGTAGCAAGTGGCCTACCAACAAGCTGGAAATTCTAAAGCGAATAAAGAAGCTTCAAAACCTATGAATTCCAAGGAGTTTACATCCGAAACTAATTCTACTTCAATTTATGATCCACATATTTCTTTTTACCAAAAACTTAAAAAAAAAAAGTTAGATAATGAATTCTCTAAATTTCTTACTATTTTTAAGTAATTGCATATTAATATTCCTCTTATTGAAGCTTTAGAGCAAATTCCTAAATATATTAAGTTTTTGAAGGATATTTTATCAAACAAGCGGAAGTTGGAAGAGCATGAGACAGTGATGTTAACCGAAGAGACTAGCGCAATTTTACAAAAGAAGTTGCCTCTTAAATTAAAAGATCTAGGGAGTTTTACGATTCTTTGCACTATAGGAAATTCTTATTTTGATAAAGCTTTGTGTGATTTACGAGCAAGTATTAATCTTATACCTTTTTCCAGTTTTCAGAAGTTAGATCTTGGAGAAGCAAAGCCTACTACGGTCTCTTTAAAATTGAAAAACAGGTCTATCAAGCACCCGCGAGGACTCGTTGAAGATGTTTTGGTAAAGATGGACAAGTTTATTTTTTCGACGGATTATATTGTGCTAGACATGGAGGAGGATTAGGAAATACCTTTGATTTTGGAGCACCTTTTCTTACAACGAAGAGAACTTTAATTGATTTCCAACAAAGGAAACTTATTTTGAGGGTTGATGATGAGCAGGTTACCTTTGATGTATTTAAGGCTATAGATTTTTGTTCCGAAGTACACTTTTTTTTTTTTCAAATTAGTGACATAGACTTCGTGGTGGCCAAGACCTATAGGGCTGGATTTTTAAAGCTGCCACTTGAGTTGTGTCTTACTTATTCTACAACTCTTGAATCCAAGAATGAAGAGGTTAGGGAGTGTGTATCGTATTTGGAAGCTACACCATCCTTTCATCCTTCCATAAAGCTGAAATTGGAAGAGTTAGGTTCATCCATGCTGACATCTTCAAGTAAGGAACCACTCAAACTTAAGCTCAAACTGCTTCCGTCAAATTTGAGGTATGCTTTCTTAGGCTAAGACTATTCTTTTTCGGTTATTATTAATGGTTCTTTAAGTGATATAGAGGAAGAAAAGCTGCTAAGAGTTTTAAGGTAGTATAAGATGGCTTTAGGATGGACAATCTCGGATATCAAGGGAATTAGTCATTCGATTTGTATGCATTAGATTTTAATGGAAGATAGTTTCAAGATGATAGTTCAACTGTAACGGAGATTGAATCCATCAATGCAAGAAGTGGTGCATAAAGAAGTATTGAAGATCTTAGATGTTGGAATTATCTATCCAATCTTGGATAGTGCTTGGGTGAGTCCGGTTCAAGTGGTCCCAAAGAAAGGAGCAATAACCGTGGTAAAGAATGACAACAATGAACTTATACTAACAAGGACAGTCATGGGATGATGAGTATGCACAGATTATCGAAGACTTAATGATATAACTCGAAAAGATCAATTTCAATTGCCTTTTATCGAGCAAATGTTAGAAAGACTCGTTGGCCATGCTTACTATTGTTTTCTAGATGGTATTTCACATACAATCAAATCGTAATTGCTCCTGAAGATAAAGAGAAGACTACTATTACGTATCCTTATGGAATATTTGCATATAGGAGGATGCCTTTTGGTCTTTGCAATGCTCCAGCCATATTCTAGAGATGCATGATGTCCATTTTCTCCGATATGGTAGAAAGATTTGTAGAAGTATTCATGGATGGCTTCTCGGTTTTTAGTTATTCTTTTGATAATTGTTTATCTAACTTGTCTTTGGTTTTGTAGCGATGTGAGGAGACTAATTTAGTTTTAAACTAGGAAAAATGCCACTTTATGGTCAAGGAAGGGATAGTGCTTGGCCATCGAATTTCCAAAAAGGGAATTGAAGTCGATAGAGCCAAAATAGAGGTTATTGACAAACTGCCACCACCGGCCAATGTGAAGGGCATGAGAAGTTTCTTGGGTCATGCTGGGTTTTATCAACGGTTCATTTACGATTTTTCTCAAATTACTAAACCTCTTTGCAATCTTTTGATTAAAGATACACTGTTTGATTTTTCTCATGAATGCTTGCATGCTTTTGAAACATTGAAAAAGAAATTAATTTCAACACCTTTAATTGTTCACCATATTGGAATTTACCTTTTGAATTGATGTGTGATGCTAGTATTTTGCAATAGGGGCTATTTTAGGGCAGAGAGAAGATAAAAATTTTCATGTTATTTGTTATGCAAGTAGGACTTTAATAGATTCTCAACTTAATTATGCTACTACTAAAAAAGAATTACTAGCAGTTGTTTTTGCTTTTGAAAAATATAATTCTTACTTGATAGGTTCGAAGGTGGTTGTCTATACCGAGCAATGTTTCGGGAATCCTCCCTAGGTTTGTTCCTTTATTCCACTCTCGATTCAATTGTTTTTATCTCGATTGCTAGTTTCACATCCCAAACAAGCAATCGAAAAATATTCAACCAAGCACATTTATAAACTCTAATGTAATTGCTACAAATTACTCATTGATTTCGATTCAAGCACACATGATCGATCTTAAAGATTATCATGAAACGACAATATATCAAAATGACAATATCGCAGTAATGGACAATCAATAAGATAAATCTATCGGAATTAATCACATCCAGATAACATCAATGGAGGAGAAGGATGCAATCATCGGATTAAGAGAATCTAAAAGAAGAAGAATATAAAGTGCAGCTATTATATGAACTCAAATCCTTCTTACTTAATCAAAGAGTAAATCATAGACAATGTTTTAACAATAAGTCCATACAAATGAATCAAGAATAGGAAATAAGGAACAACAAAACCCTAGGGGTTCATCTCTTTCCCTTACTTGATGATTAGTTGGCCATTGAGCTCAAGGTGGATGAACAATATGGATGCTCTCTCCTTGATTTCCAGCCAAAGAATACCTGGAAGAATGCTAAAATTGGATCCCAAAAACTTGCTATCCTTTTATGATTAATGATGTTGGCTGCACACTCTTTAAGCATATATTTATAGATCACAAGTAGTTAGGGGCATTTTGGTCCAAAAAATGTTATTATGCAGCCTTAATTTGGTATTGGAATGAGTGGGCGCTGGAAAGTGAGGGGTGCAGTGCTGGAAAGTGAGGGGCGCGGCGCTAGGTGGATGCTGATCTGGAGGCTTGACCTGTATCTACTAATACTGTCATAACGTTCTCTAGAAAAATCCTTTTTACGAACTGTAAAATTCTCCAAAAAATAGACTTCTGAATCTTTCTAGGGCATATATGGCTCATCTCTTGGTTCTTCTTGTATCAATACAGTTTAATCTGCAAAGATGATTGATCTGCACGAGCAATTCTGGCAATTTAGTGAAACTCCTTCCTTGGTTTCTCTTTATCTTGGCTCTTCCGCGACCATTATCTCACTCGAGTATTCATTGAAGCTTCATGTTTAAAATGATGATAGCTTTTCTATCTCTTTTTTAAGCTCAAAGTACCTGAAAATGCACAGAAATAAGTCAACAATTCAAGAATAACACTTTAGAGTTATTAAGGTATAAAAGTGTAATTCCAACCTCGATCAACCCTAAAATGCTAACAATTAACTATTGTTTAGATGCATTTTATGACTCTCATCAATCACCCTCTAGAGCTTTAGAGCTCAAGGCTCCAAAGGAAATGTAGAGTGGGAAACCCTCTGAGTTAAGCAACCTTAGGGCTTTTGGATGTGCTGCATTTGCACATCAAAAGGATGATAAATTTAGCCCAAGGTCTAAAAAATGAGTGTTTCTAGGGTATGGTGATGGGGTTAAGGGATATAGGTTATGGTCCTTAGAGCAAAAAGGAATGAAACTCATAATAAGTAGGGATGTCATTTTTAATGAATTGTTATTTCCCTATTTGGAGAAAACTAACCCTGTACGGGATAGTGGGCAGACCAGTCCGGAATTTGTGGAGCATAGCATCAATGAAAATTCAGTTAAGGTAGAGCAAGGAAGGCAAGAGGGTTCGGGCCAGGTAGAGCCCATTGATGAAGGCCAAACTCAGGACACTCGAGAGGAGGCTGAACTGGAAGGGGATGATGCAGCAAGTCAGAATGACTATCAACTCACAAGGGGACTGGGAAAGGAGGGTGGTCAAACCACCTTTGAGATATGGTTTTGCGGACTCTAATGTAGCAGCTCCTTATTCAGAAGGAGGGGTTGAACTAGAAACTTACATAGATGCCATGGAATGTAAGGATTCATCAAAGTGGCAGCTAGCTATAGAGGAAGAAATTGATTCTTTGAGGAAGAACAACTCTTGAGAATTGGTGCCCAAACCAGAAAAACAGAGAGTTGTGGATTATAAATGGATTTACAGGATCAAAGAAGGGAACACTCCAGGGGTTGAAGTCTGGTATAAGGCTAGGCTGGTGGCAAAGGGGTTCACACAAAGAGAAGACATAGATTTCAACGAAATATTCTCACTAGTTATGAAATACAAGATGATAAGGATAGTGTTAGCAATGGTGGTCCAATTTAATTGGGAGATCGAGCAAATGAATGTGAAGACAATGTTCTTACATGAAGAGCTTGATGAGACCATCTACATAAGGCAACCCAAAGGCCATGAGGAAGGAAAGCAGGGAGATTTGGTGTGCTAATTCAAGAAATCTCTTTATAGTCTGAAGCAATCACCTCGGCAATGGAATAAGAGGTTCGATTCCTTTAAAACTAGCTTGGGTTTTATGAGGAGCTACTATGATTCGTGCTTGTACTACAAGGGGGACAAGGTGGAGGAAGTGGTGATCATCCTCATATATGTTGATGATATGCTGCTGATTGGGAGCAACATGGAGAGGATAGGAAAATTGAAGGCTCAACTCAGTGAGGAGTTTGAGATGAAGGATCTTGGCCATGCACAAAAGATCCTTGGGATGTGTATAATCCGGGAAAGGGAGAGAAACAGATTGAAGATTTCTCAGACTTCCTACATAGAAAAGATGATATCTAAGTTTTCTATGGAAGATAGCAAACCAGTGCAGGTTCCCCTTGCTGTTCATTTCAACTTCTCCAGCGATCAATGTCCAAGATTGGATGAGGAGAAGAAGGAAATGGAAAAGGTCCCCTACTCTAGTGCGGTTGGATCATTCATGTTCATGATGGTAAACACTAGACCTGACATTGCTCATGCAATAAATGTTCTCAGCAGGTTATGAGTAATCTCGAAAAGGAGCATTAGCTTGGGATGAAGTGGTTGCTGAGGTACTTGAAGGGAAGCCCAGATGTGGGGCTGGTTTATGAGAAGAGGGGTAAGTCCATTTGTCTTGAAGGTTATGCGGATTCGGACTATGGAGCTGACCAGGATAAAAGAAGATCGATTACCTCCTACTTCTTCAACTTAAACGGATGTTGTATAAGTTGGAAGGCTCAGTTGTAGCCAGTGGTAGCATTCTCAATAACCGAGGCTGAGTACATAGTGGCAACGGAAGCCATTAAGGAGGCTATGTGGTGCAAAGGGTTATTGGAAGAGTTGAAGGTACTAAAAGAGCAGGTGGTGGTGTATTCGGATAGCCAAAGTGCGTTGCATTTGTGCAAGAATTCGGTGTTCCATGAGAGGACAAAGCATATGGATGTTCGGTACCATTTCATTCAGGAAAATGTTATGAAATGATGCATCCATGTCGACAAGGTGGCCACAAAAGAAAATCCTGTAGATTTAGGCACCAAAGTTCTACCTCTAAGTAAGTTCAATCATTGCCTTGGACTTCTTAGGATTGGAGTCAGTTGATATAATGACTCAAGTTGAGTTTGGATCCTGAGTTCTCTGCACAATGGGTTCGGGTTTAATCGCTTAGACAAAAGTAGAGATTGTTGGTATTTGTCTAAGGCTTAAACAGGAGTTGAAAACAACATCAGGTTTGGAGGTGTGTGCCACACCTTGGGAGTGTGCACCTCGCCTAACAGCAAGTTCAGGAAGATAGCTCTCCAGGCCACGCCACGCCCCAGCCTCCCTAAGGTGCGGCACCCAGAAAGGTAGCAACTCTCCCTCCTTCCAGTCCGTGGCTTGCCCTGTTCTAAGCCGCGGCTTGAAGGCACACCTGAAGGCAATTTTCAGCAATCTTCTCCTAGTGCGTGGGGCTTGATCAAAATGCACAGGATCACTTAGACTTGTTGAAGGGCTATGATTGATTGGTCATCAATATCTAAGGGTTGAAATTAACTTCAAGATTGGTTTAAGAAGTGGTGCACTATATAAAGGGTCACCTAGCTTCAAAAGAACATAACTTGTGAATGTAAAAGTGAGATCAAGTGTAAGAGTGCAAAGACACAAACACAAGAAAGACTCATTGTAGAGAGGCTGGTTGTTTAGAGATAAAGTAGTATAGATTGAGGATTCAAAGGCCTTGTAAGTGGAATTTTCTTGGGGAAAATTCCAAGGTAACTCAAGTCCTTATCACATTCTTTTCTCTTCTTTCGTTCTTCAAGAACTAGAGGTTTCTTGAAGAGGTGTTGCTGTAACTTGTAACAACTCATTGATTTAGTGCAGAGGGCTCGGAGGAGCTCACGAGGACGTAGGCACATTGCCGAACCTCGATAACAAATTGATTGTGTTCTTTCTTTGCTTTGATTGTTGTTTTTGTTCTTCAGAAGTCATTCTAGACTTTGGTGTTTGGAAGATCACCACCTGGGCATCTTGAGGGTGATTTCCAACAATAATATTAATCTTTATTCTTAAAAGAACGCGTCAAATGCTCACAAGTGATAGATAAGCCGGTGGAACTTGTTACTCCATCAATGGACCTGCAAATTTCCTTTTTCCTTTTTAACCATGGCCAAAGAAATTACTGTAAATCAACAATATGTGTTGGTACTTTTAGAAGGCTAAGCATGATAAATAACACGACATTTTCTAAGTTAAAGAAGGCAATGAAACAATGTTAGTTCATACAGATGGAAAAGGAAAGACGGTATCCCCAGCATACTGTGAAAGCTGGGAATCTTGAGACCTCAATTACTATTGTATTCACTTTCCTGGGCATGCATAACAATTTACTGTCTAATAAACCGTTGAAGTTACAATTTCAAATAATACCAATTAGGATTGCTTAGTGTTCAAAAAGGACAAACCACAAAAAAAAAAAAAAAAAAAAAAGCAATTGGTTAACGGAACAAAGAGAAAGTTGCAAAATCTGAAAAGTTAACAAAAGAAAAAGTAAAAGTCACCCTGAGGCAATTTAACATTGCAATTTGCAAAAATCAACTTTTTAAGTTTCAACCTATCATTATTACTTTAATACAAAACAATCAAGTTTTGTCTACCACATGGACATTTTGAGTACTTACCTAGTTCTAGTTTTTCCCAAATTCATCTGCGACATTTCCTATGTCTCTCTCTCTCCACATCAATACACTCGATAGGGATATCAAATAAAAAAAATGATAGCTTCATACCAATCACCATTTAACTATTGACATAATCTAAGATAATTAAAACTACTTTAGTTTCAAAATTCAATAATAGCATAAAATATGTAGACCTGTAAGTTAATCCTCCAACCCCAATATATAAATTCACTAAACCCATAAATAGTCTGTAGTGGTACATTTTTCATTCTATCATGACTTCCTAGTGGTGTTCAGAGATTGGATGAATGATTTACCCAAAACTACTCTCTTTCCCTTTTTTCCCTTTCACGAAGCCCTGAAATTTGCTTCCGTTCACAAAGTCTTTGGTGCAAGGTCTTTGGTGCAAGCAATGTCTCCGGTTGTTAATGGTAATTAAATCCTAGCTATGACTACTAATTAATTCTCTTTAACAACTATATTTTGATTTTTTAATTACCATTTTGATCTAATAGAATCTTGTTTATTGTTCTTCATGTAAATTTCATTTTTGTATCATTTTTTATATATATATATATATATTGGAGGTGCCAGAGAGTCGAAGATCTGATGCTGCTAATATTGATGATGCTAATTTCAGGCTAAGAGATCCAGCAATTTATGGATGCATGGGTGCAATTTCAGCTTCGTCCATGTTGTATCTTTTGAAAGCTTTATTAGACACATAGCACCAGTTTCAGCAGAATAAGGTTTGGAGACTGAACTCACTGATTAAGGCTGCTAAGGTTGGGGGGGTAAGTTGAAGTTCTCTATCGCCTGCATCAAATACTTGTGGCCTTGATTCAATATATCTTTTCCAAGTCTATTTCAACTCAGCTTCAGTCTCTCTATACTGAACAACAAGCTGATCAGGTTTTGTTGCACCATAGATGTCATAGTTCACAGATTGCTAGCGGTAGGTTTTTCTAGATGAGGGTCCACTAACTGAAGAAGATGGAGATGATGACGATTTCGAACTTTAGTTTTGTATCACAACTCCAGGTCATTGTCAATGACATGACAACAAAGGCTAACAGTCTATAAGATGGAAATATGAGATACAAAATAAAAGGGGGATGTAAACCTTACTCGAGTGGAAAACAATAAAGGCTAAAGCCTAGAGAAAGATATATTTAGAAACGACACCATCAAAAAAAGTAATAATTCCAAAGGATAAACCAAATTCCATGACTACACAGCTAGGACTCAACTAACCGAAATCTTAAGGAGGCCAACAAACATGAGGCATTGAGAATCCGCAAAGCATGCTTGACAGATATTCTGTGGTAAAAAGCCCAATCTAGAAAAATAAATACCATCCCCAGTGATTTGAGCATTGTTCCATATAGGCATGCACTAGAGAACAATCAGATTGAAGCAAGGTGCCACATTTTTTTATATATAGTGAAGTTTCCATGGAACAGCAGCCATGGAGGGCTGCGGAGTCACATTCCACATTAATATTAACAAAAATATTTTTTCAGCCCAAACCTAAAGACCTGCGAGTAAAAGTTTGGCTTCACTCTCCATATTCAAGCCTGGACAATAATAATAAGAGAAAGCAAAAACAACTGACCCTCTGAAATGTCGAAGTGAACCTCTGCCAGTACAAATATTCTCACGAATAAAGTCATCCCCGTTAAGCTTGAGAAGGTTCATCTGCAGAAGTGTTCAGCTAACCAAAATACCTCACTGAATACTTGGAGAAGGAACTGGAAGACGAAGAACTTGAAACCTAAGAGAATCGTGCAGTGATTTAAATTGTAGTTGTAGTCGCAAATGTGGTCGCAGTTGCAAATCGTGCAGTGTTTATCGTGGTTGCAGACATTGTGGGTGTTAAAATGAGGATCATTGAAATCGCGACTATGAATTTTTTTTAACTTCACACAACTTAAATTACGGGTCGAGGGAATGGATTTCGGTTTTCATGGGGATTGCGCCCTTGGATAAAGGCTATCATGGTCTGCTATAGCCATTACGAACTGATACACCATTCGTCATGGCCATGACTCTCCGCTATAACCAAAATTTCACTTTTCCACAAATGGCTAAGTAAACTTATCTGCTCTTAGTAGAGTAGCTAGATTCATTGTACAAATCCAAAATAGGAACATTATCCATCATTTTATTCCTAATCTAATTAGACGATAAAATTCTTAATCTAAATTAAGAAACCACAAGTTCAATTTGAAAAGACAAGAAAAGTGTTATAGAGACATACCTCTTTACAGGTTGCTAGTCCCTAGCTGCCTTACATAACTTCTAAAACAATTAAGCAATGAAAAGTTCAAATTACGGAATTGAAATTTTTTATTTCGATATTTTTGCATTTTGAGATGTTTTGTATTCCAGTTTGACCCGAAAACTCGCTTTTGTACGAAATATTTTAGGGCAATTTTGAAGGAAAAGAAAATTGAGATTTAGTTCTCAAAGCGGAGGGCTGGGCCAACAGACTGCTTAGACAACTTTTGTACTCTTCATCTTTGATAGGATTTGGTAGACAGACTGCTTAGATGACTCTTTTACTCTTCAACTTTGATAGTGAATTTCTTAGCTCTCGCTCGTAAACGTACGTCTAACCAGCCAAACCACGTAAATCTTATGTCTTTTTATTTTGTGTGATTGTTTTGATTATTGTTTCCCTATTTCTTTTAGTTATCTTTATCGTTCTCCTTACAATATCTCAAAATGAAATGTACTCGATTATGATGTTATGGTGATAGATTAATCTTCTTGTATTTTGTTGGAAATCACCTCAAGATGCCCGGGTGGTGATCTTCCAAACACTCAAGTCTACAATGACTTATAATGAACAGAAACAAACCAATCAAAGAAAGAACATAAGCAATTGTTATCGAGGTTCGACAAATGCCTACATCCCCATGAGCTACTCCGAGCTCTCTGCACTAAATCAATGAGTTCTTACAATTACAGCAACACCTCCTCAAGAACCCTCTTGTTCTTGATACATGAAAGAAGAGAAAAGAAAGAGATAAGAACTAAGTGTTTCCCTGGAATTTTCCCCAAGAAAATTCCAATTAGAAAGCCCTTGAACCCCTTTTCTTGTATGCTCTCTCTTAATCCCAGTCATTCTTGAATGAGATCTATTCTAGTGACTCTCTTGTGTTTTGTGTCTTTGCACTCTTACACTCTTGTATGATGATCTTATCTATACTTGTGATTGAAGCTAGATGACCCTTTATATAGTGCACCAACTTCTTGAACCAATCTTGAAGTCAATCTCAGCCCTTAGATCTTGAGGACCAATCAATCATAGCCCTCCAACAAGTCTAAGTGTTCCTGTGTCTTTTACTCAAGCCCCACGCACAATGAGAAGGGTGTTGAAAATTGGCATCAGGTGTGCCTTGCGCCGCGGTCCAGAACAGGGCTGGCCGCAGCGCACAATAAGGCACACAAACTCCAAGTGTTGGGTGGAGCGGCACACACCTGGGCAAGGCTTCTCCAGAACTTCCTACATGTTGGAGGCCGCGGTGCACACCTCCTGGGCCGTGGCGCACACCTGTATCTAAAGCTGAATTTTTCTCTCTTTAGTTCTTAGACAAATCCCAACAATCTCTACCTTTGTCTAAGCAACTAAAATCAAACCCATAGTGCAGAGAACTCAGGATCCAAACTCAACTTGAGTCACCATATCGTCCGACTCCAATCCTAAGATGTCCAAAGCAATGATTAAACTTGCTTAGAGGTAGAACTTTAGTACTTAAATCTGCAAGATTTTCTTCTGTTGCAACTTTGTCCATATGAATGCATCCTTTCATAACATTTTCCCAAATGAAATGATACCGAACATCCATATGCTTAGTTCTCTTATGGAACACCGGGTTCCTGCATAAGTGTAATGCACTTTGGCTATCCGAATACACCACCACCTGCTCTTTTAGGACCTTCAACTCTTCTAATAACCCTTTGCACCACATAGCCTCCTTGATGGCTTCCGTAGCCGCTATGTACTCAGCCTTGGTTGTTGAGAGTGCTACCACCAGCTGCAACTGAGCCTTCCAACTTATACAACATCCGTTTAAGTTGAATAAGTAGGAGGTAATCGATCTTCTTTTATTCTAGTCTGCTCCATAGTCAGAATCCACATAACCTTCTAGACAGATAGACACTTCTCATAAACAAACCCCACATCTAGGCTTCATTTCAAATACCTCAGCAACCACTTCATCCCAAGCCAATGCTCCTTTTTGGGATTACTCATAAACCTGTTGAGAACACTCATTGCATGATCAGTGTCGGGTCGAGTGCTTACCATCATGAACATAACTGATCCAACCGCACTAGAGTAAGGGACCTTTTCTATTTCCTTCTTCTCCTTATCCGATCTTGGACATTGATCACTGGAGAACTTGAAATGACCAGCAAGGGGAACCTTCACTGGTTTGCTATCTTCCATAGAAAACTTAGATATCAACTTTTCTATGTAGGAAGACTGAGAAACCTTTAACCTGTTTCTCTCTCTTTCTCGAATTATGCTCATCCCAAGGATCATCAGTGCATGGCCAAGATCCTTCATCTCAAACTCCGAACTGAGTTGAGACTTCAACTTTGCTATCCTCTCCCTGCTGGTCCCAACCAATAGCATATCATCGACATAGATGAGGATAATCACTATTTCCTCCACCTTATGCCCTTTGTAGTGCAAGCATGAATCATAGTAGCTCCTCATAAAACCTAAACTAGTTACAAAGAAATCAAACCTCTTATTCCATTGCCGAGGTGATTGCTGCAGACCATAGAGAGATTTTTTCAATTTGCACACCAAATCTCCCTGCCTTCCTTCCTCATAGCCTTCGGGTTGCCTCATGTAGATGGTCTCATCAAGCTCTCCATGTAAGAACATTGTCTTCACATCAATTTGCCCGATCTCCCAACTAAATTGGACCACCATTGCTAACACTATCCTTATCGTCTGGTATTTCACAACCGACGAGAATATTTCCATGAAATCTATGCCTTCTCTTTGTGTAAACCCCTTCGCCACTAGCCTAGCTTTATAATGAACTTCATCCCCTGGAGTGTTCCCTTCTTTGATCGTGTAGATCCACCTACAATCCACAACTCTCTGTTTTTTTGGTTTGGGCACCAATTCCCAAGAGTTGTTCTTCCTCAAAGAATGCATTTCCTCCACTATAGCTAGCTGCCATTTTGATGAATCCTTACATTCCTTGGCATCTATGTAAGTTTTTGGTTCAACCCCTCCTTCTGAATAAGGAGCTGCTACATTAGCATTCGCAAAACCATATCTCAAAGGTGGTCTGACCACCCTCATTTCCTAGTCCCTTGTGAGCTGATAATCATGATGATTTACTGCATCATCCCCTTTTAGTTCAGCCTTCTCTTGAGTGTCTTGAGATTGGCCTTCATCAATGGGCTCTACCTGGTCCAAACCCTCTTGCCTTCCTTGCTCTACCTGAACTAAATTTTCTTTGATGCTATGCTCCACAAATACCAGGCTGGTTTGCCCACTATCTCCTGCAGGGTTAATTTTCTCCAAATCCGAAATAACAATTCATTAAAAATGACATCCCTACTTATTATGGGTTTTGTTCCTTTTGGTTCTAAGGACCATAACCTATACCCCTTAACCCCATCACCATATCCTAGAAACACACATTTTCTAGACCTTGGGCTAAATTTATCATCCTTTTGAGGTGCAAACGCAGCACATCCAAAAGTCTTAACGTTGCTTAACTCAGGGGGTTTCCCACTCCACATCTCCTCGGGAGTCTTGATTATGCCCAAAGTATAATGCGGTTATTTATAGTACAACTTTGGGGTGTCAATTCCACAGGGAAACAAGTTAATTACAGAAGAAGGTGTAAACTTGAACACAAACGATAAAAGATTGTTTGAAAGAATCTGAATTGTTGATTTTATGGAAATTGTGTAAATAATTGACGGATAGTATAATAAAGAAACAACAAGGTTCCGAAAATCCTCCCTAGGTTCGTTACCACCTTTACAAACCGCTGAAAATAAAAACTATTTACAGTTCTTCTACCGTCATGTCAAAAGTTGACATTCTTCTTTATACTTAAGCGCGTTTCCCCGGCAACGGCGCCAAAATTTGATTACACCCAAAACAAAACGTGGTTATTGTAATATAGCTTTGGGGTGTCGATTCCACAGGGAAACAAGTTAATTACAAAAGAAGGTATGAATTTTAACACAGACAATAAAAGGTTGATTGAAAGAATTTGAATTAATGTGAAAATAGTGTGAAGGAAATTGTGTAAATAGATTTAATAAGAAATAACAAGGTTCCAGAAATCCTCCCTAGGTTCGTTGCCCTAATCCTAACTTGATTCAGTCATTTTTATCTTGATTGCAAGTTTCACATCCCAAACGGGCAATCAGCAAATGTTCAATTAAAGCGCATGTATAAACCCTAATGTAATTGATATGAATTATTCTTTACTTTCAAGCACACATGACCTAACTTATAAATTATCAAAAGACGACGGTATATCTAAACGACAATACCGCAACAATGGACAAATCTATAAAAGAGATCTACCGAACTCAATCACACCCAAACAAATACACATAAGAAAAGCATGACTAGACTTATATGGAAAAGAAGCATGCAATCACCGGACTAATAAAAAATCTACTAATTAAATTAAAGAATAAAACATAACAATGTTTAATAAAAATAATATCCAACTACAACTGAATCAAATAAAGGAAAATAAGAACAACTACACCTAGGGATTCATCCCTTCGTCTTGCTTAGAGACTAGTCGGCCATGGAGCTCATGCTTCCTTGAGTTGCCTCCGGCCTCTCAACGATCATCTCCTCCTTGGTAGCAAAAGCTTCAGCGATTCCTTAGCTTACCCCTCCAAAATTATACTTCGGATTCGTCCTAAAGGCCTTTTGGATTCACTCTCTAATGATTTCAGATGAGCTCCGATTGATCCCTTGATGCTGAAGTGGAGTGGGTCTTATATAGGCAAGCTCCCAGAATTCTATGTGTTTTCTGACCAATGTGGGATACTACCCGAGTGCGCTCGATCTCAGCCTTAGTGCGCTCGATCATAGATTGGTGCGCTCGATCGCAGTTGAGCTGCAGAGTACTTCATGGTGGATGTGGGATGTGCGCTCGATCGCAATACAGGTAGCAGTCCATCTTGTTATTCCAGAAGTATGGGATCTTAGCCTTTTAAGCAACGATCATTTCTTTTTCACTTTTAAACTCAAAGTACCTGAAAATTGCACTGAAATAAGTCAGTGGTCCAATAATATTACTTTAGAGTTATTAACATATAAAAGTGCAATAAAGACTGAGATCAATCCTAAAATGCTAACAATTAACCACTGTTGAGAAGTATTTTATGACTCTCATCACAACCCCTAACTAGCTTATTGCTAGTCCCTAGCAATTCAAGCGAAAATAAGAGATGAATTCTATGGTGGGAGTTAAAAACAAAGTAAAGCAATGCTGGCGTTGAACCAAGAGTAATTCACATTTTGCCTCAAAAATTGCACATAACACAAGGCACAAAGAATCATTAAATTTCACCCAAATCCAAAAGTAATCCAAACATCAATCTTAAAATCGCTATTGACTCTTACCATCCATCTTACCACAATCCATTAATCCAAACACCCAGATGATTTTATGCATAACATTCATGAATACAAGTCTGGGTCTCTAAAAACATAATAAATAGCATGACGTCAATCACAAAAACAAGCTCCATATGCTTACATTTCAAACCACTCTCCACTATTGTAGAAAAATCACACTACATTGGATCAAAAGGTCTTTAATAAGCTTGTAACGTTAGGCTAAGGTAAAGGCTAAGGAAGAATGGGAAGGATTCACAAGTAAAAGAACTCAATATCTTAGCCTTAAACACAATCACTTTAAGCACTTGATAACCTTTACTTCAACACCTAACTCTTTCAACCATTTTTCGAGCATTTCTTTCAACAAATCACCATTTTTTCTTTTCTTTTTCTTTCTGTCTTCTTTCTTTGCCATAATTCACTTTTTTTTATTTTGGCACATAACCATTCACCTTCTTTTTCATCATCATTTTTTTTCTTTTCTTTTCCACAACCCCCAACTTATCTCCTTTAATGTACTTGGGTTGTGGTAGTGATATTTTTTTTTTTTCATATTTCCACCCTTACTCCTTTTAAGTGCTTCTCACAACATGTATATAACTAAGTTCTTTTAAAAAAAAAGGTAAGGATAAAATATTTTTAGGCTCATAAAGGTAAGTAAATGGTTTATTGAAATAAACAAGGCTCAATTTTTCTTTTCAAGAAAAAGGCTCAAATAGGTGACTAGTGATAAATATAGCAATGGTAGGTTTGAAAGGCTAAAACGGTCCAAAAATGGCCTATATCATATCCTAAGTAGTGTGCATTCTAGGAATTACCCTCAAGTGGTTATCAAGTAAGTTCTAGAGCTTGTTGAGACCGCAAAAATTTCCACAAAATAATCACACATAAAACTTTTCTAAATGTTTAAGACTAATCATACTATCTTACTACAAACTAGAGTCTCAAACCAAATGAAGATTGCTGCTTAAATTAATTTCAAACTGAAGCAAGATTTAACTCCTAAATGCTATCTGCTATCTCAATTAAGTTTATATCATTGACATGTAAATTGACTCTAAGGCTAACACCAAACATGCTAGAAACAAAAACAAAAAAGGAAAATGACACCAAGCAGTTCAATGGTATGCAATAAGAAATGTATATCTTCCACCCCCAACTTAAGATAAGCATTGTCCTTAATGAAAATGCAAAAGTTAAGGAAACTCCTTTTTTAACCAACGGTGCGTGGAGTTGAAAGTTGTGCACGATCATTTGAACTGCTTCGTTTATTTGTCCCTGAAAAATAAATACTAAAGTAAAACTGGAAAACAACAAGATAATAATAATAAACAAGAGAAAAATGAAATATGAAAAATAATAAAAGTAAAAGGATATGTTGTGGGTTGCCTCCCATGAGCACTAAGTTTTACGTCTTCAGCAAGACGCTCTTATTCCCTCCTTGAAAAATATAGGTTGAATGCATCCACCACTGCTTCATTGCCAAATTTGGTGTTTCTATGCTTTTGGGGGGCCTCAAGGATGACATCAGTAACATCCGCAAATTCTGGCTCGATGTATGCTTTGGTGAAGCCATGTATGAGGGTGGACTCAAATGGATTAAGGTGCTGGACCTTTTCCATGAATGAGTTAATCATGTATGCTTGTGCTTGATGGCTTTCATCCACATCCTTTGATTTTTCCGTTGTTGGGATGCGTAATGACTTACCCCTTAGTGTCTCAATGGCATTCACCTCCTTCAAATTCTTTTGTGCTAGGTGTTGACCATGGGGTGTGGACTAAGCTTGAGAAGGGAACTTACCTCGCTCAGTCACACTCAAGTAGCTTATCAAATTGGACACTTGGCTCTTTATCTCTTTATGTTCTTCAACAACCTGCACAATTAACGATTTAAGTCTTTTATTAGTCTTACTCTATGCCTCAATAAAAGCATGTAAAGTGTCTTCTAAAGAACTCCTAGAAGACACAGGTGAATGATATGGTAGAGGGGTTTGTGCAAGATGCTGGTTTTTAGACTTCCAGCTGAAATTGGGGTGATTTCGCCATCCCGGATTATAAGTATCAGAGAAGGGTGTCAAAGGCTTCTTGTATATGCCTAAGGCATTACATTATTCCTTATACATCCCTCTCATCTTAACAAATGTGGGACACTCTTGGGTGAGATGATCTACCCCACCACACACAAAACATGGTTCAAAATATTTTGCATTATTAGCTACATGTGTTGGCTTTAAGCTATTAGTCTTTAACTCATCGAGCTCCCTAGTGAGTATCTTGACCTTGGCTCTAAGGTTATCCTCTTCCCTAAGATGGTAAATTCCACCACCATTTGGGTGCCCTATAGGTCGTGACCTATTTGTGCTTTCAGAAGCAGTAGGTCCAGTCCAAGTGTGAGCTTTTTCAGCAAGCTCATTGAGGTACTCTATGGCCTCATCAGGATCTTTCTTTAAAAACTCACCATTACAGATCATCTCTACAAATTGGCGCTCTCTATATGTAAGTCTCTCATAAAAATAGCTCACTAAGCGCCAACTCTCATACCCATGGTGAGGGCACATACTCAATAACTATTTAAATCTCCCAAGACTGATACAAAGTCTCGCTGTCCTTTTGTGCAAAGGTGGAGATTTGCCTTTATAAAGCATTGGTCTTATGTTGGGGAAAGTATTTATTAAAAAAATTCTGAGTCATCTCAGTCCACGACCCAATAGATCGTGGTCTAAGTGAGTATAGCCAACTCTTAGCTCTATCCTTCAAAATGAAAGGAAAGAACTTAAGCCTCACAATGTCATCAGTTTAGTCTTGACTATGAAAAGTCGTGACGACTTCTTCAAACTCTCTAATGTGCACATATGGGTTTTCATTATCCAAGCCATGAAATGTAGGGAGTAATTGAATCATCCCTGGTTTAAGATCTAATTGGCGAGTATTGGCTGGAAACATGATGCATGATGGTATGGCTGTGCGTGTAGGGTGGAAGTAATCCTGAAGTGTCCTAGCAACATTCTCATTAAGGTTATCTATCATGTTAACAAAATCCTCTAAATTCTCACTTGGGTTTCCACTATTGGTTGATCTAGGCGAGGTTTCACTATCAGACTCGAAAGGAAAGAGTAATTCTAGTTCGGGTCCTCTAATGAATCTACCTCGCAAATCTCTCGGCCTAAGCATACACCAAATGAATCAGAGGGGAAATAAATAAAACAAAATAAATCCGAAAAATCAAAACTAAGGTAAAGGAACAATATTACCGTATTTTCAAACCATTGAAAAGAAAAATATTTACAATTCTTCTGCCGTCACACTCAAAGTTGACAAGCTTCCTTGTACTTAAGCGTGTTTCCCCAGCAACGGTGCCAAAATTTGATTACGCCCAAAGTATAACGCAGTTATTTGTAGTACAGCTTTGGAGTGTCGATTCCACAGAGAAACAAGTTAATTACAGAAGAAGGTGTAAACTTGAACACAAACGATAAAAGATTGTTTGAAAGAATCTGAATTGTTGATTTTATGGAAATTGTGTAAATAATTGATGGATAGTATAATAAAGAAACAACAAGGTTCCAGAAATCCTCTCTAGGTTTGTTGCCCTAATCCTAACTTGATTCAGTTGTTTTTATCTCGATTGCAAGTTTCACATCCCAAACAGGCAATCAAAAAATATTCAATTAAAGCGCATGTAATAAACCCTAATGTAATTGATATGAATTATTCTTTACTTTCAAGCACACATGACCTAACTTATAAATTATCAAAAGACGATGGTATATCTAAATGACAATACTGCAGCAATGGAAAAATCTATAAAAGAGATCTACCGGACTCAATCACACCCAAACAGATATACATAAAAAAAGCATGACTAGACTTATATGGAAAAGAAGCATGCAATCACCGGACTAATAAAAAATCTACTAATTAAATTAAAGAATAAAACATAACAATGTTTAATGAAAATAATATCCAACTACAACTGAATCAAATAAAGGAAAATAAGAACAACTACACCTAGGGATTCATCCCTTCGCCTTACTTGGAGACTAGCCAACCATGGGGCTCATGCTTCCTTGAGTTGCCTCCGGCCTTTCAACGATCATCCTCAGCTTGCCCTCCAAATTTATACTTTCGGATTCCTCCTAAAGGCCCTTTGGATTCCTCCTAAAGGCCCTCTGGAGTCACTCTCTAATGATTTCAGATGAGCTCCGATTGATGCCTAAAGCTGAAGTAGAGTGGGTCTTATATAGGCAAGCTCCCGGTATGCTATGTGTTTTCTAACCGATGTGGGATACTGCCCGAGTGTGCTCGATCGCATGTGCGCTCGATCGCATATTCGCTCGATCGCATATTCGCTCGATCGCAGATTGGTGCGCTCGATCGCAGTTGCGCTGCAGAGTACTTCTTGGTCGATGTGGGATGTGCACTCGATCACACTGCTTGTGCGCTCGATCGCAGTACAAGCAGTAGTCCATCTTGTCCGTCCAGAAGCATGGGATCTTGGTCTTTTAAGCAAGGATCGCTTCTTTTTCTCTTTTAAACTCAAAGTACCTGAAAATTGCATTGAAATAAGTCAGTGGTCCAATAATATTACTTTAGAGTTATTAACACATAAAAGCGCAATAAAGACCGAGATCAATCCTAAAATGCTAACAATTAACCACAGTTGAAAAGTATTTTATGACTCTCATCACAACCCCCAACTAGCTTATTGCTAGTCCCTAGCAATTCAAGTGAAAACAAGAGATGAATTCTACGGTGGGAATCAAAGTAAATGAAAAGCAAAATAAGTGTTAACCAAGAGTAATTCACATTTTGCCTCAAAAATTGCACATAACACAAGGCACAAAGAATCATTAAATTTCACCCAAATCCAAAAGTAATCCAAACATCAATCTTAAAATTGTTATTGACTCTTAACATTCATCTTACTACAATCCATTAGTCCAAACACCCGGATGATTTTATGCATAACATTCATGAATACAAGTCTTGGCCTCTAAAACATGATAAATTTCGTGACGTCAATCACAAAAACAAGCTCCATATGCTTACATTTCAAACCACTCTCCACTATTGTAGAAAAATCACACTACATTGGATCAAAAGATCTTTAATAAGCTTGTAACGTTAGGCTAAGATAAAGGCTAAGGAAGAATGGGAAGGATTCATAAGTAAAAGAACTCAATCACTTAGCTTTAAACATAATCACTTTAAGCACTTGATAACCTTTACTTCAACACCCAACTCTTTCAACCATTTTTCGAGCATTTCGTTCAACAAATCACCATTTTTGTTTCTTTTCTTTTTCTTTCTTTCTTCTTTCTTTGCCATAATTCATTTTTTTTTATTTTGGCACATAACCATTCACCTTCTTTTTAATCAACATTTTTTTTTCTTTTCTTTTCCACAACCCCCAACTTATCTCCTTTAATGTATTTGGGTTATGGTAGTGATATTTTTTTTTCATATTTCCACCCTTACTCCTTTTAAGTGCTTCTCACAACATGTGTATAACTAAGTTCTTTTAAAAAAAAAGGTAAGGATAAAATATTTTTAGGCTCATAAAGGTAAGTAAATAGTTTATTGAAATAAATAAGGCTCAATTTTTCTTTTCAAGAAAAATGCTCAAATAGGTGACTAGTGATAAATATAGCAATGGTAGGTTTAAAACGCTCAAACGGTCCAAAAATGGCCTATATCATATCCTAAGTAGTGTGCATTCTAGGAATTCGCCTCAAGTGGTTATCAAGTAAGTTCTAGAGCTTGTCGAGACTGCAAAAATATTCACAAAATAATCACACATAAAACTTTTCTAAATGTTTAAGACTAATCATACAATCTTACCATAAACTAGAGTCTCAAACCAAATGAAGATTGATGCTTAAGTTAATTTCAAACTGAAGTAAGATTTAACTCTTTCTAATGCTATCTGCTATCTCAATTAAGTTTATATCATTGACATGTAAATTGACTCTAAGGCTAACACCAAACATGCTAGAAACAAAAACAAAAAAGGAAAATGACACCAAGCAGTTCAATGGTATGCAATAAGAAATGTATATCTTCCACCCCCAACTTAAGATAAGCATTGTCCTCAATGAAAAAGCAAAAGTTAAGGAAACTCTCTTTTTAATCAACGGTGCGTGGAGTTGAAAGTTGTGCACGATCATTTGAACTGCTTCATTTATTTGCCCTGAAAAATAAATACTAAAGTAAAACTGGAAAACAGCAAGATAATAATAATAAACAGCAGAAAAAGGAAATATTGAAAACAGTAAAAGTAAAAGGATATGTTGTGGGTTGCCTCCCATGAGCGCTAAGTTTTACATCTTCAGCCAGACGCTCTTATTCCCTCCTTGAAAAACATAGGTTGAATGCATCCGCTACTGCTTCATTGCCAAATTTTGTGCTTTTATGCTTTTGGGGGGCCTCAAGGATGTCATCAGTAACATCCGCAAATTCTGGCTGGATGTATGCTTTGGTGAAGCCATGGATGAGGGTGGACTCAAATGGATTAAGGTGCTGGACCTTTTCCATGAACGAGTCAATCATGTATGCTTGTGCTTAATGGCTTTCATCCACATCCTCGCATTCTTGCGTTGTTGGGATGCGTAATGACTTACCCCTCAGTGTCTTAATGGCATTCACCTCCTTCAAATTATTTTGTGCTAGGTGCTGACCATGGGGTGTGGACTGAGTTTGAGAAGGGAACTTACCTTACTTAGTCACACTCAAGTAGCTCATCAACTTGGACACTTGGCTCTTTATCTCTTTATGTTCTTTAACAACCTGCACAATTAATTATTCAAGTCTTTTATTAGTCTTACCCTGTGCCTCAAAAAAAGCATGTAAAGTGTCTTCTAAAGAACTCCTAGAAGACATAGGTGAATGATAGGGTGCAGGGGTTTGTGCAAGCTGCTGGTTTTTAGACTTCCAGCTGAAATTGGGGTGATTTCACCATCCCGGATTATAAGTATCAGAGAAGGGTGTCAAAGGCTTCTTGTACATGCCTAAGGCATTACATTGTTCCTTATACATCTCTCTCATCTCAACAAATGTGGGACACTCTTGGGCGAGATGATCTACCCCACCACACACAAAACATTGTTCAAAATATTTTGCATTATTAGCTACATGTGTTGGCTTTAAGCTTTTAGTCTTTAACTTATCGAGCTCCCTAGTGAGCATCTCGACCTTGGCTCTAAGGTTATCCTCTTCCCTAAGATGGTAAATTCCACCACCATTTGGGTGCCTTATAGGTCGTGATCTATTTGTGCTTTCAGTAGCACTAGGTCCAGTCCAAGTGTGAGCTTTTTCAGCAAGCTCATTGAGGTACTCTATGGCCTCATCAGGATATTTCTTTAAAAACTCACCATTATACATCATTTCTACAAATTGGCGCTCTCTATATGTAAGTCCCTTATAAAAATAGCTCACTAAGTGCCAACTCTCATACCCATGGTGAGGGCACATACTCAATAACTCTTTAAATCTCTCCCAAGACTGATACAAAGTCTCGCTGTCCTTTTGTGCAAAAGGGGAGATTTGCCTTTATAAAGCATTGGTCTTATGTTGGGGAAAGTATTTATTAAAAAAAACTCTTAGTCATCTCAGTCCACGACCCAATAGATCATGGTCTAAATGAGTATAGCCAACTCTTAGCTCTATCCTTCAAAGTGAAAGGAAAGAACTTGAGCCTCACAATGTCATCAGTTTAGTCTTGACTATGAAAAGTCGCGACTACTTCCTCAAACTCTCTAATGTGCACATATGGGTTTTCATTATCCAAGCCATGAAATGTGGGGAGTAATTGAATCATCTATGGTTTAAGATCTAATTGGCGAGTATTGGCTAGAAACATGATGCATGATGGTGTGGCTGTGCGTGTAGGGTGGAGGTAATCCTGAAGTGTCCTAGCAAAATTCTCATTAAGGTTATCGGCCATGTTAACAAAATCCTCTAAATTCTCACTTGGGTTTCCACTATTGGTTGATCAAGGCGTGGTTTCACTATCAGACTCGGAAGGAGAGGGTAATTCTAGTTCGAGTCCTCTAATGAATCTACCTCGCAAATCTTTCGGTCTAAGCATACACCAAATGAATCAGAGGGGAAATAAATAAAACAAAATAAATCCGAAAATCAAAACTAAGGTAAAGGAACAATATTACCGTAGTTACAAACTACTGAAAAGATAAATATTAACAATTCTTCTATCGTCACACTCAAAGTTGACAAGCTTCCTTGTACTTAACCGCGTTTCCCCGGCAACGGCGCCAAAATTTGATTACGCCCAAAGTATAACGCGGTTATTTGTAGTACAGCTTTGGGGTGTCGATTCCACAGGGAAACAATTTAATTACAGAAGAAGGTGTAAACTTGAACACAAACGATAAAAGATTGTTTGAAAGAATCTGAATTGTTGATTTTATGGAAATTGTGTAAATAATTGATGGATAGTATAATAAAGAAACAACAAGGTTCCTGAAATCCTCCCTAGATTTTTTGCCCTAATTCTAACTTGATTCAGTTTTTTTTATCTCGATTGCAAGTTTCACATCCCAAACAGACAATCGGAAAATATTCAATTAAAGCGCATGTAATAACCCTAATGTAATTGATATGAAATTCTTTACCTTCAAGCACACATGACCTAACTTATAAATTATCAAAAGACGATGGTATATCTAAATGACAATACCGCAGCAATGGACAAATCTATAAAAGAGATCTACTGGACTCAATCGCACCCAAACAGATACACATAAGAAGAGCATGACTAGACTTATATGGAAAAGAAGCATACAATCACTGGACTAATAAAAAATCTACTAATTAAATTAAAGAATAAAACATAACAATGTTTAATGAAAATAATATCCAACTACAATTGAATCAAATAAAGGAAAATAAGAACAACTATACCTAGGGATTCATCCCTTCGCCTTGCTTTGAGACTAGCCAGCTATGGGGCTCATGCTTCCTTGAGTTGCCTCGAGCCTCTCAACGATCATCCTCAGCTTGCCCTCCAAATTTATACTTTTGGAGTTCTCCTAAAGGCCCTCTGGATTGCTCCTAAATGCCCTCTAGAGTCACTCTCTAATGATTTCAGATGAGCTCCAATTGATGCCTAAAGCTGAAGTGGAGTGGGTCTTATATAGGCAAGCTCCCGGAATGCTATGTGTTTTCTAACCGATGTGGGATACTGCCCGAGTGCACTCGATCGTCGCCTTAGTGCGCTCGATCGCAGTTGCGCTACAGAATACTTCTTGGTCGATGTGGGATGTACGCTCGATCACACTGCTTGTGCACTCGATCGCACTGCTTGTGCACTCGATCGAAGTACAGGCAGCAGTCCATCTTGTCCTTCCAGAAGCATGAGATCTTGGCCTTTAAGCAACGGTCGCTTATTTTTCTCTTTTAAACTCAAAGTAACTGAAAATTGCACTGAAATAAGTCAGTGGTCCAATAATATTACTTTAGAGTTATTAACACATAAAAGCGCAATAAAGACCGAGATCAATCCTAAAATGCTAACAATTAACCACTGTTGAAAAGAATTTTATGACTCTCATCAAGTCTTAAGGTCTAAAGCCCTAGAGGGTGATCTATTAACCAAATATGCAGTAGTAGACACAACTTCCCCTCAAAAACATTTTGATAAACTGGACCCAATTAACATGCACCTAACCTTTTTCATAAGGGTCCTATTCATCATCTCAGTAACTCCATTTTGCTGAGGAGTTTTCACAACCATTCTATGTCTTAGAATCCCATTTAACTTACAGAATTTATCAAAATCCTTATTAAAAAATTTAAGTCATTATCAGTTCTTAAAACCTTAACTACCCTGCCCATTTGAGTCTCCAACAACTTTTTCCACACCATAAATTTATTCAAAGCATCTGATTTATTTTTAAGCAAATAAATCCAAACCTTTCTAGAATAATCATCAATTAAAGAAAGAAAGTAATGATTACCTCCTTGTGTTGGTGTTCTTTCTGGTCCCCAAAGATCCGCATGAATTTAGTCAAGAATACCCTTAGACTTGTGCACTCTGGTGTTGAAGTTGACCCGATGTTGCTTCCCAAGAACGCAACTCTCGCAAAAATCAAGTTTCTCTACCTTGTCACCATCAAGTAGACCATTCTTGCTGAGAACTTGTAGCCCCTTTTTCCTCATATGTCCTAAGCGATTGTGCCAAACTACTACCTTATCCATCTCAGCCATCAAGCTTGCTACTTGATCCTTGATTTCTGTCTCTCCGATCATCTCATAGAGACCATCCTTTATTGGTGCTTTGATCACTATCAAAGATCCCTTGGTTACCTTGATCTTTCCTCCCTCTGCTTTGTATGTGTACCCCATGGAATCTAGCTGCCCCAATGAGATCAAATTTCTTCTCAAATCCGGAAGATACCTCACATTCTGCAGCAGCCTTATGACTTAATCAAATATCCTCAATTGGATGTCTCCTATCCCTATAACTTGGCAAGAAGTATCATTCCCCAAGAAAACCTTTCCACATTGGTTTCCTTGAATTTCTTGAACCAATCCCTGTGAGGGCACATGTGATAAGTGCACCCGGAATCCAGGATCCATTTCTCGATGCCTTGCCTCCTGCTCATATTTGAGCACACAATAAGAGCATCATCTTGTTGTTCTTCTTTGGCAACCGAAGCCTCTCCATTGTTGGTATGGCTTCTTTCTCTCTCATCCCACAATATCTTCTTGCAATCTTTCTTGAAATGACCCTCCTTATTACAGTAGTAGCATCTCTTTCCTCTAAATCTTGGTTTGGAGTGTGCTCTCCCATGGCTTCTCCCTCTACCCTTTGGTTTATCCCAGTAGTTGCCATGGATGCTACTGCCATTCCGAGTTACTGGCCTTCCTCTAACGAATAACTCTTCTCCACTTGATGCTTCCCTCATCTTGGCTTTGAAATCATGAGCCCTTATAGCATTGATCACAATTTCTTTGGTTAGTGTATCTCTTCCATATTCAATAGTATTAATCAAACTTTCAAAATAATCAGGAAGAGAATTTAATAACATAACAACCAATTGTTCCTCCGGGAATGTTATACTACAGCTAGCCAAATCTTGAACTAGTTTATTAAACACATCAAGATTATCTTGCAACTCTTTATTAGGATTCATTTGAAAAGCAAAGATTCATTTAAGAAGATAAATCTTATTAGGGAGAGTTTTGGTAAGAAACAACTCATCTAATTTCTTCCATATGACAGCTGGATCTTCCGAATCTCCACATTCTCTTGTCACGCTATCCGACATGTGTAGAAAGATGGTGCTATATGCCATCTTCTTCATCTCAATCCGCTGGACCTCCGTGATACTTGCTAGAAAATCGTCATCTTCTCCAATAGCCGAGTCCACCTTTTGTTGCATAAGAACCGCTTTGATTTTCCACTTCCAAAGGGAAAAGTCTCCCTTTCCATCAAACTTCTCAACAATGAAATTTGAACCCATCTTGGGGAGAAAATCCCAAGATTTATGCAACACCCACAATTGCTTTCCAACTTGTAAATCTCAAGAACACGATCTTGATCACAACACCGTTCTTGAACCTCAAAAACCCGATCAGATCTTTGATCCCAACACCGTTCTTGAATCACCCAAGAAGTTTCTTTTGGTTCTTAGAGTCTTGCTCTGATACCTCATGTTCAGCTCTGACACCACTATTGGAAATCACCTCAAGATGCCCAAGTGGTGATCTTCCAAACACCAAAGTCTAGAATGACTTGTAATGAATAGAAATAAATCAATCAAATAAAGAACACGAGCAATTTTTATCGAGGTTCGACAAATGCCTACGTCCCCGTGAGCTACTCCGAGCTCTCTACACTAAATCAATGAGTTCTTACAATTACAACAACACCTCCTCAAGAACCCTTTAATTCTTGATACATGAAAGAAGAGAAAAGAAAGAGATAAGAATTAAGTGTTTTTCTCGAATTTTCCCCAAGAAAATTCCAATTACAAAGCCCTTGAACCCCTCTTCTTGTATGCTCTCTCTTAATCCTAGCCACTCTTGAATGAGATCTATTCTAGTACCTCTCTTGTGTTTTGTGTCTTTGCACTCTCACACTTGCACTTAAATTCTCTTGTATGATGATCTTATCTATATCTTATGATTGAAGCTAGATGACCCTTTATATAGTGCACCAACTTCTTAAACCAATCTTGAAGCCAATCTCAACCCTTAGATCTTAAGGACCAATAAATCATTGCCCTACAACAAGTCTAAGTGATCCTGTGCATTTTAATCAAGCCCCACGCACAAGGAGAAGAGTTCTGAAAATTGGCATCAGGTGTGCCTAGTGCCGTGGCCCATAACAGGGCTAGCCGCAGCGCACAACAGGGCACAATACCTCCAGGTGCTAGAAGCCACCGCGCACGCTTGGGCAAGGCTTCTCCATAACTTCTTTCATGTTGGAGGCCACAGCACACACCTCCTGGGCTGTGGCGCACACCTGTATCTGAAACTGAATTTTTCTCTCTTTAGTTCTTAGACAAATCCCAACATATTTTTATCCATCCTTTTCCAAAAGTTTCACTTCGATATATATGTTGAGGAGTGTAGACCTGTGCTCTTCATGATAAGTTATAATTAATATGGAGTACTAAAATCTTTCTATCACCTTTTGAATGTCTGGATGCTGGCTGAGGAGTCTTAAATATTGCATATTTAAGACCCTTAACTTATATTTGTTATGCTCTTAGTTAGTAGTATTTCACTTTATTTTATGTCTTTTTTGTATTTTGTGTATTTTTATAGGTTTGTGGAGAAAATGAAGCATTTCAAGAGATGTGAAGCTTCAGGAGCAATAGCGATCGATCGCACTATGCTACGATTAAGCGCATGGTCAACAATCCCACATCGAAATGTTTGCAGTACAGTGCATCTGCGATTAAGCGCACCAGACACGCAATCGAGCGCACATGCGATCGTGCGCACAAGACATACGATCGATCGCACTTGCGATCGATCGCATCATTCTGGGATCGAGCGCACTCAGGCAGTATCCCACATCGAATTTGAAACCCATACTACTCTAGGACTCCCCCTATATAAATACCATCTGACCTCATCATTCAATGTATAATTCCTAGGCCACTTTGGTGTTAACCAGTGGATGTTTGCTAGCATTCTGGTGGATCTCGAAGGCTTTGCTACCACGAGGGGAAGCACCGCCCATCAGCGAGTGGAATTTCTCCCATGTAAAGTTATTTATTCCTTTTTATTTAGTTGTTTTAGTTTAATGTTTAGCACTTATATTATGAATTGTAGTTTCATAGTTATGAATGGCTAGAATCTTCAGCTAAGGTTGAAGATGAAGCCTCGCCATTGTTTGGCATAGTAGTTCAGATTTGCTTGTACAAATCTGACATTTTTTAAGTATAAATGTTCTGTCAATTATTTGAGGTAATCTTGTGATTGATTGAGTTTAAATTGTTCTGTTGGATATTCCTTGTGTTTCATCTGATGGATACATCGAATTGTTTTCGATTAAATTGGATTTCCTTTGTGATTTGTTAAAAGTGGATACATTGGATGCTTTTGGTTTAATTGGGATATTCTTTGTTTTTTGTCGTAAGTTGGATTCATGGAATGTTTTGATAGGCTATGTTTTTAGGACATATATGCTTAAACTTTGGTGGGGTGGATTCGGAAACCTTAGTGTTTTTAATTATTAGTTTTTAAAATCAATTTAGTTTAGTTTTAATTTGTTTTCCAAAATATCATTCAAAATTCGGAACTAGGTTAAGATAAAATTAGTTTAGATTAAATAATATTTTCACAACGTAATTCCCTGTGGATTCGAACTCACACTTGCACAATGCTGTATTGCAAACGACTCGTGCACTTGCAAGTAAATTAAAACACACAACAAGTTTTTGGCGCCGTTGCCAGGGAATTGTTTGGTTTGTGAAAATTTTTGGTCTGAATTGATTTTATTTTTCTACTAGTTAGTTATCAATTTTTTTTTTTAGAAAAAATTTAATTTTTGTGAGTAGTGTGTTTGCTATTTTTGCTTTATTCTGTCGTTTCTGCTGGTTAGTACCTCATTGTTTTTTGTTGGTGTATGCTTGGTCGGAGATCATTGAACTTAGATTTGATACATTTAGATCCTAACTTAGAAAGAATTCTTAGGAGACAGAGAAGAGCACTAGTTGAGAGAGAGACTGTTGAGATGGGAGAGAATTTTAGGGATACACATCATCCTGAACATGTAGAGCAACCTAAAGCTTGGAACGTGGACTCCACTACATCCCTTAGGGATTTGTTCGCACCCGTTGCGACTAACTCATCCTCTTGCATAGTGTTGCCACCTACCAATGCCACCCACTTTGACTTAAAGCCACATGTTATCCAACTCTTTCCCTCATTCCATGGCTTAGATCTTGAAAATCCTTATAGTCATGTGAAGAAGTTCAAAGACATTCGTCCCACATTTAAATTCCAGAACTTCTCTGAGGAGTCAGTCCATCTTCGACTCTTCCCTTTTTCTCTTCACGATAGAGCTAGGCATGGTTGGATTCCAACACACCCAGGTCTATTACATCTTGGGAAAACCTGCTTAGCAAATTTTATCATAAGTTTTTCCCAATGTCTAGAGTGAACGAGCGCTGAAAGGAGATTAGGTCTTTCACTCAGGATGAGGATGAAAAATTTTCTGAGAGTTGAGAGCGCTTCAAAGAGCTACTGATCAGATGTCCTCCATATGGATATGAGAAGTGGAGACTCGTTCAGTTCTTCTACCAAGGGTTGACTCAACCCAACTGTAGCATGATCGAGTCTATGAATGAGGGGCATTCTTAAGTCTGACGGGAGATGAAGCATACAACATATTGGACAAGTTGTCCGATAACTCGCAGCAGTGGGATTTTTCAAGCTGTCGAGATAAGTCCATCCGTGCTCCTAAGAAATGAGACATCTATGAGGTCAGGGAAGACACTGACTTGAGGTTAAAGTTAGATGCTCTCACTAAGAAGATTGACGCTCTCACTATGGGCTAATCCATCAATGCTGCCAACACATTCCATGTTGAATGCTGTTCCATCTATGCTAGTCCCATGCATCTAGCACATAATTGTCCATTAATGCCGGCTTTTGTAGAGTATCCTATAGAACAAGTAAATGCTTTCAATGACTATCGGAGGCAGTCGAATGGATCATACTCCGAGACGTACAATTCAGGGTGGTGGAACGACCCAAATTTTTCATGGAAGCAGAACCAGCCAATGAATCAGGGAGAAGCCCCTCATCATGCTCACAATCAGTATCCTCCCGGATTTGCCCCACAAATTCCTAATCATGGTCGTTCTGCCCATCTAGTACTATTACCTACTTACCAAGCTCCCACTCAAACACTAGCACTAGTTTCACAGTCACTAGAGGACACCATTAAGGAATACATGAAAATGAATAGCCAATCCATGAGCGACGTAAGAAGTGCAACAAAGGTAAACACCTAAGCAATTGCCAAGCTGGAGAGTCAAATAGGGCAAATTGCAAGTCACTTGGGTGAGAGAGAGAAGGGGAAGTTCCCCAGTCAGCCCGTGCCCAACCCGAAAGGACAATTTATGGTTGGGAGTTCATCAACTCCTACGCACAGGGAGGAACAAGTACAGTCGATTGTCACACTAAGGTCTGGGAGACAAGTGGACAATCAAGTGGAAGAGAGCCCTGCTATGCAGCAAGGGCAAGGGAGTGGCAACAAGGAGAAGAGAGATGCTGAGCTATCTACAGCCACACCTATTGAAAAAGACCCTCCTAGGTCATTTGTACCTAGAGTGCCTTATCCCGACAGACTACAGGCGCCCAAGAAAGGAGGGAAGTATGAGGAAATTCTGGAGGTATTCAAACAGGTCCAAATCAATATCCCATTTTTGGATGCCATCCATCAAGTGCCATCATATGCCAAGTTTTTAAAGGACTTGATCACTATTAAGAGGAGGACGAATGTCCCAAAGAAAGCATTTTTGACCGAGCAAGTAGCTCAATCCTTCAGTGCAAGCTATCCATCAAGTATAAGGACCCGAGGTGTCCTACCATCTCTTGCACGATAGGAGTCAGCCATATTGAAAGGGCTTTTTTGGATCTAGGGGCGAGTGTGAATCTTCTACCCTACTCAGTCTATTTGCAGTTGGGGCTAGGAGAATTAAAGCCCACATCCACGACGCTTCAATTGGCTGACAGGTCAGTGAAAAGACCACGGGGAATAGTTAAGGACGTCTTGATAAAAGTGGATAAATTCTATTTCCCAGTGGATTTTATTGTGCTTGACACAGAGACGGTCCAAAATGTAGGGATTCAAATACCGGTGATTCTAAGGCGACCATTCTTAGCCATGGCTAACGCCCTAATCAATTGTAGGATAGGGGTGATGAAGATTTCCTTCGAAAATATGACAGTGGAGTTAAACATCTTGGATATCACTAGGCAACCACTGGAGTATGATGAAGTGAGAATTGTATGCTTGATAGAGGAGATTCTTGAGGAGACTGTGGATAAATCAAGCATTGAGGATCCCCTGGAGGCGTGTTTTGCTCACTTTGGAGAGGACCTGGGCTTAGATAAGCTACTCTAGGAAGTGAATGCCATTTTGGAGTCTGATCCTCAAGAAAGCAATGAGACAGAGAAAACCGCTGCACCTGAAACCCCCAAGAAGGAACTTAAGCCTTTATCAGATAATCTTAAGTATAAGTTCCTAGGTTCAGCCGGTAGTTTGCCTGTGATTATAGCTTCAGATTTAGGTGAGGCTCAAGAGGAGAAAGTATTAGATGTCTTAAGAGAGCACAAAGAAGCTATCGGTTGGACTATTGAGGATATCAGAGGAATCAACCCCTCGTTGGTAATGCACAAGATACATTTGGAGGAGAATGTCAGGCCATCGAGGGAGCCATAAAGAAGGCTCAACCCAGCTATGCAAGAGGTTGTGAGCATAGAAGTAATTAAGCTGTTAGATGCGGGGATCATTTATCCCATCTCTGATAGCAAGTGGGTGAGCCCGATTCAAGTCGTGCCCAAACGTGCTGAATTAGCGATAGTGAAGAATAAGGACGACGAGTTGGTGCCAACTCGTGTTCAGTCAGGGTGGAGAGTGTGTATCGACTACCGTAAACTGAACGCTGCCACAAGGACTGATCATTTTTCATTCCCATTTATTGATCAGATGGTGGAGCGCTTAGTTGGGCATGATTACTAATGTTGGGTCTGGCTGAAGACGTTAAACTTAGCGCTCATGAGAGGCACCCCACAGCTTATCCTTTATGTTTATTTATTATTTTACATATTTATGATTAATGTTTGTTTCTAGTATTTTTTTGTTTTCCAGTCTTTATTTTTCAGGGACAATGCGTACTTCAGTTCAAGTTTGGGAGTATGCTATGAGTCATACCAGTCCAGATAGTTCTCCATATCTCAGGTTAGTTCTTTCTATATTAGTTACACATTGGGGTCAATGTGTAATTTAAGTTTGGGGGTATGGGAGACACATCACACACTTTGTCCTAATTTGTTGTCTTTTTGTCATAAAGATAAATGCATGTTCATGTTCATCTAAAAATTTTTGGTTGATCTGAAAAATTGTGATGTGATTTCATTGGTGAGTTTAAAACTTTAAACACATGATCTGATGATAGAGTTTAAACTTTAGTTACTTACTTTAGGGATTTTCGAGAATTCACATGTTTGATCTAATCTCACACGAGCACATTAGCACATATTTGTGTGAGGTATGACATGTGAGTTGAATGTATACGTTTCCTTGTCTTAACTGAAACCGGATGACTTATTGGATAAACACTTGGGCATATATATATATAAAAAAAAACTACTAATATTTATAATGATCATCATCAATAAACTTTCCACTGAGTAACTGGACCTCTTGCCTCAGTAAGCAGTGAGTGTTCACGTCAAAAGGTGGAAATTTTGCTTGGTAGTATTAAGGCCAGTTTAATTTCGTAGTCTTTTTGACTCGAGTTAGTAAGTCCTTAGGGGCGCCTTTACACCTAATGCCCTAAAACCATCTGGTTTGGGAGTCATTGACTCAATACTCGTTACATGGGTCAATTAGAAAGCTTAAGGGAACTAAATATATATATATATATAATAAAAAAATAAAAAACTATGCCATCGTTGTTCTTTCCGATGAGAAATTCTGTGGATCTTGAGACTTGAATTACCTTGTACATTGAAGTTATTTGGAAACCTCATCTGTATATGCTAATTCACTTTACACTTATTCAAGCTTGTGATGTCTTACCATGCCTCTTGTAAGTAACTAGGTTTTAAATTCTTATTCATTGTGAAGATGGGTTCGACTTATTTAAGCTTGCTCATGAATGAATCTCATGATTTTGTATGCTCCTTAAATTTTTGGATACCATGAATACTAAACTTATCTGTATAATCCTTGTTGTTCATTTAGTTTTTTATTTTGTTTTGCTAAGGGACTAGCAAAATATAAGTTTGGGGGTATTTGATAAGTCTTAAATATTGCATATTTAAGACCCTTAACTTATATTTGTTATGCTCTTAGTTAGTAGTATTTCACTTTATTTTATGTCTTTTTTGTGTTTTGTGTATTTTTATAGGTTTGTGGAGAAAATGAAACATTTCAGGAGATGTGAAGCTTCAGGAGCAATAGCGATCGATCGCACTATGCTGCGATCGAGCGCATGGTCAACAATCCCACATCAAAATGTTTGCAATACAGTGCACCTGCGATCGAGCGCACCAGACATGCGATCGAGCGCACATGCGATCGTGTGCACAAGACATACGATCGATCGCACTTGCGATCGATCGCATCATTCTGCGATCGAGCGCACTCGGGCAGTATCCCACATCGAATTTGAAACCCATGCTACTCCAAGACTCCCCCTATATAAACACCATCTGACCTCATCATTCAATGTACAATTCCTGGGCCACTTTGGTGTTAACCAGTGGATGTCTGCTAGCATTCTGGTGGATCTCGAAGGCTTTGCTACCACGAGGAGAAGCACCGCCCATCAGTGAGTGGAATTTCTCCCATGTAAAGTTATTTATTTCTTTTTATTTAGTTTTTTTAGTTTAATGTTTAGCACTTTTATTATGAATTGTAGTTTCATAGTTATGAGTGGCTAGAATCTTCAGCTAAGGTTAAAGATGAAGCCTCGCCGTTGTTTAGCATAGTAGTTCAGATTTGCTTGTACAAATCTGACATTTTTTTAATATAAAGGTTTTGTCAATTATTTGAGTTAATCTTGTGATTGATTGAGTTTAAATTGTTCTGTTGGATATTCCTTGTGTTTCATCTGATGGATACATCGAATTGTTTTCGATTAAATTGGATTTCCTTTGTGATTTGTTAAAAGCGGATACATTGGATGCTTTTGGTTTAATTGGGATATTCTTTGTTTTTTGTCGTAAGTTGGATTCATGGAATGTTTTGATAGGCTATGCTTTTAGGACATATATGCTTAAACTTTGGTGGGGTGGATTCGGAAACCTTAATGTTTTTAATTATTAGTTTTTAAAATCAATTTAGTATAGTTTTAATTTGTTTTCCAAAATATCATTCAAAATTCAGAACTAGGTTAAGATAAAGTTAGTTTAGATTAAATTATATTTTCACAACGCAATTCCCTGTGAATTCGACCTCACACTTGCACAATTCTATATTGCAAATGACTCGTGCACTTAAGAGTGAATTAAAACTCACAACACTCGCTTTTAACGCTCAAGAGGGGTGCACCTGGGGAGTTATTCACTAGCTAGCGCTCAAGAGTCATAATTAAAAAGTGCAGCGATGAATGGCGTTATCAGGAATTAGAACCTTCTCAACAGCAATAAAGTGTTTTTGCAGTAATATAAATAGTGTTTCATGTGTAAGTATATATGAGTCTTTTTAACAACCGAAAAATAAAGAATAAAAATTAAGAAAGGAACTTGCTCTCTTGTGTTTCTCACAAGTAATAACATGATCATAACAATATCTAGTTCTTAGCTATCAAATGTATTAAGCCTAGTCGTTATGATTGGAAAAAGACACATACGGCAGAAGATGAAGGCTTCGTAACAAATCTTTAATAATAGTTATATTTTATAAATCCTATACGTAAAATAAAGAAATCCTTAGAAGAAATCCCATGAAAACAATCAATTACAATCAATCAAATAAAATTACAATATGGTACAACATATCCATTACTAATTTTGGGCCATGTAGTACTTCATTCACATACTTCTTTTAGGGGATTTCTATCACAAACTTTGGTATAAATGTCTATTATACAATCATTATTTTGCAAATTATATAGCAATCAATCACTACAAGTTTGATTTCCTCCTTAAAAAAGTTGTCTTGAAATTCCATCTCTTGTTCCATTCTAAAAGATGCTCACATCCAAATAATGTAATTAATGTAAAGATTGAAAGCAATACAATGAAAGCTAATACAAGAAGTGTAGCACTGAGGGTGACAACTACTTCCCAAGAGGAATCTAATTTACCATTAAAAGAAGATCAGAAAAAACATTGGGAGATTCTTCTTGAAATGGGTTCTGATTTCATATATATCAACTCTCTTAACGTCACGAGGTTGCTTGGTTATGCCTACAAACAGGGAAGGTACCAAGACATCGAGTGTTGAGAATTTAAAAAGGTGGATCATGGAAGAAGAAATGAAAGAGATACAAGAACGTGTTGAAAAGATAAAAGATTCTTTGAGCAAAATGGGGTGTAGTATATTATAAGATATATAATTGGGTTAACGAAAAAGGGAAAAAGTTGGTTTACGGTCCGAAAGGTCCTATTTATCTGTGTTCATCTAATATTACATCATTTCGTGATGACATTTCGGCCATGCAATCATTGTTTGATGAAGTTATAAATGATGTTGGAGCAAAAGTTGCATCTTGGTTCTTTGCCTCACAATGTGGTTCTCCTTTGTGGTCTTTTGCAGCTTCTCATTTACTATTCCAAGAGTATCAAGAGTATCCTAAAGAGCTCTTTTGTGCCTTCTTTCTCTAGAAATATATGATCACCAACATTAAAAAAACATATAATAATGATAGGTTTAGCAAATAAAAGAATCTAATATTTAATGAAAATATGATTAAAAAAAATATAACAAACAAGGCTCTTGTTATTGAAATATTTTTTTCTACATACCTTGTCTGCTTGTCATGCCTATGCTCAGCTCAACTTGTGAAATAAGGCTCCCAACATGTACATTGGAATTAGAATCACTCAAAATTCCTCGAATCTTAAGAAATTTAGATATTTTCTTCATCACATCATAAAGAACAAGAGCTTTATTATCACCTAAAATAAAAAAATTCTTTATTCCCTATCAATGATAGTAGGGTAGTAATACAATTTTTGCCTAGAAAAAGTCGCTAGGTTCTTCCATGTTAGAAAACACATGAAGTAATTGATAAAAAATGATAAATTTGAAGCAGATTGATTGCAAGTCTATACAAAAAGGACGGTGACGTTTTAGCACATTATAATGTCTTAGCTCAGTCAAAGCTAATAATGAATATAGCATGTCCTAATGTTTCCGCAAACACAGTTTTAATATATTTTGGACCACTTAAAATTAGGCATTTATATCATGATAGAAAATTTCGTTTCGTTTAGATTGAAACGGAAAAAATGTTTTTGTTTCAACTATAAATCAAAACGAATTATTTTAATATTTTATTTTATTTGATGTTTTGATCTGTTTTGAATTGTTTTGATCGTTTCTATCTGTTTTAGATTGTTTTGATTGTTTCAATCTATTTCGGTGGATGCACCAAAATAAACTGAAATTGAAATATTTCATTTTAATAATTAAAATAAAACAGTGTCCAATTGTATAAGACTATCCAATTGAACAATAGTTTTAGTTGGGCAGCAACATAGAGTCATGCTTTTGGGCTTAGATTGGACCCATATTACTAGTTAAATTTTGCAATTTAAAGCCTGGGCCCCTAAAATAAATAATAGGACACCACCACATGTTACGGAGATCTGTATGTTTCTCATTGGAAATAAATCAAATATTTGTATGATTTTGTTCTTTCATTTTGTTCAAAATTCGTTAACTCTCATTTAATTTCATTAATTTCTTTCCAAGTGATCATCATAGGTAGTAGAAACTGATGAAGTTAAGAGAAAGTTAATCAGAGGGATTTAATTGGATCAAATTGAAATTTTGAAAATTTATTTGATGAAATTGAAAGAAACCAATTTGATCAAAAGACCAAATGATCATGAAATCGAGATTCTAATGAAATTTGTCTGTCATTTACTTCTATTTTAGAAATTTTTTCTTCACATTTTTTAAGATTCAAACAAACCCTTTAAAAGAAAAGTTTCTTCACCACTCATTAGGGTGGAATAAAGTTGAGCCGAGCCTGAATCAGAGGATGCTCAAACTCTGCTCGACTCGAAAGGGAAAGTAAGAAAAAGAGAAAAATATTGAGAAAGAAAAGAATAGAAAGGCTTCTTGATACAGTGGCTAATGTTGCTAGAATCAACTTTAGGTGTCCGGATTCAAAAGTTTTTGGAAGAGAGAGAAAGTTGATCTGTAAATAAAAATTTTAGCCTTAGAGAGAGAAGGTTATTGATCCACTGCTTGGAAGAAAAAATGATAAGTGAGGGACAAACCCATCGCTGCTACCATGAGAGTTGACCAGTGTTGTTGAATCTAGAACAAAGAAAAACATGGGGAGAGCAAATTTTTCTCCAATTTGAGTTTATTTTTATTATTCGTTTTTAAAGAAAAAGTGAACACATTGTTTCCTGTGTAAAGAAGAAGAAGGAGGAGTTTTCTTTGAGAGGTGAGAGATGACAGAGATGATTCACAATGTTTTAAAGAGAAAGAATTGAATCGCTGGCGTTGGAGAAGGGAAAGAGGAGTTGTCATGTTAAGAGAAGGGAAGAAAGAGAGAAGAAAGAAGGTGATGTCGTTTTGGAGAGGTATTTAAAAGGATAAGGTTTTGTTAAGCTTAGTACAAAAGTTATTAGAGGAAAAATGGATTTTCCTGACTTTTACCAAACACATCACAACATATACATATATTTTTTAAAAAATATTTAGACCATTGATTGAATTTTTTTTCTTTTATTTTCATTCCATTTTTTTTTCTCATTCACCATTTTTTTCTAAAAATAAAATTTAACCCATTATTTATTTTTACATTTATTTCATTTCATTTCATCTTCTTTTTAAAATACTTCTATTGACTTTAGTCCCACAAAAATAATTTAATCAATTTATATGCATGATGATCATGATAATGCCAATAAAAATACAAAATCACTAAGGTGAGGGTTTTACAACTATAATTTCAGCAAAATTCTTCCGCTATAGCAATTTAATGCTCTGTTTTAGGTAGATTATTTGCTTTCAAAGGTAAAAAAAAATAGAGGTTAAATGGGGGAAATTTTTTATTCCATGTTTTAAGTTGGAGTGGTTTTTGGGGTTGATTAATGTTTTCTGGTTTTTATTTGTCTTACTCGTTAAGTTTTTGGGTTTAGAGAAGCATGGTTTACGTGGATTACTTTTTTGGTTTTTGAGAAATTTGATTTAATGGATGGTAATTCATTGTGTTTAAAAAAAAAATCTAAACACACCCATTACCATTTGTTGATGAAACTCCAAATGTACACACTCCAGCATCTACCGAGCATGCAGTAACATATCTACTCGCTAAAAAAATATAATGAGCAAAAGAGGTCAAGATGTTTTGTGGTGTCTGTAGATAAAGAACATTTATTTTTAAAATTGAGAAAGTTATTGGTAACAAGCACACTGATCTTCATGTGTCCACCCGAAGGCCATAAACGAAAGACTTTTCAACCAAGGAGACATGCTACACAAATAGTAACATCTTTACATGTAATATAATTTAATGCTACAACATATTTCTTCAAATCAAGCACTATAACCTCTGTTTGAAGTGTGCTATTGGCTCGGTTCATAACCCCATGTTGGGATTTTACCTCTAAAATCCACTTACTCAAAATTTAAGTAAAAAACAAAACCACAATAATTAAATAGGTAAAACAAACAAAGAGCAAGAACAACTATAATTAATGTGGTTCGACAACCTCTTTGCTTACTCCGCAAACAAATCAACTACTTTCTTAATCTTCTATTAAAACTTTACGAAGAACAAAGTTGTTAAAATCTCAGCCCCAAGTCATAATGCAACCAAAGCTCTCAAACTAGCTATAGTTGTAAATACCCTCTCTACTTGACAACGCAAAACCCCAATACACCAAAAATCTCTCATTCTAGCTCTAGAAGTAAATCTCTTAGGTTTACAATGTATATGGGAATTATGTGTGTGCCTCAAATTTACTCTGAGACCCTTTTATAGAGAGGATATTTTCCTGATACTAATAGGAAAAGAAAAAAAACAAAGAAAATAACTTCTACTACTACTAGGACAAGTAACATCCAACAAAAAACTACTACCACTCCTGTTAGAACAAACAACTACAAAATAGAGAACCTATTGGTATTTGTCTAAGGATCAAACAGGAAAGGAGTTCAGCATCAGGTCACCAGGTGTGCACCGCACCTCAGGAGATCCGTGCCTCACCTTGCAGCAAAGAGAAGTATTTTGGCCAGGTGTGCGCTGCACCTCAGAGAGGCTATGCCGCGGCACCTAGAACCTAGAGAAGTGTGGCCTTTTTGTGCGTCATGGCCAGCCCTGTTATGGGCAGCAGCGCCAGGCACACTGAGACAAGTTTTTCCAGTAACTTCAGATGGTGCGCGGAGCATGGTTAAAATGCACAGGATCACTTAGACTCTTAGAGAGCCATGGGGCTTTGGTTCTTGAGATCTAAGAGTGGTGATTGATCTCCAAGATTGGATAAGGAAGTCATTACCTTATATAAAGGGTCATCTAGGAGCCATTCAAGAGTGTGACAATCATCTCAACAAAAGAGGTGTGATGGGAATGACATGTGAATGTGTATGAAATAGAACACATGGTGTGTAAAAGTGCAAAGACACTATACACAAGAGAGACTCGTTGGAGAGGCTGGTTGTTTAGAGAGAGTAGTATAGATTGGGGATTCAAGGGACTTGTAAGTGAAATTTTCTTGGGGAAAATTTCGAAAATTCCAAGGTAACTCAAGACCTTATCACTTTCTTTTCTCTACTTTCGTTGTTCAAGAACAAGAGGTTTCTTGAAGAGGTGTTGCTGTAACTTGTAAGAACTCATTGATTTAGTGCAAAGGGCTCGGAGGAGCTCACGGGGACGTAGGCACATTGCCGAACCTCGATAATAAATTGCTTGTGTTCTTTCTTTCTTTGATTTCTATTTCTGTTCTGATCATTAAAAGTCATTCTAGACTTGGGTGTTTGGAAGATCACCACCTGAGCATCTTGAGGGTGGTTTCCCAACAGTGGTATCAGAGCTTTGGATAGCTGGTATCAGAGCAAGAACAGGGGGTTATCGGAGCAAGACTCCAAGAATCAAAGGTCAACTTCTGAGGTGATTCAAGCACGGAGTAGAGATCTATATCTGATTGTGTTCATGAGGTGATTCAAGAACGGAGTACAGATCAATATCTGATCGTGTTCTTGAGGTGATTCAAGACGGAGTAGAGATCAAGATCTGATTGTGTTCTTGAGGGTGATTCAAGAATTGTATTGAGATCCATCTTTGATCATGTTCTTGAGATTTAGAAGAAGTTGGAAAGCAATTGTGGGTGCTGCATAAATCTGAGATTTTCTCCGCAAGATGATTTCAAACTTCATTGTTGAGAAGTTTGATGGAAAGGGAGATGTTGCCCTTTGGAAGCGAAAGATCAACGCAGTTTTTATACAACAAAAGATGGACTTGGCGATTGGAGAAGATGACGCTTTTCCAGCAAGTATCACGGAGGTCTAGCAAAATAAGATGAAGAAGATGGCGTACAACACCATCTTTCTGCACATGTCGGATAATGTCACAAGGGAGTGCGGAGACTCGTAAGATCCAGCTATCATTTAGAAGAAACTAGATGAGTTGTTTCTTACCAAGACTCTCCCGAATAAGAAGTATCTTCGTAAACAATTTTTTTCTTTTAAAATGGATCCTAATAAAGAGTTGCAAGATAATCTTGATGCCAAAATGAGGGAAGCATCAAGTGGAGAAGGGTTGTTCGTTAGAGGAAGGCCAGCAACTCGGTATGACAGTAACATACATGGCTACTATTGGGACAGAGGTAGAGGAGAAAGCCATGGGAGAGCGCACAATAACATACATGGTTATTACCAGGACATAGGTAGAGGAGAAAGCCATGGGAGAACGCGCAGTAACGTACATGGCTATTACCATGACAGAGGTAGAGGAGAAAGCCATGGGAGAGCGCACAGTAACATACATGGCTACTACCGGGACAGAGGTAGAGGAGAAAGCCATGGGAGAGCGCACTCCAAACCGAGATTTGGAGGGAAGAGATGCTTCTACTACCATAAGGAGTGTCATTTCAAGAAAGATTGTAGGAAGATGATAAGGGATAAGGGAGGAAGCCATACCAAAAATGGAGAGGCTTCGGTTGCAAAGGGAGAACAGCAAGATGATGATGTTCTTGTTGTGTGCTCAAATGTAAGCAAGGGGCAAGAAGGCAGCAGGAAATGGATCTTGGATACCGGGTGCATTCATCATATGTGTCCTCACAAGGAATGGTTCAAGAATTTCAAGGAAACCGATAATGAAAAGGTTTTCCAAAGGAATGATACTTCTTACCAAGTAAGGGGCACGGGAGACATCTTGTTAAGGATGTTTGATGGAATGACTAGGTTGTTGAGGAATATGAGATATCTTCCGGAGTTAAGAAGAAATTTGATCTCATTGGGGCAGCTATATTCCATGGGGTACACATACAAGGTAGAGGGAGGAAAGATCAAGGTAACCAAGAGATCTTTGATAGTAATCAAAACAGCAATGAAGGATGGTCTCTATGAGATGATTAGAGACACAAAGATCAAGGGTCAAGCAGCAAGCTTAATGGCTGAGATGGATAAGGCAGCTCTTTGGCACAATCGCTTGGGACACATAAGCGAAAAGGGCCTGCAAGTTCTCAGCAAGAACAGTCTACTTAATGGTGACAAAGTATAGGAACTTGATTTCTGTGAATGTTGTGTTCTTGGGAAACAACATCGGGTCAGCTTCAACACTGGAGTGCACAAGTCTAAGGGCATTCTTGACTACATTCATGCGGATCTTTGGGGACCAGCAAGAACACCAACACAGGGAGGTAATCTTTATTTTCTGTCTTTAATTGATGATTATTCAAGAAAGGTTTGGGTTTATTTGCTTAAGAATAAATCAGATGCTTTGAATAAATTTGTGATGTGGAAAAAGCTGGAGGAAACTCAAACAGGCAGGGTAGTTAAGATGTTAAGAACCAATAATGGCTTAGAAGTTTTTAACAAGGAACTTGATCAACTCTGTAAGTTAAATGGGATTCTAAGACATAGAACGGTTGTGAAAACGTCTCAGCAAAGTGGAGTTGCTGAGAGGATGAATAAGATCTTTAGGGAAAAGGTTAGTTGCATGTTAAATGGATCCGGATTACCCAAATGTTTTTGGGGGGAAGTGGTGTCTACTGCTGTGTATTTGGTTAATAGATCGCCCTCTAGGGATGTGGACATTAAGACTACCGAGGAGATGTGGAGTGGAAAACCCCGTGAGTTGGACAACCATAGGACTTTTGGGTGTGTTGTGTTTGCACATCAAAAGGATGATAAGCTTAGCCTAATGTCTAGAAAATGTGTGTTTCTAGGATATGGGGAAGGGGCTAAGGGGTATAAGTTGTGGTCCTTAGAGCAAAAAGGATTTAAACTCATAATAAGTAGGGATGTCATTTTTAATGAGCATTTATTTCCCTATTTGGAGAAAACTAACCCTGCAGCGGATAGTGAGCAAACTAGTTCGGTATTTGTGGAGCATAGCATCAAGGAAAATTTAGTTCAGGTAGTGCAAGGAAGGTAAGAGGGTTCAGACCAGGTATAGCCCATTGATGAATGCCAAGCTCATGACATTGGAGAAGAGGTTGAACTAGAAGAGGATGATGTAGCAAGTCAGAATGACTATCAGCTCACAAGGGACCGGGAAAGATGGCTGGTTAAACCACCTTTGAGATATGGTTTTGCAGCTACGAATACAACAACTCCTTAGACAGAATGAGGGATAAGTGAACCAGAGACTTACATTGATGCCATGGGATGTAAGGATTCATCAAGATGGAAGCTAGCTATGGAGGAAGAAATGGATTCTTTGAGGAAGAACAACTCTTGGGAATTGGTGCACATTTCGGGAAAACAAAGAGTTGTGGATTTTAAGTGCACTTACAAGATCAAAGAAGGGAACCCTCCAAGGGTTGAAGTCTGGAACAAGGCTAGGCTGGTGGTGAAGGGGTTCACGTAAAGAGACGACATAGATTTCACAGAAACCTTCTCATCTGGGCGCAAGGTGGAGGAAGTGGTGATTATCCTCATCCATATCGATGATATGTTGTTGGTTGGGAACAACCGAGAGAGGATAAAAAGGCTTACATCTCAACTCAGTGAGGAGTTCGAGAGGAATGATCTTGGCCTTGCACAAAAGATCCTTGGGATGAGAAGAATTCAGGAAAGGGAGAGAAACAAGTTGAAGGTTTCTCAGTCTTCCAACATAGAAAAGGTGATGTACAAGTTTTCTATGGAAGATGGTACCAATGAAGATTCCCCCTGGTGGTCATTTCAAGTTCTCCAGTGAACAATGTCCTGGAATGGATGAGGAGAAGAAGAAAATGGAAAAGGTCCCTTACTCTAGTACGGTTGGATCAGTCATGTTCATGATGGTAAACACTAGACCTGACATTTCTCAGGCAATTAGTGTTCTCAACAGATTTGTGAGTAATCCTGGAAAGGAGCTTTGGCTTGGGATGAAAAGGTTGCTGAGGAATGTGAAGGCTTGGTTACAACCGATGGTAGCACTCTCAACAACCAGGGTAGAGTACATAGGAGCTTTGAAAGCCATAAAGGAGCTTATGTGGTGAAAAGGGTTATTGGACGAGCGAAAGTTCCTAAAAGAGCAGGTGGTGGTGTCTTCGGATAGCCAAAGTGCGTGGCACTTGCATAGGAACCTGGTGTTCCATGAGAGGATTAAGCATATGGATGTTTGGTATCATTTCATTCGGAAAAATGTTACGGAAGGATGCATTCATGTAGACAAAGTCGCAACGAAGGAAAATCCTACAGATTTAGGTACTAAAATTCTACCTCTAAGTAAGTTCAATCTTTGCCTTGGACTTCTTAGGATTGGATTCGGTTGATATGGTGACTCAAGTTGAGTTTGGATTATGAGTTCTCTCCATAAAGGTTTGGGTTTAATCGCTTAGACAAAGGTAGAGATTATTGGTATTTTTCTAAAGATCAAACAGGAAAGAAGTTCAGCATCAGGTCACCAGGTGGGTGCCGCACCTCAGGAGATCCGTGCCTCACCTTACAGCAAGGAGAAGTATTCTGGCCAGGTGTGCGCCACACCTCAGAGAGGCTACGACGTGGCATCCAGAACCTGGAGAAGTGTGGCTCTGTTGTGCGCCGCGACCAGCCCTGTTCTGGGCCGCGGCGTCAGGCACACTGAGACAAGTTTTTCCAGCAACTTTAGATGGTGCGTGGAGCATGGTTAAAACGCACAGGATCACTTAGACTCTTAAAGAGCCATGGGTCTTTGGTTCTTGAGATCTAAGGGTGGAGATTAATCTCTAAGATTGGATAAGAAAGTCATTGCCCTATATAAAGGGTCATCTAGGAGCCATTCAAGAGTGTGACAATCATCTCAATAAGAGAGGTGTGATGGGAATGACATGTGAATGTGTGTGAAATAGAACATATGGTGTGTGAAAGTGCAAAGACACTAAACATAAGAAAGACTCATTGGAGAGTCTGGTTGTTTAGAGAGAGAGTAGTATAGATTATGGATTCAAGGGACTTGTAAGTGGAGTTTTCTTGGGGAAAATTCCAGGGTATCTCAAGACCTTATCACTTTCTTTTCTCTTCTTTCGTTCTTCAAGAACAAGAGATTTCTTGAAGAGGTGTTGCCGTAACTTGTAAGAACTTATTGTTTTAGTGCAGAGGGCTCAGAGGAGCTCATGAGGACGTAGGCACATTACCGAACCTCGATAACAAATTGCTTGTGTTCTTTCGTTTCTTTGATTTTTGTTTCTGTTATGATCATTACAAGTCATTCTAGACTTTAATGTTTGGAAGACCACCACCTGGGCCTCTTGAGGGTGGTTTCCCAACAGAACCATTTTTTCCAAATCAATTAGAAATCTTCTTTGTGGGGAATTGAGTCAAAATCCAAAAAAATCTCCACCTTGGCTCAAATTATCTACCTCATCATCAAATTTAACTTTCTACTTTGGTTGGTGTGATCCTTCCTTTTGGTCTTCCAATCTCATTCGCTTACTTTTCGAAGCGATCATCCTCTTATTCTGCATGTACAAGCTTTCTTCATTCACAGTATCTATCATCGCTACCTTTGAAGCATCAATAACTTGCATCTCATAATCCTCATTAGTTTTTCTATTATCACTATACTTAATTCTACTCAACTCCTACAAGTCCTTCATCGTGGCCTTGTTTTGCAATTGTATGTGTTCCTCTCCCTCGTTGTAGATGCACTCTTTATTTGGAAAATCTAGAGACTTAGATCTTGATCTTTCCTCTAGCTTCTTTGAAATGCTCCACTTGCTCACTCTATCTGGCTCTTCTTTGATATAATCACGAACAATTCTTTAACCTCGAACACACTTGATCTCTTCAACTTATCTATCTTGGAGGTACCGCGGTAACCTCTCCATCCATCCAAACTTCCTTGCACACCATTAACATCATGACTTTTTCTTCCCTTGCCAAGTACTTCATCTCTGCCAACATACTACTCAACAAATTAGTGATAACGGAATTGAAAATGCTAATATTCATCATACCTTCTTCCATCTTCAATTCATTAAATAGCTTAATATTAATTATACCTATTTTTTTAGATTTTTTCCATCGAAATTACAGCTCTTATACCACTTTTTGGGATTTTACATCTAAAATCCATTTAGGCAAAAACACAACCATAATAACTAAATAGGCAAAACACATAAAGAGCAAAAAAAAACAATCATTAATGTGGTTCGACAACTTCTTTCCCTACTCCACCAATAAATCAACTGCTTTATTAATCTTTTGTTACAACTTTTGGTAGAATAAAGTTGTCAAACTTTCACCTCAAAGTCATAATACAACCTAAGCCCTCAACCTAGCTCTAGTTTTAAATGCCCTATTTTCTTGACAACCCATAACCCTAATACACCCAAAGCTCTCATTCTAGCTCTAGTAGTAAACCCTCCTGGTTGACAATGTATATGGGAATTATGTGTGTGCCTTAAATCTTCTCTTAGACCCCCTTTATATAGAGGAGATTTTCCTAATACCAATAGAAAAAGAACAACAATAAAGAAAACAACTTCTACTACTAGGACAAATAATATCCAATAGGAAACTATTACAACTCGTATTAGAACAAACAATTATAAAATATTAGAACAAACAATTATAAAATAGGAAACCACTTTTTTCAAACCAATTAGAAGTCCTCTTTGTGGGGAATTGAGTCAAAATCCCAACACCGCATATACCACTATACAAGTTTCCACTATCGAGAAACACAACTTTTGCAAATAGTTTGGTTTCTCTCAGTTTTCCTTTTATAGGTTATTGTTTAAATAGTATTTCCTTTAATATCATACTAGCTTGCTAGAATGTGATGCAAGATTGGGTTTTTGTTTTCATTGTAGAATTTACCCAAAACTTGGTGGTGTTTAGTGAATTCTACCCCTTTCAAGTTTGGGTTAATTTTTTGTTCAATGCTTTTTTAGTCAAATTTGTGTGTGTTTCTTTTCCTTTGATTAAAAGGATTGTATAATTTCTTCGATCTATTAAATCATATCTTTAGTTTAATACAACCATCGGTTGTTCAGTCTAACTTTTTTTTTTCGTAATGAAGGTTTGTCTTGTCTTGACAAACTCGCAAAATAAAATCTTTTTCTCTTATCATATTCCATTCATTGATTGATCGTACAGATTTGGAATATGTCTTAAAATCCGATGATTTTGCTAAAAAAATATATATGCAGGTAAATATTAAAAAATAGAGTAATGCATTGCTTATATGGCAAAAATGATATATTTTGGAAAATAAGTTTAGAAGTACCATATTTTGAGGATTAAGATTCTTAACTGTCCCTATTTAAGAAAGAACTCGTCTACATGAAAATCCATGAGAATTCTTTTTTCATTGAGGTGTTCCTAAGCAGTAGATCTTTCATAATGTGTTCAAGGGTGGGGTGGGGGGGGGGGCATCCATAACATTATTCCAAACAAATCCTAACGCAAACCAACATATGGTGGCCAGATCACCTTGGAATAATAGGTTTTCAATAATTTTCTCTGCTCGATTGCATAATGGGCAAGAATTATTTCCAATGATGCCACACCTCTAGAAGTTTGAGCCTAAAGGGAGAGCATATGGAATACTTTTTTAAAGGAAAATTAGAACTCTGAAAGAGATCATGAGGACCTAAATTTTGTTCCAAACTTTACTAGGGAATTGAGGATAATGGTTAGCTTGAGTATTGGTGGTAACATGGTTTAGCTCCATATTTCATTAAAAATGATAAGCGGACTTACAGTATATATACTCCCCAAACGTTGAATGTTGTCCAGATCAAGGTGTCAATGTTGGAAAAATCAGTCTAAGAGCTACTTTTAGACCATTTTAAGGTCTTAATTTGAGCTAATTAATGGTCATTGAAAAAATTTAATTAGGTGCATTCAATTAAACCCAAGTTGGAGATTTAATGTGTGTTTATTTTGATTCAAAAAGAATCTTAATATATAAGCTTAAAAATGAGAATTAAGGGTTGTTTGAAAACCCAAATTGGCTTTATCCCATATTGATAAGCAAAAGAAAAATAAATTGCTTTATAAGCATTTATTTGGGATTCTTATCTACTTCTGTTAAATGAAGGGATAAATGTGAAGGCTCATGGTGCATTACAGCACACCCATGTTCCGACCCGAGGTTAAGCCTGAGCCCAAGCCCAGGCCCAATCAAGTTGTATTGGTGCTCTGGGCGCACTTTTTTGATTAAATCAAAAGGCATCTATTTAAATCTAAAGGTTTTTATTTAAACAGAAAGGTGATAAAAATAATAATTTATAGAAAAAAATAGCTATTGTGTTTAACCTAAAAAAGGATCCTACAACCTTTAAGGAAGTTATGGCTTCAAGAGACGCTTCTTTTTGCAAAGAAGCTATAATGGGTAACAATACTTGGTTATTGGTAGATTTACCAAAAGGATCAAAACCTATCATGTGTAAGTGGGTTTTAGGCGAAAATTCAATACTGATGGCACTATTCAAAGCCAGACTAGTAGCCAAAGGTTTTAGACAAAAAGAAGGGACTGATTATTTTGACACTTATGCACCAGTTGCACATACTACTTCTATTAGAGTCCTCATAGCTTTAGCATCCATTTTTTATCTGTATATTCACCAAATGGATGTAAAAACTGCCTTTTTAAATGACGATTTAAATGAGGAAGTATATATGGAACAACCTGAAGGATGTGTTTTTTCATGCAATGAAAATAAAGTGTGTAAATTAGTCAAATCCCATTATGGTCTAAAACAAGCTCCAAAACAATGGCATGAGAAATTTGACTCTATTATTTTATCCTTTTGTTTTAAACATAATAGTGAAGATAGATGCATTTACTCCAAATTTACCAAAAACTAGGGTGTGATAGTTTGTTTATATGTTAATGATATGTTGATCATTTGGTACTAAAATTGAAGGGGTAAATGAAATTAAGAAGTATTTGTGTTATGTCTTTAAGATGAAAGATTTTTGTGAAGTCGATACAATCTTAGGAATTAAAATTAAGAAACATAGTGGGGTTACGCTTTAAGTCAATCTCTCTATATTGAGAAAGTGTTAACCTTTAAACATCGGTTTCAAAGAGTATAATACTCCTTTTGATCCGAGTATCAAATTATAGAATAATTTCTGTAGACTAGTGGATCAACTTGAATACGCTAGTGTTATTGGTAGTCTAATGTATGCAATGCACTGCACCAGACTAGATATTTCCTATTTTGGGTATAAGCATAGTAGATATACTAGTAATCCTAGTGTAGAACATTCGAAAGCTAATGGTATGATAATGGTATATCTCGAGAAGACCAACGGTTTGGGACTGTTTTACAATAGTTGCCCAAGTGTATTAGAAAGATATACTGATGCGAGTTGGATTACAAGTATGAGAGATAACAAATCCACAATGGGTGGATATTCACCCTTGGTGGGGGTACAATTTCTTGGGCAAATAAGAAACAAATTTGTATATCTTACTCAACTATGGAATCCGAATTTATTACCTTAGCAGCAACAGGGAATGAAGCTGAATGGATTAGGAATTTGTTGTTAGAAATGAAATTGTGGTATAGTTCAATGCTTCAATTTCATTTTATTGTGATAGTGGAACCACTTTATCAAGGGCTTATAGTACTACCTATTATGGTAAGTCTAGACTTATCAGTCTTAGAGATGAGTATGTGTAGTACTTGTGTTCATAAAATAAAAGTAAAGAAGTAATTTTACATATATTATATTGAATTAAATAATCCATTGATGAAAGATTTAGTATTGATTTGAAATAATATTTGAAAGATACTATTGAAAATTTTGTTGAAAATAGTTACAAATTTTTGAAGAAGAAAGTACTGATTTTTTTTTTTAAAATTTGAAGTTAAAATGAAAAAAATTTGAAAAAAAAAATATTGACTGAAGTTGAGGAAAATAATTAAAAACATTTGGAAGAAAATATAAATTTTTATATTTCTCTAAAATTTTTGGAAGGAAGAAAAGATGAAAATTTGATTTTAAAGAATAAATGGCAAAACAGTAATTATGTAATGGCAAAACAATAAAGTTTAAATGATGGCAAAAGAGTAAATAACCAATGAAAAATATATAAATTTTATTTTAAAAAAATCACAGACATCACGAAGCGGCGGCAAAAAAAAAATGGTCTCTGAGTGGTGAAGAGAAAAAAAAATTAAGCTTATAAGTAGATCAGAGATTTTGTTTTCCTTGCCAAATCCCGTTTGGTTTCCTTTTTCTTCAATTCAAATTTCTTAGCAAAAAGTTATAAAGAAAATTTCTTCAATATTAGAGATAGTACAATCATTCAATTTAAATAGCAAGACTTCAGCATATTTGAGGTAAATTTTTAAAAAGTTTACATAATGGGTCGTTACAGTATGTGAGAAAATTGATATAAGATGGTAGCATTACAATTACTTATGTAAAATCAAGTAATAACTTGGCTGATCCATTTTCTAAGGCACTCGCAAGAGACTTAGTAATTAGTTCATCTAGAGAGATAAAGCTTAAACCATTTAAATGTCAGTAGGGGTGGTAACCCAACCTAATGTTAGTAGATCACTAGTTATAGCTTTTAATGCGTAATAACAAGTTACTGTGATTGGCTGTTGATATTGTCACAAAATTGGCCCATAATTGAGAAAAACAATATCATCCGTTACATTTTAGATGATAAGTTAAACTTTTAATGAAGTTGTAAAATATGTTCTAGTAACATAAACGAAAGAGGAACTTTACCTATATGAACGAAGGAGTGGTGCCGCTTCTAATATAGAGTTATAGTTTGCTCTCTTGAGCTTCATGAAACCAGGATATTTCACATGGCCATAATAGTGCTAAGTGAAAATGAATTCTCACTAAAATAAGAGAATTTTATGTTCATGGTGGCTCCGGTCGTATCATATAGGAATGCTGGTTTAATCTAAAGGACACTATTAATTTCGATATAATTTTGAGTTGTTTACACTGATATAAGGTTTTAAATAGAAAGATTCCTTCTTTATGCATACAAGACTCAGAGATATTGTGGTAGTATTTTTTTCAAAAATAAGGTGTAAGGTTAGTAAGTATACCTGACTGAGGAGTCATGTAAGCGGAGGCAGCCGTATCAAGGTACCACTGACCGGCATTAGACTTACCAAGTGACATGGTAGCAAAAGATTTTGGCAAGTCATAATAGACAACAGCATGATTGAATTGATGCAGACAAGTTAAGGCAAAGTGATCGATGGTGTGACAAATTTGACATGACGTGGAGCATGCACTAGGATGCGGTCCCAATAAACCTTCACGACTATAAGGGTAAATACCAACAGATCGATTAAATATAAGAGAGAATTGAGAGGACTGATTAGTACCTGAACCATGCTGGGATGAGGCATTATGACCAGGATTATGGCCATTTCCCCAGCCACGATCCTGATAACCAGAACAACCCCTGCCACGACCACAAAAAGCACCAGAGGTGGTGGTGGTGGCAAAGGCTGTAGAAGGGTCAGAAAGCTGAGAAGGGACCTAAAGATGCTTCAGGAGTTGTTCTTGGAGGAGCAACTTAGTGTGTAGACTATCAAAGGTAAGAGTGATATTCTTGTTGGTGACCGTGGTGATGAATCTTTCATACTCGATAGGTAGACCTGCTAAGACATAGAAAATGAGGTCTTTGTGGGAGAGAAAAGAATTGATGGCAGCAAGAGCATCAGCTATAGCTTTAAGGTCCCAAAGATATTGCTCCATAGATTTGCCAACTTTAGTATGCTAATGAAGTTTCAGGCGAAGGTCAAACTCATTTGCATTAGACTGATCAAGGTAACATTGTTTCCAGGCCAGCCAAACATCCCGAGAAGTATGAAGATCATGGATGTCTTAGAGTATGTCTAAAGTAAGGGTTGCATTAATCCAAGAGTGAAGGCACTGGAGCCAGGGTGAGAAAGCAAGGTTAAGGGTTATGGTACCATCACTAGAATAATAATATTGGGTGGGAATAGGGAAAGTACCATCAACGTACCCGATCAAGTCGTAACTAATAAGGATTGGGAGAAATTGAGAGCACCAAAGAATATAATGAGCATTATCGAGTTTAATATTAACCATGTGGGTGATACTAGGAATAGAAAACAAAGGGAGATTAGGGAAATGTGGATGAGTTGGGGAATTAATGAGGGAGGGTACAAACCCTGATGGAGGAATTAATTGTGTATTGGGCATTATGTTGGTTGGTGTGGTGGAAAAAAAGGAAATTGAGGTATTTATTGTAGTGTGGCGCCATAGGGAATGAGGTGTGTGGGACCGGGTGCTGTAGAAAATTGATGGGTCTATAGAGAATAAGTGGCGGGTAAGAGGGAAAGTGAGGAACTGAGTTGTAGAGGGAGAGTGACCGGGTGAAAGAGAGAGTGTTGATGGGATGTGATAGGTGTGGGACCAGGTGTTGTAGGGAGAGTAGGACAGTTGGCAAGTGAAAGGGAGAGTGAGGAACCAAGTGAAGGACCAGCTGTAGGTGTAGGCATTATTATGATAGGACCAGCTGATAGAACAGGGGGGAATGAGGAGTCATGTGTGGCACTACGCACATGGGTGAAGAAAGAGCTAATTGGACTAGTGTTTTCCATGATTTTGGATTTAGAGAGAGAAAAAAAGTGTTTAGGAGTTTTGGATCTTACTGCTCTGATACCATGAAGAGATTGAAATAGAAATTTAAGGTATTCTGATTATTTAATATTGCGGTATTAGAAACTCATATTTATAGGGTGTTTACAGAAGAGTGTCCTAATAGGACTAGGGTATATCATAGTGTTCTAATAGGACTAAGGTTTCCTATTTACAACACACTAGAAATTCGTAATATTATTTACATTAGGAGTATATACATTTACATACTCCTAATATAAATAATATTAGGAAAATATACATTTACAGTTGGAAATGAAGCCTTTTTACGAGAACTAAAAGGCATCACCCATATTAAGGATTATATGTTGTTTTAGGTACCATTTAGATGTCATTACTCATGTTATGTAACATGTTGTTCTCAAGGTCTCTGTGGAAAACAATGACACTCATGTTGGTTGACTTGGTGCATGGTTTTCATCTCTTATATCATTCATCTTAAAGGCACATGCTTCACCTGTTCTGAAAAAATCATGTAAAAATAAGATATTAGATTTCTACTTACTTCATTGGTTTTGTGTAGGTCCCAAGATTCTGCCCGAGAAAGAAAGTTCCGGAGAGTATTCTCATAAATTATATTGGGAAGAAAAATGTCCAAAAGGATATAGTCGAATCTATTTTGAGGAGGACCCTTCCCCATGCCATGTCTATGGTATGTTAAACTAGTTTTTGCACTAGTTTTATTATTGCTTGTTACTGTATATTCCTTTTGGTTGTTGTCTTCCTTTTTACACAAGGAAAAACAATCCCAGTTCGTAGCTATTGTAAATAGTGACAGCTTTTGATCTAGAACCTACTAGCAACAGTCCCAAACTTCTAACATTTGTTTTCTATGAAAAAAAGGAGAGAGAGAGAGAGAGAGAGAGAGAGACTGCTTATTGTCTTTCTAGTACCCTGTTAAGCATCTACTATTTACAGGATACCAGATATCTCAATGGTGTGAATTACCTTTAACTTTAGGAATTGTATTAGAAATCTGCAAAATAAAGGTTTAGCGTGCTATCATTTAACATAATAAATTATAGTATAGGCACGTGCATGGTGTAAAAATTTTCAAACTATACTTGCTTATGTTGCTTTTTACCACCTTCCGAGCATATGATATTCGATTTTATTCAATAGGTGATTGGAAAGGCTTTGAGAGACTTACTCTGCATAGCAAACAAATTTTCTGATATGGAGTGATGAGGACACAGCTAACAAATGGGAGGTAGATCCTATTCAAGTTCCAATTGGTCCAGTTATAAGGGCTCGAGCTAAAAAGTAATTTCCACCTTGGAATTTTGGGAGGACCCAACGACCAGACTTAAAATGGTTATATCTTCTTGCACGCATCTCCAAATGGACTGAAACTTATTGGGTTGGAAAGATGACGTCTTGAACTTCAATTTTGACCTAAGAAAGTCTCAAAAAGGATATCGTTTGGGATTATTATGATGGGCCTAAACCCAATAGGCTGTTGCATCCGAATCTTCTTCCATTTTAGGCTTGGATCTTGCACCTTGCTTAGTTGACAAGAGATTATGTGATTTTTGTTGGGCAGGCCCATGTTAGGTTGGACATACCCATGTCATTAATTTACCTTCTAAATATGCCCAGTTGAAACCCTATTTTTATTTCCTATTTCATAGTTTCCTATTCCTACCAGAATTCTATTTAGGTTTATTTCCTATTTCTTAGTTTTCCTTTTTCTAATTGGTTACGAATTCTCATATATGTAAATAGCCATTAGCTTTTTGGAATAACACAATTCAGATTTGATTCATACTTTTAGAGAGAAATTTCTCTTTAGTTCTTTTAGAACTTCTGAACTTATCGGAGTTTCCGTGGCGTTCATCTTCGACTTATCAATCAATCCTTCCATAATTGATTGTGGTGTTTTCATTATACCAAGGTTCTTGCTTTAATATAAGCAACGTGTTGTGGTCTCAGTCTTCATTATACCAAGGTTCTCGCTTCAATATAAGCAATGAGTCGTGGTCTCACATAAATCTGCATCTAGACGATCTTGGAAGTCTTCTTGATCCATCAATTTCTTAGTTCTTGGCGTGGATCATATCAGTTGGTATCAGAGCCTTCTAGTTGCAGGTTTGCTTATCTTTTGTTTTGATTCATAAATAAAAAAAATTACAAAAAAATTGGAAAAAAAAGAACAAATTTCCAGTTTAGGAAAAAAAAAACATGAAAAAAAAAGTGTGTAATATTTAGATTCAATCCTTTCAATTCTTGTTTCAATTTCTCATCTTTGTTTCCTTGTATTCTAGCCTTTAAATCCAAATTTTTTTGTGAGTTATTGGTGAATTATTGCTGGAAACTTTGATACTTGTTCGGTTAGTTTGATAAGAACCTATAGATGATTATTACGAGTGGAAAAAGGCAAGAGTGGTGAGCAAATAAGAGGGGAAAAACTAATCTGATTTTTGTGTGAAAACACAAGTGAGATTGAGTGACTCATTCTTTGAGTGAAACATGTGAGAAAGTGTTTGAGGTCCTTTTGTTCTTTTTTTTTCTAACGTTGTTTTTGCAGCAAACATGTTAGACAACAAGAACAAAAATAATCAAAGAAAATAACGAAGTGCAGCGAGAATTGTTGGTCGATTTTTGTTGGAGTCGATCGCACACGCAGCACGTGCCTTTAGCCACACATGAGATTAGTTGTTCTCCAATTGTTTTCTGAGGAGAGAAAAAAAAATTCATACTTCATCAATTGAAGGCATCAACAATTTTGGTTTGAGTAAATTTAACACAATTTATATGTTAATTTGTGTTTTAATTGGTTATGATAGAATTTCCTCCATAAATATGCCTATGAATTGTGGGGGACCCATATTTTGGGAGAAAGTAGGTCCCTTTAATTCTAAATTACATGAAGGAATTTGCTTGTGTACTTGGAGTTAATTTATTGGGTGGGACTTGTGTATGGTTCTTCCATTTGAGTCGAACTTATCCAGAAAATGTAAACTAATAGTGTTGTACTTGTTGCTCCTTTAATTTCTTCGGAAAGGTCTCCTCCTTAATCATCTCTTTGCAAAATCTTTTAGATGCCAACTTAAAATGTTTTGGGCCAACGTTTATGTTACAACTGACACGTGGGTGAAAACTAAGATAGAAAGCGGGGGACTCATGGCACCATAAATCTATATCGAGTTCTTGTGGACAGTGTCTTTATCTTCTGCACATAGATAATTATATGATTATTCAAGAATTGGATTGGAATAAAATTATTATTTTATTATCATGTTTGGTTGTGCATTATAGAATAACTAATTATATTTTGATTCCAATGTTTGGTTATATAAAGTATGATGGTTGCAAGGAGAATTGTTGGTTGCAAGGAGAGCTCTAAGTATGCAAATAAAAGAAGATGACGAAGTGTAGCGAGAAAACATCTTTCATACTAGATGCCATGTGCAAAACAAGGTATGTAGTGTGATTATTGATGGAGGTAGTTGTACTAACGTTGCTAGCACTATAATGGTTGAGAAATTAGGGCTGCCAACAATTAAACATCCTCGGCCTTATAAGTTGCAATGGCTCAATGATAGTGGTGAAGTAAGGGTGAACAAGCAGGTGTTAGTTTCCTTCCGTATTGGAAAATATGAAGATGAAGTTTTGTATGATGTAGTTCCGATGCAAGCTGGACACTTGTTACTAGGCCGGCCATGGCAATTCGATCGGCGTGTTAAGCATGATGGCTTCACCAACAAATATTCGTTTGTAAGAAATCAAAGAACAATCATTTTAGTTCCTTTGACACCAAAGCAAGTTTATGAAGATCAAGTAAGGTTACAAAAATAGAGTGAGCAAACGAAAGAGAGTGTGAAAAAGAGAATGAATGAAAATCGTTAAGAGAAAATGAGAGAGGCCAAAAAAATTGAGAGAGAAAATAAGAGAGCTGATTCGGCCATTGTGAGAAAAACAAATTTCTATGCATGAATGAGTGAAATAAAAAGAGCAATGATTTTAAATCAGCCAATGATTGTATTTTTGTACAAAGAGGCGTTAAACACTAACCAATTTGACTCATCCTTGCCTAGTTCTATTGTTTCTATTTTACAGGAGTTTGATGATATATTTCTCGAGGAGATTCCACATGGCTTACCTCCTATTCGAGGAATTGAACATCAAATTAATTTCGTGCCCAGTGCTACAATTCCAAACCGACCAGCCAATCGAAGCAATCCCGAGGAGACAAAGGAGCTACAAAGGCAGGTTAGTGAATCGATGGAAACGGGGTATGTAAGAGAAAGCATGAGTCTATGCGCTGTTCCGGTGATTTTGGTTCTTAAAAAGGATGGGACGTGGAGAATGTGCGTATATTGCCGAGCAATCAACAATATAACGGTAAAGTATCGACATCCTATTCCTCATTTAGATGATATGCTAGATGAACTGCATGGTGCATGTGTATTCTCTAAAATTGATTTAAAAAGTGGATATCATCATATTAGAATGAAAGAGGGTGATGAATGGAAAACTGCTTTTAAAATGAAATATAGTTTATATGAGTGGTTAGTTATGCCATTTGGACTAACAAATGCACCAATTACCTTCATAAGATTAATGAACCATGTTTTGCGAGCTTTTATAGGTAGATTCATTGTTGTTTATTTTGATGATATTCTCATAAGCACAAACTTAGATGACCATGTTGTGCATTTAAAATCAGTTTTGGATGTGCTTAGAAAAGAAAAGTTGTTTACTAACTTGAAGAAGTGCACTTTTTGCACCAATAAGCTTGTGTTTTTTGGTTTTGTTGTGAGTGCACAAGGAATACAGGTTGGTGAAGAGAAGGCGTTCCAACTGATCAAAGGTCGCCGACAGCTGATTTTTCAACCCGAATATTGGGTTTGGTTACACATGAGGAAAGAAAGATTTACAGCACAAAGGCATTCAAAGTTACTTCTTACTGGAGATGGGCCTTTTTTTTGTCCATGAGCGCATCAATGACAATGCATACAAATTAGGTTGGCTAGGTGAGTACAATGTTAGTGCCACTTTCAATGTTTCTAATTTAAGACATTTTGATGTAGGTGATGATTTGAGGACAAATCCTTTTCAAGAGGAGGGGGATGATGAGGACACGGCTAACAAATGAGTGGAAGATCCTATTCAAGTTCCAATTGGTCTAGTTACAAGGGCTCGAGCTAAAAGGCAATTTCCACCTTGGAATTTTGGGAGGACATAACGACCAGATTTAAAATGGTCATATCTTCTTGTACGTATCTCCAAATGGGCTGAAACTTGTTGGGTTAGAAAGATGATGTCTTGAACTTCAATTTGGACCTAAGAAAGTCTAAAAAAGGATATTGTTTGGGCCTATTATGATGGGCCTAAACCCAGTAGGCTGTTGCATCTGAATCTTCTTCCACTTTGGGCTTGGATCTTGCACCTTGCTTAGTTGACAAGAGATTATGTGATTTTTGTTGGGCAGGCCCATTTTAGGTTGGACATACCCATGTCATTAATTTACCTTCTAAATAAGCCCAACCGAAACCCTATTTTTATTTCATATTTCGTAGTTTCCTATTCCTACCAAAATTCTATTTAGGTTTATTTCCTATTTCTTAGTTTTCCTTTTTCTAATTGGTTACGAATTCTCATGTATGTAAATAGCCATTGACTTTTTGGAATAACACAATTCAAATTTGATTCATACTTTTGGAGAGAAATTTCTCTTTGGTTCTTTTAGAACTTCTGAACTTATCGGAGTTTCTGTGGCATTTATCTTTGACTTATCAATCAGTCATTCCATAATTGATTGTGGCGTCTTCATTATACCAAGGTTCTTGCTTCAATATAAGCAACGGGTCGCGGTCTTAGTCTTCATTATTCCAAGGTTCTTGCTTCAATATAAGCAATGGGTCGCGGTCTCACATAAATCTGCTTCTAGACGATCTTGGAAGTCTTCTTGATCCATCAATTTCTTAGTTCTTGGCGTGGATTATATCATGGAGAAGACTTATTCTTCTCACAACTCTCTCAGGTTTGTTATGTATACATATTTTGATTATTTCTCACAAGAACATTTTTTTTTGTCTTGTGTCTACTTCATGATATAGTAACACATCTAGTTATTCGTCTCAGTATCTTCTGTCATGGTTTGTTCACAAGTCTAAGGAAAGTTGATATTGTAATGTAAGCTTATACATGTTTGTACTTGCAGTAATGGGAATCTTGCTCGCTAATTTGTCTTGTGGTCCAGATATAACATCATATCTAAGAATGGATACAAAATTTTAAAGATTGTTGTTGAAATAGACAATGACAGAGATGCTCAAAGAGCTCGCAAACAAGAATTAAGACATTGTCACAAGTCCCTAGGTTCATTGAGAATTGTGCCTGCTAGAGGACTACATATACCTAAAGTTTAACTTGCTCTATTCTTTCTTTTCTGAACCAACTGCATTTGTTTATTTGAAGTCTTAGGGTTTGAGGCTTTATGATGCCGTACAGTAGGGAGAATTGAAAAGAAATAGGGAAATTAAAGATAGATGATCCAAATCACATCGATCCTCCCAAATCACACACATTGAACGGTAGTCCAAACGACATAGACAATTCAACACTCAATCATAGAGTATGAAAATTGATAATTTAATCTGAATTCATTAATAAGCTGTTGAATAACAAATGAGAATCTCATATATATAGGGAAAATCTTAACCTAAAGATAAAGACTAAATCCTAAGAAAATAAGAACAATAAATCAGATAACAATGAAAGATAAGCCTAATCCTAATCAAAGAAGCTAACTAAGATAATAATTCTTAATATTTTCAATTACATAGTTATTCTTATATCCCTAATTCTTAGATTAAAATCCTTAATTCTAATCTTCCTCGTGTTCCCCATCATTCTCCACCACTTAGAAAGAACTCAACCTCGAATTGAAAAATGTGCTAGTAGCAGGAGTTTCGAGGCGTGGAGAAACAAAGCATGGTCATGAAAGTTCGTGAAAGTGAAAGCAGTAGAAGTTAAAAAAAATTTTCATTGAAAATGTTTGTTGCCGCAGTACTTGAAACCAGTTAAGGAGGATAAACTCAATAGCAAAGGCAGGTGGATCCATAAGAGCCTCAATTCTATAAGAAACTTTAACTTCCTCTCAAACCGTTTCAACCACCTCAATGTGCTCAGCAAAGTCAACTGCACAAGAAACTAGCTTAACCAGTGCAACCTCCACTGGAATATCTTCAGTCTCATTGACCTCATCTTGGGTTGCAACTGGCTTATATTCCACAATATTCTTTTGTTGCTCTGTGGAGTCTTCCCCATCATTGAGCTCTGAGTTACCAAGTTCGGCATCATCTTTCACTGTCACAATATCCAAGGGTTTGCACAATTCTTTACCTTATTTCATTGTTTCTTCACATTCTTTCAGTTGGTGGATCAACTTCTCTCGAACTTGGGAGGAAGCTAATGGGTGGGATTTATGTTCTATCATAACCTCGTCGTAGGCATCATTCCCATCATAACTTTCGAAAGCCCGATTATACTCAACGCAACCATTGTAAGATACTTTAGGAGCATAATAATAATTTTTATAAGTTACTCCTTCATCATCATAAATATAATCACCATTTCCATTCAAAGCATGGACATCTCGAGAACTCTGCTCACACTCATACTCTTACTGGTGCTGCAATTCTTCAAGTTGTCTTTCATCACGATAAACCTAATATTGAAGTTATCTATATTCTTCATACATACGTCGAGGAAGATGACAACAACCATACTTCATCGCTTTAGATTTCAACACATCCAAGCAAGTATAAGCGCTTGATAGCTGAGCTTGTAGATTTTGAATATGAATCCGAGAACACTAAGACATGATATCAAACTAAAATGCCTCAAACATAATTAATTTTTTTCCTTTCTTTTTTTATGTTTTTTTGCTGTTTTATTTTTTATAAGAAAAAAATTTCAGATAATTACAGTAAAAAAATATATAAAAAAACCTGAAAAATTGTTTTTTGAACTGACTCGGCTCTACCTTACTCTTTGTTCACGGTTGGTGATGAAGGTTGATGGCAAGTAGCAAAAGAAGGTGTGTTTGGCTATTGTGTGTGGGATTTTTCTGATGGTGTTTTTCTCTCACAAGGGAACGAAATATGGGCTATGATACCACTTGATGCCTTACAGTAGGGAGAATTGAAAAGAAATAAGGAAATTAAAGATAGATGATCCAAATCATATGGATCTTCTGAAATCACATGGGAACACTGAACTAAATCACATGGACAATTCAACACTCAATCACAGAATATGAAAATTGATGATTTAATCTGAATTCAGTCATAAGCTGTTGAATAACAAATTATAATCTCATATATATAGGGAAAATCCTAGCCTAAAGATAAAGACTAAATACTAAGAAGATTAGAACAACAAATCAGATAACCATGAGAGATAAGTCTAATCCTAATCAAGGAAGCTAACTGAGATAATAATTTTTAATATTTTCAATTACACAGTTATTCTCATATCCCTCAATTCTTAGATTAAAATCCCTAATTCTAATCTTCCTCGTGTTCCTCATCACTTTATGGCTTAGATAATTGAACTAAAAAGGAAAAAACAAACTACTGGAGTACACACTAACAAACCATGTTTGGGAAAAAAGTTAAAGTAGCAAATCTTGTTCTAACTTTCATTGATAAAATGGAGAAAAAATTAATTCATGGATTGTGTTACTTTCTTTTAGTATATTTAACCTTGTTTGTCGGTAGGGGACATTAAGCGCAAAAAGAATTTGTCTAAGGCATGTTTATACCAGATCAAAATTTAGACAAACCTATGTTTGGATGTGTTCTAGATTTTACTATTAACTGTATGAATTTCTAGGGTGAACCTCTTTATCTATACTATTTTATACTCTTAAGTTTGATGTGACCCTAGGATCCCCTTTATGTGTTACTTATGTGGGTGGTGTTCATCATGAGCAAAATTTGTTTCTTAATGATTCATTTATGTTGCTTACTTTGTTCCACATTGTAAGGAATGAGTAATCAAGCAGGAGAGACAATGGCCAATAGCATACATCTTTAGTTGTTCTATTGAGGATTGAGTATAATCAGCTACAAAACAATCATCCTTGTCATAACTTCGGAAGCTCAGCCATGTCAAATTTCCATTTTCTCATTAATATCATTGTTTTGAAATCGAAATGAGTCTATTAATTTTGCTTTAGAGAAAAAAATGTGATCAGATCAATAATTTTATTTATTTCATTAGGAAAAGACGAACAACTGCTACCTTCCTCCATTATTTTTTGGTTGATATGACTACCTTCCACTAAACTTAAATGGTGGGAAATGATTATGGTTACCAAATCTCATAATGCGGAAAGTCACTGATGTATAGAAGAGACTAGAGAGAATTTGTGTAAAGAGTACATGAATGATTCATGCCACAAACTCTATTTATCTTTCTGTTGTAAGATATGGGAAGTTGTACCAAATTGCACTATACATATACGTTTATACATACATACTCACATACACACATACATATATACTGGATTTCGTTTATACTAAAGTTTTTCCCTAATTTTTGTGTGCGGTTTTATATGAGTTTGAAATTTTTACAGGTGGGTGATATTGCAGTCCTTGATATATCAACAACAAAAAGTGATCAAGATGGATCAAATGTCCAACAGATTCCAGATGCAGAAACTAAAGGTTTGAAAATATATTAAATCATTATTAGTAATTAGTTAGCTGGTTTGTTAATTAGTTTTTCGGTTTTTGTTATAGCTGGCACAGTTATAACTACTTTTTCTGTTTTGTATTGCTTAGGTTAGCTATTTATAGCTGAAGCATCTCGTGTAATAAGAGATTAAGTTTTCAATGAGAAAAGACATTTCTCTTTCACATTTCTTCTTCCTTGTTCTTAATATGGTTTCAGTGCGTTATTGCTTATCACTGCATATTTCCTTCTAGATCTGAAGTTGTTTGAATTTTTTTCTTCGATCCGTTCTTCTGGTTTCTTTGCATCCATGAGTGTTTCTTTTCTTTGGTTATTCCATGGAGTCGACTGGTTTTGGAGTTTCGGGATCGTTTGCCATTGATGAACCTTCGAGTCCTTAGTTTCTTCATCATTCAGATAGTCCAGGTCTTATTCTAGTGTCACAGGCTTTGACGTGAGATAACTACGCCTCATCGAGTCGAGCAATGCTAATGGCCTTGTCAGTGAAAAACAAGCTAGGCTTCATTGATGGATCCATTACCAGACCTGAAGGTAATGATCTTAATCTCCTTAATTCTTGGATTAGGATCAATAATATCGTCATCTCTTGGATACTTAATTTTGTTTCCAAAGAGATCTCTATGAGTGTGATTTATGTTGATCTGCTTATGAGATTTGAATTGATTTCAAAGATCGATTTCAGCAAAGAAATTGGCCTAGGATTTTTTCAGTTAAGGCATGAGTTAATGAACTTAGTCCAAGATCATAGCTCTGTCAGCATTTATTTCACTCAGTTGAAAACTATATAGGAGCAGTTAAGTAACTATAGACCTATATGTTCATGTGAAAAATGTACTTGTGGTGGTGTCAAAGATCTGAATTCACACTACCAGATGGAGTATATAATGTCCTTTCTTATGGGGCTAGATGATTCCTTTTCTTAAGTCCGTGGTCAATTACTTCTTATGGATCCCCTTCCACCTATAAATAAGGTGTTTGCTTTAGTGTCTCAAGAGGAACACCAACGAAAAATTGGAGTTCATAGTAATAATAGTTCTGATTCAGCCAACAGTGTGGCTTTTGCTATTAGGAATGATAATAACAGTATAAGGAATAATAATAGGAGTCAGAACTCTGGTGGTTACAGAGGTCAAAAAAAGAATAGACCACTTTGTACACATTGCAATCTTCATGGTCACACTGTTGAGAGATGTTATAAGCTACATGGCTATCCACCTGGTTTTAAACCAAGGCAGAAAAATAATTTTTCACAGTCTAATAAGGTGGCTATTAATCAAGTTTCTAGTCAGTCTACTTGTAATTCAGAGGTCAAGGTAGATCAACAAGGCAATGTTGGGAGTTTCTTGCAGAATCTCAACAGTGATCAATGTCAGCAACTGATGTCTTTACTTTCAAGTCAGTTGACAACCACTATTATGACCACTAATGAGGAGGTTCCCTCTACTACTTACACTACAGGTATTTGTTTCTCAGTATCTTTAAATCCTGTATTTTCTTCCACTCAATATTGGATAGTTGATTCGGGAGCTACTTGACACATATATTCAAATGCTACCAGCTTTATTTCTATTAAGTCCATTCAGAATTCATTTGTCACCTTACCAAACCACACTCGTATACCAGTCAGTTAAAGTGGAGATGTTAGGCTAAGTTCCTTGCTTGTTTTCAAAGATGTATTATTTGTACCACAGTTCAAGTTCAACTTAATTTTTGTGGGTGATTTTACAAGAGATTCCCACCTTAAAATTGGTTTTCTTTTTGGTTGTTTCATCATTTAGGATCTTACCAGCAAGAAGATGATTGGAAAGGGTGAGAAGATTGAAGGCTTATATGTTCTAGATGCCGGAACTTTACTTTCTAATTCTACAATGTTCATAAAAAAAATTGTCTGCTCATACATGGCATAATAGACTTAGCCATTTGTCCTGAAGGCAGTTGGATAATTTGAAAAACCATTTAAATTCCAATACTTCGATGTTTAATAAGGCTCCTTGTTATGTTTGTCCTTTAACTAAACAAAGAAAATTATCCTTTGTTTCTAATAATCACATGTCTCAATCTCCGTTTGATTTGGTGCACTATGATATTTGGGGGCCCTATCATATCTTATCTTATGTTGGCTTTAGGTACTTTGTTACCTTAGTTTATGATTGTATGTGGTTCACATGGATAATTTTGCTTAAGAAAAAATCTAATGTCAGTAGTATTATTCCCAAGTTTTTCAATATGGTGGCAACTCAGTTCAATGCTAATATTAAGATTTTTAGATTTGATAATGCACAGGACTTAGAATTTTCTGAATTTTTTAAAGAAAAAGGACTTGTTCATCAATTTTCTTGTGTGGACACACCACAACAAAATGTAGTTATCGAAAGAAAACATCAGTATTTACTCAATGTTGCCAGGGCTTTATTCTTTCAGTCTCGAGTGCCCATTTAATTATGGACTGAATGCATTCTTATAGCCATATACATTATCAATAGAACTCCTTCACCTCTGTTACATCAAAAGACTCCTTATGAAGCTCTTCATTAAAATGCAGTTGATTACTCACTTTTCAGAGTATTTGGATGTCTTGCCTTTGCTTCCACTCTTAAGGCTCATCGTACCAAGTTCCAACCAAGGTCTAGGATATGTGTTTTCTGGGTTATCCTCTTGGTGTAAAAGGCTACAAACTCTATGACATTCAATCTAAACAGGTTTTTATCTCAAGAGATGTAGTTTTTCATGAGGATATATTTCCATTCCATTCAATTGTAGCTCCTGATACACTCATTGATCATTTTCTTGACCTTGTATTACCTATGTCTTCTCTTGATATTACTATCCAGCACAAAGATCCACCCACATATGTTTTACTAGATTCATCAATTGTTCTAAAAAATGAAGCCTCTGTTACACTAGAGTTGGCTTCTTTTGATGCTATTCCTCTTAGGAAGTCTTCACGAGTTTCTAAAACTCCTTCCTATCTTTGTGATTTTCATTTCAGTTTATTGATGCATCATAAGTTGCCTTCCTGCAATACCTCATATCCTCTATCCAAGTATTTGTCCTACGATTCCTTTTCTCCATCTCATAAGGAATTTGTCCTAACAGTTTCTTCTCATTATGAGCCACAATGTTACCACCAAGCTGTCAAATTCCCATAATGGAGAGAAGCTATGCAAACAGAGTTAGATGCCATAGAATTCAACAAAACTTGGACATTTGTTTCTTTGTCTCAAGGAAAACACTCTATTAGCTGTAAGTGGGTTTACAAGGTTAAGTATAATTCAGATGGTACTCTAGAGAGACACAATGTCTGTTTAGTTGCTAAGGGTTATACTCATAAAGAAGTTGTTGATTTCATTGAAACCTTCTCACCAGTAGCAAAGCTAGTTACTATCGAAGTCTTATTGGCACTTGCTACAAGTCAATGTTGGCATCTAACTCAACTAGATGTTAGTAATGCATTTCTTAATGGAGATTTATTTGAAAAAGTGTACATGGATCTTCCTCTTGGTTATGGCAGTAATGGGGAGAATTTAAAGTAGGATGAAAGGCTTGTTTGCAAGCTACATAAGTCTAAATATGGACTTAAGCAAGCTTCAAAGCAATGGAATTCAAAGTTTTCTCATGCTCTTATCTTCACAGTGCTAATTTCCTTCCTGTTATTTCCAATCAACAGTATATCATCAACGTACAAGGTTAAAATGACAAAATCAACCCCAAACCTTTTCACATAGACGTAGTGATAAGCATAGCTGCGAGTGAGCCTAAGCTGAATGGCATATGCGTCAAACTTTTGGTACCACATTCATGGTGACTGCTTTAGTCCGTACAAAGACTTCTTTAATTTAAAAACCAACTTTTCCTTTCCTTTGCTCACAAAATCTTTAGGTTGTTTCATGTAAATTTCCTCCTTTAAGTCCCCATGAAGGAAAGTTGTCTTCACATCTAGTTGATCGACCTCTAAATCATAAGTATCTGCCATGGATAAGACAAATCTTATAGATGTCAACTTTACTACTGGGAAAATATCTCACCATAGTCAATTCCCTCTATTTGCGAGTACCTTTTTGCAACCAGACGTGCCTTATTTCTACCATTCCATCTGCATTTGTTTTCTTCTTGAAAACTCATTTGCACCCAATTGCCTTCCTATCTCTAGGTAATTTCACAAGGCTCTATGTTTTATTCTTGTCCAGTGCTTGCATCTCTTCTTTCATAGCATTCTCCCATAGATTTGCATCCTCCGAGTTCCTTACCTCTCTCACTGTGCTAAGATCATCACCAGTAATATTTAAAGCATATAATGCACTACAAGCACTAGGGGCATACCTGATGGGTGACCTCCTAACCCGTGTGGATCTTCTTATGACAGGCGTGGTCTCTACCTCCGAACTAGCATATGAATCTTCATCCTCTACATCAGAAACGTGAATATCATGCTCAGACCCAACTGACTCAGAATCTGAAATATCCGATGCAATCTATGGGATAGTCTCCCACTCTTTATCTCTCAGACTAAGATTAATCTGAATATGCTTTGGCTGTTCCAGTACATCTTGGACAGCCGCCACATCCCTTTGTGTTTCTTTAAACACAGCATCTCTACTGAAAACTGTACTCATGTTTTCTGGATTCCATAACTTGTACCCCTTAACCCCATCATTATAACCAATGAAAATGCACTTCACTGATTTGCTGTCAAGTTTGTTCTTCCTTTTTTTTGGCATATTCATTTAAGCATCACACCTAAAAACCCTAACATGAACCAAACTCGGCTTCTTCCCGAATAGTGCCTCAAATGGTGTTGGATCCTGCAAAGCTGATGTAGGTGACCTTCTCTTAAGATAGCATGCCGTAGCCACCGCCTTCGCCCAGAACTCCAGCTCCAAGCCTGTACAACTCAGCATACTCCTTGATTTCTCCATGAGTGACCAATTGAGTCTCTTAGCCGACCCATTATGTTAAGGTGTATATGGCGTTATTTTCAGTCTTGCAATGCCGCTTACCACACGGAATTGCACAATCTTATCTGAACAAAATTCCTCTCCATTATCTGTTCTCAGTACCTTTATCTTTCTTTCCATCTGATTTCTACCATTGCTTTAAACTCACGAAACTTATAAATGCTTTAGCTTTATGCTTAATGAAGTAAATCCATGCATACCTTGAAACATCATCAATGAAAGAGACGTAGTACCTTAACACATTGATATGGAAGCATTCAACAACTAGGAATATACTAGTAAGTCCGCTTATCACTTTCAATGGAATATGGAGCTGAACCAAGGTACCACCAATACTCAAGCTTCCCATTTTCCTCAATTTTTTGGTAAACTTTGGAACAAAATTTGGGCTCTCAAGATACCAAATCGACAGTCTTTAAACTCCATGAAAAATAAACAAACACAAATTTGACTATAAAAACTTGCAATAAAAAATTACCCATAACATGAAACTAGTAGAATTCACATTCCAGCTAGCTATAATGATATTAAAGGAAAAACTTTTTAAACAACAATTTATAGAAGGAAAACTATGAGAAACTATACTATTTGCAATAGCCGTGTTTCTCAGGCCTCGATGGTGGAAGCTTGTATGGTGGTATGTGTGGTTATGAGCTAAGCTAATAGGATCCTTCAAACAGAGTTATAGTTCTTGATTTGAAGAAATATGCAGATGCAGTATGTTGAATTAATTACATTTAAAGAAGTTACTACGTGTGTAGCATGTTACCAATAGCATTCTCAATTTTAAAAATTAATGAATGTTACCTGCAGACACCTTAAATCATCTTGACCGCTTCAGCTCCTTATATATTTGAGCAAGTAGATTTGGTAACGTTCACTCGTACACCCACTATTCTTTTAACTAGTGGAATTACTTAATAATTATCAATGAAGTTTCCACCCAGTGCAAAAATAGTGTTTTACACCGGGTGTAGATAAGAATTTTTCCCCATCTTGGAATTAAGAAAAGAAAATAGAGTAATTCAACACTTATGTGACATCAATGTGGCGAAAATACCCTGTTTCGACCAAAAAAAAAAAATCAAACTTCCCATTTTGGAAATTAAAATAGTTAACAACTCCCATTTAGAATAAGATATCCCTATTAATTGAATTAGATTATATTTTTATATTTGCATGAAAATATTGCAATTAATCCATTCATTGTTATATAGTGATAAGGAAGAATATCAAACCTTATGAATGTCAAAACGTTTCCCCTACTCTATAAACATTACAGCATTAGAGTACTAGCTCTAGTAACCTATTGTTGTTTACTTGTAACTAGAAAATATTGCAAATTACACTATTGAAATTATTGATAAAGCTTCATCTAAATTTGTTTTCTTTGTCATGCTCTTGATCATTGCATCTAGTAAGTGGTATCTCTCAATATACATAAATTATTCTTTGATCTATCTATCATAGTCATTTTTTTCTTATCATTACATGCATTAGGAGAGAGTTTACATGTATTTAGTTGAGTGTGCATATTTGTTTTTGTCTAACTTTTTTTATCATAATAAAAGCAAAGAGTGATTTTGAATGGGTGTGATACATAGTGATAATAATGGACTGATGAAAAAGAAATAAAAATTGTTCATGTATTATGTTCATAATTACAAAAAAGGTGTATTAACAATAATATAACGAATTACTATAATTATTTTTTATTTCAATGTATTTTTATTTTTTTTATATAATTGAGTAATACTAGAAACTTTAATGGCAGGATTGTTGTTGGGATCTGAGGCAAGAGAAGTGCCTTCATTTTGCAAAAATGACAATGATTGCAAAGGCTTCTATGTTCCTAGTTGTGCAAGATGCGATTGTCAAAATCAAGAGTTTTCTTGTGAAAACTTCCAGCTGGAGTTAACAACCCAAGTCATCTTGTGTATAAACTTACAATAAGGTATTGAAATCGATGATTTTTCAAGGTATGCATGGATTTATTTCATTAAGAGTAAAGCTGAAGCATTTGATAAGTTCCGCGAGTTTAAAGCATTGGTAGAAAATTAGATGGAAAGAAAGATAAAGGCACTGAGAACAGATAATGGAGGGGAATTTTTCCCAGACAAGTTTGAGCAATTCTGTGTGGCAAACAACATTGCAAGACAATAAACAACTCCATATATACCTTAACAGAATGTGGTGGCCAAGAGACTTAATCAGTCACTTATGGAGAAATCGAGGAGTATGTTGAGTTGTGCAGGCTTAGAGCTAGAGTTCTGGTCAGAGGCTATAGCTACGGTATGTTATCTAAGGAACAGGTCACCTACATCAGCTTTACAGGATCATACACCATTTGAGGTATTATTCGGGAAGAAGCTGAGTTTAGCTCATGTTAGGGTGTTTGGGTGTGATGCTTATATGCATGTGCCAAAAGAAAAGAGGAACAAACTTGACAGCAAATCAGTGAAGTGCATCTTCATTCGTTATAAGGATGGGATCAAGGGGTACAAGTTATGGAATCTAGAAAGCAAGAATATAGTTTACAACAGAGATGTTGTGTTAAGAGAAACACAATGGGATATGGTGGTTGTCCAAGATGTATTGGAACAACCAAAACAGGTTCAGACTGATCTTAGCTTGGGAAATAAAAAGTGGGAGACTACCCCACAGACTGCACCAGATAATTCAGATACTGAGTCAGTTGGGTCTGAGCAAGATATTCATGTTTCTGATATAGAGGATGAGGATTCAGATGTTGGCTCGGAGGTAAAGACCACACCTGTCATAAGGAGATCCACATGGGTTAGGAGACCACCTATTAGGTATTCCCCTAGTGCTTGCAGTGCATTATATGCTTTAAATATTACTGGTGATGATCCTAGCACAGTGAAAGAGGCAAGAACCTCGGAGGAGGCAAATATGTGGGAAGATGCTATGAAAGAGGAGATGCAAGCACTAGACAAGAATGAAACATGGAGCCTTGTGAAATTACCTAAAGATAGGAAGGAAATTGGGTACAAATGGATTTTCAAAAAGAAAACAAATGTAGATGGAATGGTAGAAAAGTACAAGGCATGTCTGGTTGCAAAGAGGTACTCGAAAATAGAGGGAATTGACTATGGTGAGATATTTTTCTCGGTAGCAAAGTTGACATCTATCATATATGTCTATCCATAGCAACTGCTTATGATATAGAGGTTGAGGAACTAGAAGTGAAGACAGCTTTCCTTCATAAGAACTTAGAGGAGGAATTTACATGAAACAGCCCAAAGGCTTTGTGAGCAAACGCAAGGAAGAGCTGGTTTGTGAATTGAAGAAATCTTTGTACGGACTAAAGAAATCACCACGGATGTGGTACCAGAAGTTTGATACATATGCCATTCAGCTTAGGTTAACTCGCAGCTATGCTGATCACTACGTCTACGTGAAAATGTTAGGGGTTGATTTTGTCATTTTAACCTTGTACGTGAATGCTATGTTGTTGATTGGAAATAACAGGAAGATGATTTGCACTATGAAGGCATTGTTGGCAAGGTAGTTTGACATGAAAGACCTAAGGCCAGCAAATTTTATCTTGGGTATGCAGATAAAGAGGGATCGTGAAAATCGAAAACTATGGCTAAGTCAGAAAAAGTATATTGAAGAAGTGTTGAAGAAATTCAACATGTCTAACAACAAGCCGGTAGAGACTCCCATGCCTTTGGGAAGCAAGTTATCTACGGAACTATAATACCCGTAATCGTAAAGTAAGGGTAAAGAAGTAATTTAATAATTATGACATGAAATTAAAATAAAATATAGGTGAAAGGTTTATTATTATTTGAGAAAAAAAACAATTCTTAACAAAAAAAAAAACGTGAACAGTATAAAGGAAAAAGAAAAAAAATTGTAAAAAAAATAAAAAAACACTGATGTCCAGAAAAGAAAAGAAGAAAAGAAAAGAAGAAAAGAAAAAAAAAGAAAAAACATTCGAAAAAAAAAGAAAAAAAAAAGGGGCAAAAACGTGGCAGCACCTATTACCAAGTTAATGCATGTGTTATGGGATGCAAAAAGGTGGACTGATTTGGGAAGTTGGCTGCTGAGTTGCCAAATGGGATTTTTTTTTGAAGTAACAAACATATATATATATATATATATATATATATATATATATATATATATATATATATATATATATATAATTTTTTTTAAATCTTTCTTGATTTACTTCATTATTGTAAATATATTTATCAATAATTTTTTTTTTTGATTCCAGAAAAAGTTGTGTATTGATCATTGGAATATTAATGATACATAGAAAAATATCTATATATATCCTTTCAATTAAAAGTTTTAAAAAAGAATATGATTTACGGATTAATCGAGCATTTCTTTTTTTTAATATCTGCCAAATAGTTTTTGATGATTCTAATATTTTAGTATGATAACTTGTTTTGTTAGAACTAATATTTATTTCTTGAGTCAGAAATCCATTTGTCTTCTCTTTTGTAATGTGTTCTATTGGATTTCTGATTGAGCTTGTTTTATCAATCAGATTTTTCATTTTGTTTTCTGTCAGTGAATAATATATATATATATATATATATATATATATATATATATATATATATATATATATATATTGTAAAAGTAAATTTTACTTATCAAAATTTCGTTTAGTTTCCTTCAATTATTCTTTTTCTTTAAACACTTGTAGACCGAAAGAATTGTTGAAAGAGCAAAATTTTGAAGGGGTTTACAGGGGAATTTTATAGAGAGTCACGAGAAACTATCAGAGAAACATAAGGTAATTGTAAATTTGTGAATTTTTAGCATACATGAAATTCTCGGAATTCAAAGTGGGAATTTTTAGCATATATGAAGAACTGACGAAATAATTGGAAATTTAATATAAATATTATGTCAGGTGTTGACGGTTAGAAACCGGGGAAAATTTCTTAAAGGAACGGAAAAGGCAAGGAGGTGATCCACGGGTGGCTTTAAGTGCTACGTGGTGAGTTAGATTTACTTTAAGTAATCTAAATAAAAAATGAAATTATCTAGTGATAATATTAAATAAATTACTAGCTTATGTTTTGGTGGTAGATAAAAATTAAATTGATAGGTATGATATGAATATTGGACACGTATAAAATTATTATGTGAAAAGAAATATTATTAGAATAATGAGTTGATTTAATAATGATGGGGATAAATAAATTCTTGATGAGTTTTGGTTGATGTTTTGATACAAATTATGAGGAGATAAAATTTAGTGGATCTTGACAAGCTAAGATGGATGATTTGATGTTTTTTATGATAAGAAGAATTTAGTGGATTTTTTTATAATAATTTGAGGAAATACATGATAGCTAAATTTAAATATTTTGAGTTTATGTTGTTTTTATATTACTGTTTATATGCATATTTCACATCATTACTCATATGCATATGCATTAAACAAAAGAACCAAAAGAACCGGGAAGTGACAAGTCTAATTGAAAAACCGTGACATTGAACATTGTGACAGCTGGTATATGCTGAAAATAAATACCGTGACAGCTGGGATATGCTGTAAAGAAAAGAACCGAGAAGACAACTGGTCTAAGATAATAAAAATATGTCGACATGTGGGAAGACATTCCCTAATAATAATTCATGCATTGCATCTATTTTAAATATTGATTACATCATTGAAATGCTGATGTGTTGTGTATTATTATGAAATTATTTGTAGATGAATGAGTCTCACAGAGAGACAGTTATGGTGAGAAAGTAACATAAAAGTATGATATGATGTAAACCATCTAAATGGTAGACTTTTTGTTGTGAACCTCATTATGAGGTAATTATGAGAAAATTGATGGTCCTGAGGTAAACCAATATATAAGAAGAAGAGATTGATAGAGAATGAGACATATGATATATGTAATAATAGTAGAATGCTATTATCAAGTTATGTGAGATATAATTGATTAAATATTGAAAGACCATTTATACAAATTGAGTACTTATAGTGAATTTAATTCACTGAGCTTGTGAAGCTCATCCTTCATTGTACAATGTTTTCAGGTAGTAGGAAGGACAGATAATTTGATGAGTTGTAGTTCAGGCGAAATCATTTTTTTTGTAAGCAATGTATGTCCTCAGACTAGTGAGAAAATAAAATAAAAATTTATTTGTAAATATTCAAGCATGTTACATTGTATATTATGTTAAGTTAATATCAGATTGATATATCTCCCCTGTAGAGGGTTGATGATTGATGTAAAATAAATTCTGTTAGTATTATTTTTATTGTTGCATATAGGCCTTGATGAGTTTTAAATATTGCATATTTAAGCCCTTAAATTATATTTGTTAAGCTCTTAGTTTGTATTATTTCAGTCTATTTTACATCTTTTCTGTGTTTTGTGTATTTTTATAGGTTTGTGGAGAAAATGAAGCATTTCTGGAGATATTAAGCTTCAAGAGCAAAGGCTAAGGATGCATAGTGCGATCGATCGCACGAGATATGCGATCGAGCGCACCTGCCTATGAACGAGCGCATGGTCAACATCCCACATCGAAATATTTGCAGTTCAGTGCACATTTGATCGTGTGCACAAGACAGGCGATCAAGCGCGTGCAATCGATCGCACTCGGTCAGTATCCCACATCGAATTTGCAACCCATATTGCTCCGGGACTCCCCCTATATAAACACCATCTGACCTCATCATTCAGTGTGCAATTCTTGAGTCATTTGGTGTTAACCGGTGGACGTCTGCTAACATTCTGGTGGATCCCGAAGGCTTTGCTACCACGCGGGGAAGCGCTGCCCAACAGCGTGTGGAATTTCTCCTTTGTATAGTAATTATTTCTTTTTGTTTAGTTTTGTTTAGTTTAAATGTTTAGAACTTTTATTATGAGCTGTAGTTTCATAACTATGAGTGGCTAGAATCTTCAACTAAGGTTGAAGATGAAGCCCTGCCTTTGTTTGGCATATTAGTTTCAGTTTTGTTTATACAATTCTGATGTTTTTAGTATAAATGTTCTGTCAATTATTTGAGTAGAATCTTATGATTGATTGTGTTTAAATTGTTCTGTTGGATATTCCTTGTGTTTCATCTGATGGATACATCAAATTGTTTTTGATTAAATTGGATTTCCTTTGTGATTTGTTAAAAGCGGAAACATTGGATGCTTTTGGTTTAATTGGGATATTTGTTGTTTTTTGTCTTAAGTTGGATTCATGGAATTTCTTGATAGGCTATCTTTAGAACATTGAGATATATGCTTAACTTTGGCGGGGTGGATTCAGAAACCTTAGTCTTTTTATTAGTTTTTAAAATTAATTTAGTTTAGCTTTTATTTATTTTGCAACATATAATACAAATCTCGGAACTAGGTTAAGATAAGATTAGTTTAGATAAATTTATATTTTCACAACGCAATTCCCTGTGGATTCGACCTCGCACTTTCACAATGCTATATTGCAAACGACTCGTGCGCTTGCGAGTAATTTAAAACTCACAACAGGCCTTATGCTGGGATTTTCAAAATGTGATGACACTGTCTCAGGGGTGGCTAACCCGGGATGGGTCGTTACAGGAACAATGTCTGAAGACGGAGGAAAAAACTAAAGATATGGCGCACGTACCTTATGCTAGTGCGGTTGGAAGCTTGATGTACGCCATTGTGTGTACGATACTAGATATTGCCTAAGCAGTAGGAGTATTGAGTAAATATATGTCTAATCCTGGGAAAGAGCATTGGACTGCAATCAAGAGAGTTCTTAGATATCTTCGTGACATGTCAGAGTTTGCATTATATTATGGAGCTAAGAAGATTCTTGATATTATAGGATCAGTTGATGCTGATTGGGGATGAGACATTGATAGTAAGAGGTCTACAAGCAGGTATGTGTTCAATTTGTTTGGTGGGGCAGTGAGTTGGATGAGAAAAAGGCAAAGTGTTGTTGCCCTTTCATCTACAGAAGCAGAGTATATGGTAATAGCTCATGTTGGAAAGGAAGCGGTTTGGCTTCAAAGGTTATGTGCTGAGCTTGGGTTTAAACAAAAAGCAGTGAAGGTGAAATATAACAATCAATGTGCTATGTTCTTAGCAAATAATCTTGCATTTCATTCACGGACAAAGCACATTGATATCCAATATCACTTCATCCAGGAAGAGATTGAAGAAAATGTGATAATCTTGGAGAAAGTTGATACAGTAGTGAACAACGCAGATTTCTTGACTAAAGCACTTAGTCTAGCAAAGTTTGAGTGGTATGCTACTGAGGTGGGCTTAAAGAAATAGAATCCTATAATGTTTTCCATGTGTGTGAAGTATTTACCGAGTGGAAGATTGTTAGAGTTGGTGCATAATTCATAGGACCAGTTCTGTAGAACCCCAGACAAACATTGGGGTGTCGTACACATGAATTGGGCCTGGTTTTTTACTTGGCAGTTTGGGCTTGGGCCCATGAAGAGTTGCAGTTTTGCAGCAGAACGGAAACCTAATTAGACCCTAATTAGGACGTCTTAAGTTGCATATAAATACTCTTTATGTATTGAGCATACATTGTAATAGAGAGATTTGTGAGGTTGATAATAAGAAACTTTTGGCAAGATATAGCCCTATTCTTGGGTTAACCTGGGTAAATCTTGTCTTCTTTTCTTTCAGTTATAATTCGTGTGATTGACAAGTCTCGAATCGTTCACTTAAGAGTAACAAAACTTAGTTGTGGAAAGGAATTCTGGCTGGGAAAGATCTTCTTAATTACCAAAGGTGCTATTGGTTGGAATCAAACATGCAACCTCCAATACATCTAGGCCTTCTTCATCTTAAGAGAGAGGTGAAAGTGGACCAGGACAATCCTTTCACTTTTGTGAGTGTAGTTCAACCCTTTCATTCTATCACTCACAGAGGTTTGCATGAAAGGGAAGAAAATGTACCATCTTACACCTTGATCTGTAAACATTCAACGACTGGGAATATACTGGTAAGTCCGCTAATAACTTTCAATGGAATATGGAGCTGAAACAAGGTACCACTATGTAATACCCGTATTCGTAAAATAAGAGAAAAGAAGTAATTTAATAAATATGACGTGAAATTAAAAATAATATATTTACACAAAAGATTTAGTATTGAATAAAATAACTCTCTTGAAAAAAAAGGTACGCGTGGGGACGTAGCTACAAAGAAACAGAATAAATAAATAAATAAATGGATGTCCAGTAACGTCCAGGGAAAGAAAAAGTAAATAAAAAAGAAATAAATAATAAATAAAAACTTTTTAAAAAAAAAAAAAAAATTGGACACATGGCAGCAGGTGGTAGCACCTGCTGCCAAGTGTGTTTTGGAGCTGGGCATGCCTTCCACCTAAGGCATGCCATGGAAGAGTTTGAAGAGGGCGCAGATATGCTGAAGCCAAATTAAATTTGGCTTTACGCATATATATATATATATATATATATATATATATATATATATATATATATATATATATATATAAGTTGTATAATTTATATTTAACCAAAATCCGTTTAGTTTTCTTTTAATTATTCTATTTCTTTAAATACTTGGGGACCCAAAGAAAAGTGGAAAAGAAAATATTTTGAAGGGGTTTACTGTGAAATTTCATAGGGAGTCACGAAAAGCTATCAGAAAAATAGAAGGTTATGTAGTGTTTATTTTTGAATTTTTAGCATTCATAAAATTTTTCCGAATTCAAAGTGGAAATTTTCAAAGGGTGTGGTTTATAACGAATTGAAGAATAAATTATAAATTTAATATAATATGATGTCAGGGGTTTACCATCTACAACTAGGAGAATTTATGAGAGGAACAGGAAAGGCAAGGAAGTGACCCACAGGTAGCTTTAAGTGCTACGTGGTGAGTTAGATTTACTTTAAGTAATCTAAATAATTTTTTTGAAATATCTAGTGGTAATATTAAAATAAATTATTAGCTTATGTTTTTGTGATAGATAAATATTTGGTTGATGGGTATGGTAAAAATATTGGACACATAGAAAATTATTATGTGAAAAGAAATATTACTAGATGATAAGTTGATTTAATAATAATGGTGATAAATAAATTCTTGACGAGTTTTGGTTAATGTTATGATAAGAATTATGAGGAGACGAAATTTAGTGGATCTTGACAAGCTTTGATGGATGATTTGATATGATTTAGGATGAGAGAAATTTAATAGAATTTTTTATATAATTGGAGAAAAATCAAGATAGCTAGTCTGAATATATGCTTGTTTTTATTTTATTATTTATATGCATATTCATATCAGTTTTCATATACATCTGAATGAGAATAAAATAACCGAGTAGGCAGCCGGTCTAAATGAGAATAAAAATATTTGAATTACTGTTTTTTTATATTATTGTTCATATGCATATGCATTAAATAAAAGAAAAGAATCGGGAAGGGGCCGGTCTAATTGAAAAACTATGACAACCGGTATAGGCTGGAATTAAACACCGTGACAGCCGGTATATGCTGGAAATGAATTCTGTGGCAACCAGGACAAGCTGTAAAGAAAAGAACCGGGAGGGGGCGTGCCTAATATAATAACAACATGTCGACATGTGGGAAGACGTTCCCATAATAATAATTCATGCATTGCATCTGTTTTAATTATTGCTTACATCATTGAAATGTTGATGTGTGGTGTATTATTATGAAATTGTTATAGATGAATTAGTCTCACAAAGAGAGATAGTTATGGTGAGAAAGAAACAGATAATGATAAGAATCATCTAAATGGTGGATTTTATGATGTGAACCTCATTACGAGGTAATTATGAGATAATTAATGGTCTTAAGGTGAGCCAATGAATGAGAAGAAGATATTGATAGAGAATGAATCTTATGACATGTGTAGTGATAGTAGAAAGTTATCATCAAGTTATGTGAAATATACATAATTAAATATAAAAAATGGTTATTATGCAAACTGAATACTTTCAGTAAATTTAATTTATTGAGCTTATGAAGATTAAAATAAATTATGTTTTTAAATAGTCTGAGGAGGACACGCGGACGCGCTAGAACTAGAGATAGAGTTGTTGATTTAAGAGGGCGTGGTAGGCCCCAATATTTTTGACAAGTCGAGGTTGAGTCTGAATCTGTGGTTCCTAGCAGGGAACGTGCTGACAGTATAATTGATATTAGTAAAGGTATGAGAGAATCTGAAGTTGAAAAAGATGAGCTAAGATAAGCTCTTGCACATGCTCTTGAGAAGTGAAGATAACAGATAATAGAGTTGATAGCTTATAGCATAGACTTTATGAACAAGCTAAAGTAGTGCTTGAGGTTGTTAATCCAGTACTGCTAAATTTTCAAAAGTGGAAAAATGAGTTTAGGCATGAGATGCATGGAGATTGTTAAGTTGAATGCCTTGTTATTTAAAGGATCTATGAATTCTTTTAAACCGTAGTTTTGGGAGAAGCATGTAGAGAGATTAATTGGTATTTTACCAGTAACTGATAAGCAGATGGTTGCCTTTGCTTCGTTTGAGTTAGGCAGAGAAGTTTTAGAATGATGAGAGATATTCTCCTAGGGTAAGTGCAGATGTTGTTAGGCTCTTAACCTGGAATGGATTTAAAGAGGTTTTCCTTGATAAATACTTTCCTTAGATCTTTAGAGCCCAACAAGATAGAGATTTTATTTATTTGAGGCAAATGGCTTGATTGTGACTTAACATGATAAGAGATTTATAGCTTTGTCGAGGTTTATACCGGAAATGGTAGACCCAGGGGAGAAGAAGTGTAAGAGGTTCATAAATGAACTATGTTTTAAGATTTGATCTAAACTATCTTACATGATGCCTATGAATTTTGTCAGATTAGTGGAAACAACACTTCAGATTGAGAAGGATGTGATGGAAATTTGAGGTAAGAGGAATTAGCGGCAGAGGTCTAAAATTGAGGAACCTAGAGGTGGTACCAGTATGAGTGTGCAGGGTGGGAGATCACCCAGATGAGGCGTTCCTTGTCACAGAGAACTTTAGTATAGAGTCAGAAGCAAGCAAACTCTATTGCTTCTATAGCTTATAATACTATTGGCGGAACCTTTAGATTTGGGAGACAGGTTATAGGAACTGGGAGTCATGGCAGAGGAAGTAAATATGCCACTAAGGGGAAGTGGTAATCTGATGTATGATTGAGAGACAGAAGTTTGTCATAGATATATTCAAATAAGATATTTATCCCATAATTGTTCTAATTCGAGGTGCTTTGTATATATAAAAGGTTGACATATCAATGTTGGTTAATCTTGGTGCAACCTATTCTTTTGCATCCAGTATTCATATGAAGTTTATTGAAGCATGTATTAGTCCTTTGATGCAAAATATTTTTGTTAAAGTTCTCACTAAAGATAGAGTGATAATCATAAATGTTTACAAGGGTTGTGTGATTCGTATAAGTGATAGAGAATCTGAAGCTGATTTATTATCTTTGAATATAGTTGATTGTTCCAGAAAGAAGGTAGTGTTCAAGATATGGACATGAGGAGTGTAATTTTCAGAGAGAATATAAAATACTCTCGAACTATCTTACTTTACTCTGACTACTAATGGATGGTTGAAGAAGGGTTGTGAGGAGTATTTGGCATACATAATGGATTCTAAAAAGGAAAATAGGAAGTTAGAAAAAATCCTAATGGTGAAAGATTATTCTAATGAAATTCTTGATGAACTGTCTAGGTTGCCTCCAAGCAAGGAGATCAAATTCTCTATTGTTGGTATTTGTCTAAGGATTAAACAGGTTTAAGAATGAAGGTTCAACAACATCAGGCTTAGAGGTGTGCGCCACGGCCCAGCCTTGTGCGCCGCGGCCTGCAGCAACTCCAGAAACTCCCCCCTCCAAGCCGCACTGTGGCTTACCCTTGGGGGCCGCGGCCCCTAGCAGCTAGAGGTGGTGTGCCCTGTTTTGAGCCACGACCTACCCTATTTTGGGCCACGGCTCTAGGCACACCCGAAGCCACTTTTCAGCACTCTTCTCCTAATGCGAGGGGCTTGATTAAAATGCACAGGATCACTTAGACTTGTTGGAGGGCTATGATTGATTGGTCCTCAAGATCTAAGGGTTGAGATTTGTTGGTATTTGTCTAAGGTTTAAACATGGTTAAGGTTTAAACAAGAGATGGAAGAATGAATTTCAGCCTGTTAAAGGAGTGCACATAAGTGTGCGCCTCACTTTGGGTGTGTGCACACCTCTCTCTTCCACCTAAGGCATGCCATGGAAGAGTTTGAAGGGGGCGCAAAGGTGCTGAAGCCAAATTGGATTTGGCTTTACACACACACACACACGCACACACACCGATATATATACATATATATATACATATACATATATATACATATAAGTTGTATAATTTATATTTAATCGAAATTCGTTTAGTTTTCTTTTAATTATTCTATTTCTTTAAACACTTGGGGACCCAAAGAAAAGTGAAAATGGCAAAATTTTGAAGGAGTTTACTATAGAATTTCATAGGGAGTCACGAAAAACTATCAGAAAAATATAAGCTAATAATATAGTATTTATTTCTGAATTTTTAACATTCATGAAATTTTCCCTAATTAAAAGTGGGATTTTTCAAAGGGTGTGGTTTATAACGAATTGAAGAATAAATTATAAATTTAATATAAATATGATATCAGGGGTTTACGATCTATAATTGGGAGAATTTCTAAGAGGAACGGAAAAGGCAAAGAAGTGATCCACGGGTAGCTTTAAGTGCTACATGGTGAGTTGGATTTACTGTAAGTAATCTAAATAAATTTTTTGAAATATCTAGTGGTAATATTAAAATAAATTATTAGCTTATGTTTTGGTGATAGATAAATATTTGGTTGATAGGTATGGTAAAAATATTGGACACGTAGAAAATTATTATGTGAAAAGAAATATTACTAGAATGATAAGTTGATTTAATAATGATGGTGATAAATAAATTCTTGACGAGTTTTGGTTGATGTTATGATACGAATTATGAGGAGACAAAATTTAATGGATCTTGACAAGCTTTGATGGATGATTTGATATGATTTAGGATGAGAGAAATTTAATGGAATTTTTTATATAATTGGAGAAAAATCAGGATAGCTAGTCTAAATACATGCTTGTTTTTATTTTATTATTTATATGCATATTCATATCAGTTTTCATATACATCTAAATGAGAATAATAGAACGGGGAAGGTAGCCAGTCTAAATGAGAATAAAAATATTTGAATTATTGTTTTTTATATTATTGTTCATATGCATATGCATTAAATAAAAGGAAAGATCCAGGAAGAAGCCGGTCTAATTTAAAAACTGTGACAGCCGGTATAGGCTGGAATTAAAAGGGACACCGTGATAGCCGGTATATACTTGAAATGAATTCCGTGGCAGTCAGGACAAGCTGTAAAGAAAAGAATCTGGAGAGGGGCGGTCTAAGATAATAACAACATGTCGACATGTGGGAAGACGTTCCCATAATAATAATTCATGCATTGCATCTGTTTTAATTATTATTTGCATCATTGAAATGTTGATGTGCGGTGAGTTATTATGAAATTGTTATAGATGAATTGGTCTCACAGAGAGAGACAATTATGGAGAGAAAGAAACAGAAAATGATAAGAACCATCTAAATGGTGGATTTTATGACGTGAACCTCATTACGAGATAATTATGAGATAATTGATGGTCTTAAGGTGAGCCAATGAATGAGAAGAAGAGATTGATAGAGAATGAATCTTATGACATGTGTAGTGATAGTAGAAAGTTATCATCAAGTTATGTGAAATATACATAATTAAATATAAAAAGGGTTATTATGTGAACTGAATACTTTTAGTAAATTTAATTCACTGAGCTTGTGAAGCTCACCCGTCATTGTGCAATGATTTCAGGTAGCAGGCATGTCAAATAATTTGGTGATTTGAGGTTCAGAAGAAATCATTTTGTGTAAGTCACGTACATGTCAACATCCTCAGACTAAAGAGAAAAGAAAAAAAAAATTATTTGTAAATATTCATGCATTTTACGTTGTATCTAATGTTTAAAAGATCAAATTGATGTAACTCCTCTATTGAGGGTTGAGGATTGATGTAAAATTTTCTATTGGTATTATTTATTTTTGTTGTTGCATATATGTGTCGTGCTGGAATTTTCAAAATGTGATGATACCATCTCGGGGGTGTCCAACCCGGAATGGGTCGTTACACACTAATACTCAGGCTATACCCTTATCTTCAACTTCTTGGTAAAGTTTGGAACAAAATTTGGGCTTTCAAGATCCCAAATTGACAATCTTTGATCTTCATGAAAAAGAAACAAAAACAAATTTGAATATAAAAACTTTTAATAAAAAAATTACACATAACATGAAACTGTTGGAATTCACATTCTATCTAGCTAGTATGATATTAAACGAAAGACTATTTAAACAACAATTTGAAGAAGGAAAAGTGATAGAAACTATACTATTTAAACAACATTTCTCAAACCTCAATGGTGGAAGCTAGTAAGGTGGTATGTGTAGTTATGAGTCGAGCTAATGGCATCCTTCAAACAGAGTTATAGTGCTTGATTTGAAGAAATAAGTTGATGCAGTATATTGTATTAATTACATGTAAAGTGGTTATTATATGTGTAGCATGTTATCAATAACTTTCTTAATTTAAAAAATTAATGAATGTTACATGCAGACACCTCAAAACATATTGACCGCTTCTGCTCCTTATATTTTTAAGCAAGTAGATTTGGTACTGCTAGATGCTGGAGTGTGTACTTTTGGAGTTTGATCAACAAATGGTAACGAGATTGTTTAGATTTTTTTAAAAGAAAAACAATGATAAGCCATTCTATGCACCATCCATTAAATCACAGTTTTCTATAGGAAAAACCTAATCCACTTAATCCATGTTTCTCTAAACCCCAAAAAACTAACTAGTAAGATAAATAAAACGAAAAAAAAAATAAGTGAGTCCAACTAAAAAACAACTCCAGCTTAATCCCATAACTCACATGGAACGAAAATCCCCCATTTAACCTATTTTTTTAACTCTAAAAGTGAATAATATTGTTGGGGAGTTTATGGGAAAATGAGGGTTGTTTATCAAAAGAAATAAGAAAGAATAAAAGAAATGGCTTCAAGGCATGACCAAGTCGCTTTTTTTAAGGTTTAATTAGACCCTCATTGGTGATGAGTCTTAAATATTGCATATTTTAGACCCTTAACTTACATTTGTTATGCTCTTAGTTAGTAGTATTTTACTTCATTTTACGTTTTTCTTGTGTTTTGTGTGTTTTTACAGCTTTGTGGAGAAAATGAAGCATTTCACGAGATTTGAAGCTTCTGGAGACATTGCGATCGATCGCACGAGATATGCGATCGAGTGCACATACGCTCGAGCGCACCTGCCTATGATCGAGCGCAAGGTCATCAATCCCACATCGAAATATTTGAAGTTCAGTGCATCTGCGATTGATCGCAAATGAGATCGTGCGCACAAGACATGCGATCGATCGTACCTGCGATCGATAGCACCAAACTGCGATCGAGCGCACTCGGGCCTGTATCCCACATCGTTTCTGCAAGCCACATTACTCCGGGACTCCCCCTATATAAACACCATTTGACCTCATCATTCGGTGTACAATTCCTAAGCCACTTTGGTGTTTACCGGTGGATCCCGAAGGCATTGCTACCACGAGGGGAAGCGCCGTCCGTCAGCGAGTGGAATTTCTCCCATGTAAAGTTGTTTATTTATTTCTTTATATTCAGTTGTTTTAGTTTAAATGTTTAGCACTTGTTATTATAGTTTTATTGTTATGAGTGGCTAGACTCTTCAGCTAAGGTTGAAGATGAAGCCCCGCCGTTGTTTGGCGTAGTAGTTCAGATTTGCTTGTACAAATCTGACAATTTTTAGTATAAATGTTCTGTCAATTATTTGAGTTAATCTTATAATTGATTGAGTTTAATTTGTCTGTTGGATTTTCTTTGTGTTTCATCTGATGGATACATTGAATGCTTTTCGATTAAATTGGATTCCCTTTGTGATTTGTTGAGAGCGGATACATCGGGTGCTTTTGGTTTAGTTGGGATATTCTTTGTTTTTTGTCTTATAGTTGGATTCATTGAATGTTTTGATAGGCTATATTTTTAGAACATGTATGCTTAACTTCGGTGGGGTGGATTCGGAAACCTTAGTGTTTTTAATTATTAGTTTTTTTAAATCAATTTAATTTAGTTTTAATTTATTTTGCAATATCATTCTGAAATTTGGAACTAGGTTAAAATAGAGTTAGTTTAGATTAAAAAATATACTTTCACAACACAATTCCCTGTGGATTCGACCTCGGACTTGCACAACGCTATATTGCAAACGACTTGTGCGCTTGCGAGTAAATTAAAACTCACAACAAGTTTTTGGCGCCGTTGCCGGGGAATTGTTTGGTTTGTGAAAATTTTTTTTGTCTGAATTGATTTTATTTTTCTACTAGTTAATTTAATTTAAAAAAAAAAAATTAGAGTTTTGCGTTTGCTTTATTCTGTTGCTTCTGCTGGTTAGTATCTCATTATTTTTCTGTTAGTGTATGCTTGGTCGGAGATCCTTGAACTTAGATTTGACACATTTAGATCCCGACTTAGAAAGAACTCTTAGGAGGCAGAAAAGAGCACTAGTTGAGAGAGAGACTGTTGAGATGGGAGAAAATTTTAATCATCCTGAACATGTAGAGCAACCTAGAGCTTGGAACGTGGACTCCACTACATCCCTTAGGGATTTGTTCGCACTCGTTGCGACTAACTCATCTTCCGGCATAGTGTTGCCACCAACCAATGCCACACACTTTGATTTGAAGCCACATGTTATCCAACTCCTACCCTCATTCCATGGCTTAGATCTTGAAAATCCTTATAGTCACGTGAAGAAGTTCAAAGACATTTGTGCTACATTCAAATTCCAGAACTTCTCTGAGGAGTCAGTCCATCTTCGACTCTTCCCTTTTTCCCTTCACGATAGAGCTAGGGCGTGGTTGGACTCCAACACGTCCGGGTCTATTACATCTTGGGAAAACCTGCTTAGCAAATTTTACCATAAGTCTTTCCCAATGTCTAGAGTGAATGAGTGCCGAAAGGAGATTAGCTCTTTCACTCAGGACGAGGATGAGAAGTTCTCTGAAAGCTGGGAGTGCTTTAAAGAGTTACTGATCAGATGCCCTCCACATGGATATGAGAAGTGGAGACTCGTTCAATTCTTCTACCAAGGGTTGACTCAACCCAACCATAGCATGATAGAGTCTATGAATGGGGGGGCATTCTTGAGTCTGACAGGAGACGAAGCGTATATGGCGTTGGACAAGTTGTCCGACAACTCACAGCAGTGGGATTTTTCAAGCTGTCGAGATAAGTCTATTCGTTCTCCTAAGAGGGGAGGCATCTATGAGGTCAGGGAGGATGCTGATTTAAGGATAAAATTAGATGCCCTCACCAAGAAGATTGACGCTCTCACTGTGAGCCAATCCATCAATGCTGCCAACACATTCAATTTTGAAAGCTGTTCCATCTATGCTAGTCCCATGCATCTAGCACAGAATTGCCCATCAATGCCGGCTTGTGCCGAGTATCCTATGGAACAAGTAAATGCTTTCAATGACTTTTGAAGGCAATCAAATGGATCGTACTCTGAGACGTACAATCCAGGGTGGTGGAACCACCCAAATTTTTCATGGAGGCAGAACTAACCAATGAATCAGGGAGGATCCTCTCATCACGCTCAAAATCAATATCCTCCTGGATTTGCCCCACAAATTCCTAATCATGGTCGTTCTGCCCATCCAGCACCTTCCCCTGCTTACCACGCACCCACCCAAACACCAACGTCAGTTTCACAGTCGCTTGAGGACACTCTTAAGGAATTCATGAAAGCGACTAGCCAAAATATGAGCGATGTGAGGAGTGCAACAATGGTAAACACCCAAGCAATTGCCAAGCTAGAGAGTCAAATAGGGCAAATTGCAAGTCACTTGGGTGAGAGAGAGAAAGGAAAGTTCCCCAGTCAGCCCGTGCAAAACCCAAAAGGACAATTTATGGTTGAGAGTTCATCAACTCCTACGCACGGGGAGGAACAAGTACAGTCGATTGTCACACTGAGGTCTGGGAGACAAGTGGACAATCAAGTGGAAGAGAGCCCTACTATGGAGCAAGGGCAAGGGAGTGGCAACACAGAGAAGAGAGATGCTGAGCCATCTACAGCCACACCTACTGAGAAAGACCCTCCTAGGTCGTTTGTACCTAGAGCGCCCTACCCCGAGAGATTACAGGCGCCCAAGAAAGGAGGGAAGTATGAGGAAATTCTGGAGGTATTCAAGCAAGTCCAAATCAATATCCCATTTTTGGATGCCATCCATCAAGTGCCATCATATGCCAAGTTTTTAAAGGACTTGGTCACTATCAAGAGGAGGACGAATGTCCCAAAGAAGGCATTTTTGACCGAGCAGGTCAGTTCAATCCTTCAGTGCAAGCTACCCATCAAGTATAAGGACCCGGGGTGTCCTACCATCTCTTGCACGATAGGAGTCAGCCATATTGAGAGGGCCCTTTTGGATCTAGGGGCGAGTGTGAATCTTCTACCCTACTCAGTCTATGTGCAGTTGGGGTTAGGAGAATTGAAGCCCACATCCACGACGCTCCAATTGGCTGATAGGTCAGTGAAAAGACCACGGGGGATAGTTGAGGACGTTTTGATAAAAGTGGATAAGTTCTATTTCCCCATGGATTTTATTGTGCTTGACACAGAGCCAGTTCAGAATGTAGGGATTCAAATACCGGTGATTCTAGGGCGACCATTCTTAGCCACGGCTAACGCCCTAATCAATTGTAGGACAGGGGTGATGAAGATCTCCTTCGGAAATATGACAGTGGAGTTGAACATTTTTTATATCACTAGGCAACCACTGGAATATGATGAAGTGAGAGATGTATGCTTGATAGAGGAGATTCTTGAGGATACTGTGGATGAATCAAGCATTGAGGATCCCATGGAGGCATACTTTGCTCACTTTGGAGAGGACTTGGGTTTAGATAAGTTACTCGAGGAAGTAAATGCCATTTTGGAGTCTGATCCTCAAGAAAGCAAGGAGGAGGAGGAGAAGTTGTCACCAGAACCTCAAAAGAATGAACTTAAGCCTTTACCGGATAATCTTAAGTATAAGTTCCTGGGTCCAGCATACTGTTTGCCTGTGATAATAGCTTCAGATTTGGGAGAGGCTCAAGAGGAGAAATTGTTAGAGGTTTTAAGAGAGCACAAGGAAGCTATCGGCTGGACCATTGAAGATATTAAGGGAATCAGCCCCTCGGTGGTGATGCACAGGATACACTTGGAGGAAGATGCTAAGCCATCCAGGGAGCCGCAAAGAAGGCTCAACCCTGCTATGCAAGAGGTTGTGAGAGCAGAGGTTTTTAAGCTGTTAGATGCAGGGATCATTTATCCCATTTCTGATTGCAAGTGGGTGAGCCCCATTCATGTCGTGCCCAAGCGAGCTGGGTTAACGGTAGTAAAGAATAAGGACAACGAGTTGGTGCCAACTCGTGTGCAGTCTGGGTGGAGAGTGTGTATAGACTACCGTAAGCTGAACAGTGCCACAAGGAAGGATCACTTTCCACTTCCATTTATTGATCAGATGGTGGAGCGTTTGGCTGGGCACGAGTATTATTGCTTTTTGGATGGTTATTCTGGATATAACCAGGTCTCCGTGGACCCCGAAGATCAGGAGAAGACGACATTTACCCGTCCTTTTGGGACCTTCGCCTACCGTCGCATGCCCTTTGGGTTATGCAATGCACCCGCCACTTTTCAGCGGTGCATGGTCAGTATATTCTCTGACATGGTAGAGCGGTTCTTGGAGATTTTCATGGACGACTTCTCCATCTTTGGTTCAACATTTAAGGAGTGCCTGCACCGTCTCTCTTTGGTTTTGGTACGGTGCAAGGAGAAAAACCTGGTGCTTAATTGGGAGAAGTGCCATTTTATGGTCAAGCAAGGAATTGTACTGGGGCATATCGTATCTCATCGAGGGATTGAGGTCGATAAAGCGAAGGTGGTTTTGATTTCCAGCCTTTCACCCCCACGTAAGGTGAAAGAGGTTCGATCTTTTCTGGGCCATGCAGGTTTCTATAGGCGATTTATCCAGAATTTCAGCAAGATCGCCAGGCCCTTGTGCAAGTTGTTGCAAAAAGATGCCCCATTTCTATTTGATGAGGATTGTAAGAAAGCATTTGGGGATCTAAAGAAAATTCTGACGTCCACACCCATTATTCAGCCACCTAACTGGGATGTGCCTTTTGAGATTATGTGTGACGCATCGGACTATGCTGTTGGAGTTGTTTTGGGGCAGCGTGTTGATAAACTTCCCCATGCTATCTATTATGCAAGTCGAACTCTAAACGATGAACAACTCAATTATTCTACCACTGAGAAGGAATTGCTTGCAATTGTTTTTGCATTAGACAAGTTTAGATCCTACTTGTTAGGATCTAAAGTCATTATCTACTCGGACCATGCTGCATTGAAGTATCTTTTCTCTAAAAAAGAGGCTAAATCTCGTCTTATCCGATGGATCTTACTACTTCAAGAGTTCGACATTGAGATTCGGGATAAGAAAGGTTCGGAAAATGTAGTGGCGGACCATTTGTCTAGATTGATTGTGGAATTCAGTGAGGTTGCCACTCCTATTTCTGAGACCTTTCCTGATGAGCAATTGATGCACATTGCTCACAGTCCCGCACCATGGTTTGCTGACATAGTGAACTATCTTGTCACCGGATACATGCCCTTGCATTGGGGGAGGCAAGATAAATCAAAATTTTTGGCCATGGTAAAACACTTTTTCTGGGACGATCCTTACCTATTCAAGTATTGTCCTGATCAGATCATTAGACAGTGTATTCCTGAGCATGACCAATCTAATGTCATCGCCTTTTGTCATGATCATGCATGTGGAGGCCATTTAAGTGCTAAAAAGACCGCTGCAAAGATTTTGCAGTGTGGATTTTATTGGCCTACCCTGTTCCGGGACTCTCACACCTACTGTATATCTTGTGAACGTTGTCAAAAGCTAGGGAGTCTTTCTAGGAGAAATATGATGCCCCTCAACCCTATTCTGATTGTTGAGATTTTTGATGTGTGGGGAATTGATTTCATGGGACCATTCCCAAACTCCTTTGGCTACCTATACATTCTAGTTGTTGTGGACTATCTGTCCAAGTGGGTGGAGGCTATTGCGTGCAAGACCAATGACCACAGAGTTGTGGTCCAGTTCTTGAAAGACACTATTTTTGCTCGTTTTGGTACGCCTCGAGCAATCATAAGTGATGGAGGTAAGCACTTTTGCAACAAGATCTTTGAGCAGTTGATGAAGAAATATTGTATCACGCACAAAGTTGCCACCCCATATCACCCACAGACGAGTGGTCAAGTGGAAATTTCAAATCGCGAGATCAAACATATTTTGGAAAAGACTGTGAACCCTACTAGAAAGGATTGGTCTCTGCGATTGACGGATGCACTGTGGGCATATCGGACAGCCTTCAAGACGCCAATTGGCATGTCTCCCTATCGCATTGTATACGGAAAGGCATGTCACCTTCCGGTTGAATTAGAGCATCGTGCGTATTTGGCTGTCAAGAAACTAAATTTTAATCTTTCCAAGGCTGGCTCACAACGAAAGCTCCAACTCAATGAATTGGAGGAGCTACGGAATGATGCATATGAGTGTGCCCGATCATACAAAGCACAAATGAAGAAGACTCATGACCAAAATATTTTGAGACGAGCTTTTGAGCCGGGTCAGAGAGTTCTTCTTTATAATTCGCGCCTGCATCTTTTTCCAGGCAAGCTCAAATCCCGATGGTCAGGCCCATTCATTATTCGATCGGTTTTTCCTCATGGGGCCATCGAGATTGAGGATCCTAAGAATGGTAATACTTTCAAGGTAAATAGACAGAGGCTAAAACCATTCTTAGAGTTGAGGAGTCCGGACATTGAGACAATACTGTTGGAGGATCCTAGTTACTCAGATTGAGTGTAGTATTCTAGGGAGAGTCTGGCTGAAGACGTAAAACTTAGCGCTCATGGGAGGCACCCCACAGCTTATCTTTTCTTTTGTTTATTTATTATTTCGCATTTTTATGATTAATGTTTGTTTATAGTATTTTTTGTTTTCCAGTTTTTATTTTTCAGGGACAAAGTGTACTTCAGTTCAAGTTTGGGGGTATGCTATGAGCTATACCAGTCCAGATAGTTATCCATATCTCAGGTCAGCTCTTTCCATATTAGTCACACATTGGGGTCAATGTGTAATTTAAGTTTGGGGGTATGGGAGACACATCACACACTTTGTCCTAATTTGTTGTCTTTTCATCATAGAGATAAATGCATGCTCATGTTATCGTGAAATTTTGGTTGATCTAAACATTTTCTGTGATGTGATGTCATTGGTGAGCTTAACATTTTGAACACATGATCTGGTGATAAATTTTTAAAATTTAGTTACTTACTTTAGGCATTTTGAGAATTCACATGTTTGATCTGATCTAGCACGAGCACATTAGCACAAATTATGTGAGGTATGACATGTGATTTTAATGTGTATTTTTCCTTATCTTAACTGAAACTGGATGACTTGTTGGATGAACTCTTGGGCATAGGAAAATATAAAAAAAAATATTATTATTATCAATAAACTTTTCGCTGAGTAACTGGACCTCTTGCCTCAGTAAGCAATGAGTGTTCACGTCAAAAGGTGGAATTTTGCTTGGTAATATTAAGGTCGGTTTAATTTCGTAGCCTTTTTGACTCGAGTTAGTAAGTCCTTAGGGGTGTCTTTACACCTAATGCCCTAAAACCACCTGGTTTGGGAGTCATTGACTTAACACTCGCTACATAGGTCAATTAGAAAGCTCAAGGGAACTAAACATAGCCGTGCCTTAATAATAAAAAAAAAGAATAAAATAAAAACTATGCCTTTTCGTTCATTTTTTATGGGAAATTCGGTGAATCTTGAGACATGGAGACCTTACACATTAGAGTTACTTGGAAGCTTCATTTTTATGTACTAATTCACCTTACACTGATTCAAGCTTGTGGTGCCTTATCCTGCCTTTTGTAAGTAATTAGATTTTAACATTTCTATTCATTGCGAAGATGGGTTTACCTTTTTAAGCTTGCTTATGAATGAATATCATGGTGATGTGTGCTCCTTAAATTTTTGGATACCATGAGTGATGACTTTATCTTTATGTTCTTTGTTTTTCATTGAGTCTTTTATTTTGTTTTGCTAAGGGACTAGCAAAATATAAGTTTGGAGGTATTTGATGAGTCTTAAATATTGCATATTTTAGACCCTTAACTTACATTTGTTATGCTCTTAGTTAGTAGTATTTTACTTCATTTTACGTTTTTCTTGTGTTTTGTGTGTTTTTACAGCTTTGTGGAGAAAATGAAGCATTTCATGAGATTTGAAGCTTCTGGAGACATTGCGATCGATCGCACGAGATATGCAATCGAGCGCACATTTGCTCGAGCGCACCTTCCTATGATCGAGTGCAAGGTCATCAATCCCACATCGAAATATTTGAAGTTCAGTGCATCTGCGATCGATCGCAGTAGACATGCGATCGAGCGCACTCGGGCCTGTATCCCACATCGTTTCTGCAAGCCACATTACTCCGGGACTCCCCCTATATAAACACCATTTGACCTCATCATTCGGTGTACAATTCCTAAGCCACTTTGGTGTTTACCGGTGGACGTCCGTCAGCATTCTGGTGGATCCCGAAGGCATTGCTACCACGAGGGGAAGCGCCGCCCGTCAGCGAGTGGAATTTCTCCCACGTAAAGTTGTTTATTTATTTCTTTATATTTAGTTGTTTTAGTTTAAATGTTTAGCACTTGTTATTATAGTTTTATTGTTATGAGTGGCTAGACTCTTCAGCTAAGGTTGAAGATGAAGCCCCGCCGTTGTTTGGCGTAGTAGTTCAGATTTGCTTGTACAAATCTGACAATTTTTAGTATAAATGTTCTGTCAATTATTTGAGTTAATCTTATAATTGATTGAGTTTAAATTGTCTGTTGGATTTTCTTTGTGTTTCATCTGATGGATACATTGAATGCTTTTCGATTAAATTGGATTCCCTTTGTGATTTGTTGAGAGCAGATACATCGGGTGCTTTTGGTTTAGTTGGGATATTCTTTGTTTTTTGTCTTATAGTTAGATTCATTGAATGTTTTGATAGGCTATATTTTTAGAACATGTATGCTTAACTTCGGTGGTGTGGATTCGGAAACCTTAGTGTTTTTAATTATTAGTTTTTTTAAATCAATTTAATTTAGTTTTAATTTATTTTGCAATATCATTCTGAAATTTGGAACTAGGTTAAAATAGAGTTAGTTTAGATTAAAAAATATACTTTCACAACGCAATTCCCTGTGGATTCGACCTCGCACTTGCACAACGCTATACTGCAAACGACTCGTGCGCTTGCGAGTAAATTAAAACTCACAACAATTGGTGCGAGAAGGTTTCTGGTGAATTTCCTCTAAGATACAATGAAGCTCTGTTGTTATTCTGCACTTTGCACTCATGAAGAATAACCCACAACAACTTCTATAAGTTTATGGATGAAAAACATTTATGTTTGGAAATTTGTAGGATTTATAAATATAAGAAGATCAGCTTTTTAGAGAATGAGAAGAAGAATAAGAAAAGAAATCTGAAATTTGTATATGTTTGTAATATGTAAATTATGACAATTAAACACTTTTTGTAGTGTTTAATTAGTGTCTTTTCATAATAGACAGTTTGGTTTAGTAATAAACTAACTTAACTGAGTGTCTCTTCTCAACGTCCACTCTAGTTCACGAGCAATTATCATTTAATGTTCTTAAAATTCAAATTTTCAAACATCAGAGTCTTTCATTTAGTCGACTGAAAAAGTTCTAAAGAGTTCCAGGGATATTTAGCCTTATATCTAGTCAACTGAATCAATCATTTAGTCAACTAAATGAGTCCATTCAGTCAACTGAATGATTTACAACTTGAATTTCCTTTTCTTTTATTCTTTCCTTTAATTTTCTAAAACATCAAAAACTTAAAATCTAAGTTTATTTTGGAAAAACATCAACAATCCCCCGCCATTTTCAAAATATTTTGACTCGATAAAACTTTGAAAATCTTATCTTTAACTATTCATTGAAGTTCATGCCTAGATGAAGATGTCTTTTAGACTTGAATCTTCACTTAGTGAAAACACATCAAAGTTAAACAGAATATATGGTAATATAATACTTTGAACCACAAATCTTATTTGTTTAACCAGACATGTCTCACACACGAGATGTTTCCTCAGAGAATTTGATAGAAAATTATCGACACATTAATATACCTTGTGTCATGTATCTTATGTCATGACTTATCTAGAGTCAAGCCCTTGAACTCAACAAAAGGAGGCACTCTTCACACTCACTAGGTAAGCTTTATCAAGTATGTTTCATAACTTAACATACCAAATAAAAACTTTTATAAGCCTTATTAAAAACTTAAAGTTCACCCTTCACTTTATCACTACGGTTTCCACACACCCTTCTCCTTGGATGAAATATTTACTATTGGTGTTTGCAATCACTACTGATGATATACTTTGTCTCATTAAACTCAATACTTATGGTTAGTAAGCGCTGAGTCAAGGTTCTATCATAGGTGATTAATTGTATGGGGTTGATCCCCATCCTTTGTAAATGTTAATCATTTTCTAGCTAAAACTTGGTTAACATCTATAATTTTTTTTTACATGGCTATTACCCAAGATAATTCATTGTAATACACTGTATACATAATACCAATCGCATTTACACTAAAAATCACCCCACCACAAGTAGTTATAAGTGAGTATTATATGATGGTATAAACACCAAGCTTTATCAAGTGATATTTTTCTATCACTTATAACTACTTGTGCCCAATTATAATTCATTATTATATTTAGTGTTAACTTGGTGTTTATACCATCATATAATACTCACTGTAGCATATACTCATATCACTAGTCCAAGTGACATTATCATCCAAACTGGATTTTACCACAAGTAACTTCTTGAGATTCATATTCTTGTAAATTTCTACTACAAGAATACAGTCAATTATAAGTCAAGTAGTAACCAAAACATACTAGAGGTCTTCTCAAGAATCATTTGAGAAATCACACTTTTCTTAAGCAATGTTTTAATTTATATGTATACCTTTTACATATATAACACCACTAGAAAAATATATAGCTTTTGTAATTAAAACATACCATTTAACAAGATATAAGATTCATAAATCATTATAAATTAAATTAAACAAGAATTTTAAAAAAACATAAATAATATTCTTATTATTAATTTTGTGTTCAAACATTCTCTCATTCACCTAAATATAATCTTATACATTTAAGTACTAACAAACACTCCTCCATTTGACCTTATACATTCTTAAGCCACAAACTCTTGTTGTGCTTTGCCCTTTTTCCTTGGGAATTGAAAATCTTTCTTGAAGTTTCCTGCTTTTCCACAATGGAAGCAAGCACACTTTGCTTTCTTGTTATTCTTTTCAGAATTGGTTGAAGGATTCTTTCTCTTGTGAGAATCTTGAGAGATTTCTTTCGAAATGTCTTCTTCGTCTATCGAATTAATATTGGAGAGGGCTTCTTTGTTTCCTTCTTTCCATAAATCCTCCTTAATTAGGAGATGATTACCTAACTCCTCAAAAGTCAGGTCTTTCTTTTAGTGCTTCAGACGACTTCTAAAATTTTTCCCTGATTGGAGATAGTTTGTCTATAATGGTTGTGATAGTTATGGTCTCATCCATTTTCAGTTTATATTGAGAGAATTGATATAGTATAGTTTTTATTTCACTAAGCTGATTTGTAATAGAACAAGTATCAACTATTTTGTAAGCGTTAAATTTTGTAATAATAAATCGGTTACTTGTAGCATTTTCCTTCGTTTACCTTGCTTGCAATGAATCCCACAACTCCTTTGCAATCTTTACATTGTGGTAAGTATAAAATAATGTATTAGACATCACATTAAGAACATGACCCTTGCAGATATCGTCATCTTGATCCCATTTCTGCCTATCACGAGTCTGGGCAATCGTCTCATTTTCTGTAGGTTCTAGCCTTGGTGTAGTGATAACTGTTGGAAATCACCTTCAAGATGCCCAGGTGGTGATCTTCGAAACACCCAAATCTAGAATGACTTGTAATGAACAGATACAGTAATCAAGCAAAGAAAGAACACAACAATTGTTATCGAGGTTCGGCAATGTGCCTACATCCCCGTGAGCTCCTCCAAGCTCTCTGCACTAAATCAATGAGTTCTTACAATTACAGCAACACCTCCTCAAGAACACGATCTAATCTAGATCTTAACACCGTTCTTGAAGAACAAAAGAAGACAAAAAGAAAGTGATAAGGACTGAGTGTTTCCCTGTAATTTTCCCTAAGAAACTTCCAACTACAAAGCCCTTGAATCCCCAATCTATACTACTCTCTCTCTAAACAACCAACCTCTCTTGAATGAGTCTCTCTTCTATGTTTAGTGTCTTTGCACTCTCACACACCATGTGTTCTATTTCACACACATTCACATGTCATTCACATCATACCTTGCTTGTTGAGATGATTCTCACACGCTTATGTTTGATTGAAGCTAGATGACCCTTTATATATAGTGCACCACTTCTTGAACCTATCTTGAAGTCAATCTCAACCCTTAGATCTTGAGGACCAATAAATCATAGCCTTCAATAAGTCTAAGTGATCCTGTGCATTTTGATCAAGCCTCACGTACAATCTAAAGTGCTGATCAAGAAGCATCAGGTGTGCCTAGCGCCATGGCTCAGAACAAGGCAGGCCGCGGCTCAAGCCAGGGTACACCACCTCCACCTTCTGGGCACCGCGGTGCACCCTTCCTGAGGTACGGCGCACGCCTGGGCAGAAGACTTTTCCTTGTTGGGCAGTGAGGTGAACATTTCTTGGGGTGCGGCGCACACCTAGGGCTGAACACTTTTCCTTGCTGGGCGCTGAAGCGGACATCTCCTGAGGTGAGGCGCCAAGGCATGATGAAGCTTCATTCTTCAACCCGTTTAATCCTTAGACAAATACTAACAATCTTTACCTTTGTCTAAGCGATTAAACCCAAACCCACTGTGCAGAGAACTCAGGATCCAAACTCAACTTGAGTCACCATATCAACCGACTCCAATCCTAAGAAGTCCAAGGCAATGATTGAACTTACTTAGAGGTAGAACTTTAGTACCTAAATTTTCAGGATTTTCTTCGCGACTTTGTCCACATGAATGCATCCTTCCGTAACATTTTCCCGAATGAAATGATACCGAACATCCATACGCTTAGTCCTCTCATGGAACACCGGGTTCCTACACAAGTGCCAGGCACTTTGGCTATCCGAAGACACCACCACCTGCTCTTTTAGGACCTTCCACTCGTCCAACAACCCTTTGACCACATAGCCTCCTTTATGGCTTCCATTGCCGCTATGTACTCAGTCTCAGTTGTTGAGAGTGCTACCACTGGCTGCAACTGAGCCTTCACGTACCTCAGCAACCACTTCATCCCAAGCCAAAGCTCCTTTCCGGGATTACTCACAAATCGGTTGAGAACTCTAATTGCCTGAGAAATGTCGAGTCTAGTGCTTACCATCATGAACATGACTGATCCAACCGCACTAAATAAGGGACCTTTTCCATTTCTTTCTTCTCCTCATCCGTTCCAAGACATTGTTCGCTGGAGAACTTGAAATGACCAGTAAGGGGAATCTTCACTGGTTTACCATCTTCCATAGAAAACTTGTCCAACACCTTTCTATGTTAGAAGATTGAGAAACCTTCAACCCGTTTTCCTCCCTTTCCCGAATTCTTCTCATCCCAAGGATTTTTTGTGTAAAGCCAAGGTCTTTCCTCTTGAACTCCTCATTGAGTTGAGATGTCAACCTTTCTATCCTCTCCCTGTTATTCCCAACCAACAACATATCATCGACATAGATGAGGATAATCACCATCCTCCACCTCGTGTCTAGGTGAGAAGGTTTCTGTGAAATCTATGCAGTCTATTTGCATGAACCCCTTCGCCACTAGCCTAGCCTTGCTCCGGACTTCATCCCCTGGAGGGTTCCCTTCTTTGATCTTGTAAGTCCACTTACAATCCATAACTCTCTGTTTTCCTGGTATGTGCACTAATTCCCAAGAGTTGTTCTTCCTCAAAGAATGCATTTCTTCCTCTATGGCTAGCTTCCATCTTGACGAATCCTTACATCCCAAAACATCAATGTAAGTCTCTGGTTCACTTATCCCTCATTCTTTCTAAGGAGCTGCTGCATTCACAAACGGAAAACCATATCTCAAAGGTGGTCTGACCAGCCTTCTTTCTCGGTCCCTTGTGAGCTGATAGTCATTCTGACTTGCTGCATCATCCCCTTCTAGTTCAGCCTCTTCTCGAGTGTCCAGAGCTTGGTAATCATTAATGGGCTCTACCTTGTCTGAACCCTCTAGCCTTCCTTTGTTGAAAATCACCCTCGAGAAGCTCAGGTGGTGATCTTCTAAACAACCCAAGTCTAGAATGACTTGTAATAAAACCGAAACAAAATAGGAGTCAAACCAATCAAAGAAAGAACACAACAATTGTTATCGAGGTTCGGCAATGTGCCTACGTCCCCGTGAGCTCCTCCGAGCTCTTTGCACTAAATCAATGAGTTCTTATAGTTACAGCAACACCTCTTCAAGAACACGATCTAATCTTGATCTTAACACCGTTCTTGAAGAATGAAAGAAGAGAAAAAGAAAATGATAAGGACTAAGTGTTTCCCTAGAATTTTCCCCAAGAAAATTCCAACTACAAAGCCCTTGAATCCCCAATCTATATTACTCTCTCTCTAAATAACCAGCCTCTCTTGAATGAGTCACTCCTATATTAATGTCTTTGCACTCTCACACACCATGTGTTCTATTTCACACACATTCACATGTCATGCATATCACACCTCTCTTGTTGAGATGATTGTCCCACACTTACGTTTAATTGAAGCTAGATGACCTTTTATATAGGGCAATGACCACCTCATCCAATCTTTGAGATCAATCTCAACCCCTAGATCTCAAGAACCAGCTACCCATGGCTCTCTAAGAGTCTAAGTAATCCTATGCGTTTTAACCAAGTCCCACACACCATCTCAAAGTGTTGATTCAAAGGTGTCAGGTACGCCTCTTGCTGAGGCTTGGAACAGGGCATGCTGAAGCTCAGTGCTCTGTGTTGAGGCTTGGATGGGTTGGGTTATGGCGCGGCCTGGAAGGGAGGAGTCCTGGACTTGCTGGAGGCCGTGACGCATAAGGCTGGGCCGCGGCACCCAGCCAGGACCTGATGCTGAACTCTTCATCTGTTTAATCCTTAGACAAATACCAATAATCTCTACCTTTGTCTAAGCGATTAAACCCGAACTCATAGTGCAGAGAACTTAAGATCCAAACTCAACTTGAGTCAGCATATCATCCGACTTCAATCCTAAGAAGTCCAAGGCAATGATTGAACTTTCTTAGAGGTAGAACTTTGGTGCCTAAATCTGCAAGATTTTCTTTTGTTGCAACTTTCTCCACATGAATGCATCCTTTCGTAACATTTTCCAGAATGAAATGATACCGAACATCCATAAGCTTAGTCCTCTCATGGAACACTGGGTTCGTACACAAGTGCCATGCACTTTGGCTATCCGAAGACACCACCACTTGTTCTTTTAGGACCTTCCACTCGTCCAACAACCCTTTGCACAACATAGCCTCCTTTATGGCTTTCGTTGCCACTATGTACTCAGCCTCGGTTGTTAAGAGTGCTACCACTGGCTGCCACTGAGCCTTCATGTACCTTAGCAACCACTTAACCCAAGCCAAAACTCATTTCTGGGATTACTCACAAATCTGTTGAGAACTCTAATTGCCTGAGAAATGTCGGGTCTAGTGCTTATCATCATGAAGATGACTAATCTAACCGCACTAGAGTAAGGGATCTTTTCCATTTCCTTCTTCTCCTTATCTGTTCCAGGATATTGTTCGCTGGAGAACTTGAAATGACCAGCAAGGGGAATCTTCACTAGTTTACCATCTTCCATAGAAAACTTGTATAACACTTTTTCTGTGTCGAAAGACTAAGAAACCTTCAACTTGTTTCTCTCCCTTTCCCGAATTCTTTTCATCCCAATGATCTTTTGTGCAAGGCCAAGATCATTCCTCTCAAACTCCTCACTGAGTTGAGATGTCAACCTTTCTATCCTCTCCCTGCTATTATCAACCAACAACATTTCATTGACATAGATGAGGATAATCACCACTTCCTCCTCCTTTTGTCCAGGTGAAAAGGTTTCTGTGAAATCTATGCCTTCTTTTTGCGTGAACCCCTTCGCCACCAGCCTAGCCTTGTTCCGAATTTCATCCCCTGGAGGGTTCCTTTCTTTGATCTTGTAAGTCCACTTACAATCCACAGCTTTCTTTTTTCTTGGAATGTGCACCAATTCCCAAGAGTTGTTCTTCCTCAAAGAATGCATTTCTTCCTCCATAGCTAGCTTCCATCTTGACGAATCCTTACATCATATGGCATCAATATAAGTCTCTAGTTCACTTATCCCTCCTTCTGTCCAAGGAGCTACTCTATTCGCAGCTGCAAAACCATATCTCAAAGGTGGTTTGACCAGCCTTCTTTCCCGGTCCCTTGTGAGCTGATAGTCATTCTGACTTGCTGCATCATCCCCTTCTAGTTCAGCCTCCTCATGAGTGTCCTGAGCTTGGCATTCATCAATGGGATCTACCTGGTCCAAACTCTTTTACCTTCCTTACTCTACCTGAACTGAAGTTTCCTTGATGCTATGATCCACAAATACCGAACTGGTTTTCTCACTATCCCCTGTAGGGTTAGTTTTCTCCAAATAGGGAAATACATGTTCATTAAAAATGACATCTATACTTATTATGAGTTTAAATCCTTTTTGCTCTAAGGACCACAACCTATACCCCTTAACTCCTTCCCCATATCCTAGAAACACACATTTTCTAGACCTTGGGCTAAGTTTATCATCCTTTTGATGTGCAAGCACAACACATCAAAAAGTCCTAAGGTTGTTCAACTCAGGGGTTTTCCACTCCATATCTCCTCGGGAGTCTTGAGCTCTAAATCTTTAGAGGGTGATCTATTAACTAAATATGCAGAAGTAGACACCACTTCCCCCCAAAAACATTTGGGTAATCCGGATCCTATAATCATGGACCTAACCTTTTCCATAAGGGTCTTATTCATCCTCTCAGCAACTCCATTTTGCTGAGGGGTTTTCACAACCGTTCTATGTCTTAGAATGCCATTTAACTTACAGAATTGATCAAGTTCCTTGTTAAAAAATTCTAAGCCATTATCAGTTCTTAACACCTTAACTACCCTACCCGTTAGAGTTTCTTCCAGCTTTTTCCACACCACTAACTTATTCAAAGCATCTGATTTATTTTTAAGTAAATAAACCTAAACCTTTCTATAATAATCATCAATCAAAGACAGAAAGTAAAGATTACCTCTTTGTGTTGGTGTTCTTGCTGGCCCTCTGCATGAAAGTAGTCAAGAATGCCCTTAGACTTATGCACTCCGGTGTTGAAGCTAACCCGATGTTGTTTCCCAAGAACACAACATTCGCAAAAATCAAATTCCTCTACTTTATCACCATTAAGTAGAAAGTTCATGCTGAGAACTTGTAGGCCCTTTTTGCTTATGTATCCCAAACGATTGTGCCAAAGAACTACCTTATCCATCTCAGCCATCAAGCTTGCTGCTTGATCCTTAATCTCCGTGTCTCTGATCATCTCATAGAGACCATCCTTCATTGCTGCTTTAATCATTATCAAAAATCCCTTGGTTACCTTGATCTTTCCTCCCTCTGCCTTGTATGTGTACCCCATGGAATCTAGGTGGTGGAAATCACCTTGACAAGATGCCCAGGTGGTGATCTTCCAAACACCCAAGTCTAGAATGACTTGTAGAAAGAAATACAATAATCGAAAGCAAGAAAGAAAAGAAGATAAACGATTTGTTATCGAGGTTCGGCAATGTGCCTACATCCCCATGAGTTCCTCTAAACTCTCTGCACTAAATCAATGGTTCTTTACAATTACAACAACTCTCTTCAAGAAGCTTGAGTTCTTAAAGAAACTAAGAAGAGAAGAAATTAAGAAGATAAGAACTAACAATTCTCTCTATCTAATCTAGACTCCTCTCTCTTTACAACCAGCCTTACTACAATGAGTCCCTCTTGTGTTTGTTTCTTTACACTCTTACACAATTCTCTCTTGTATGTCACTCTTTGCAATTGATCTCAAATTATATCACAATGTTATCATGTTGAGAATGAAGCTAGGTAACCCCTTATAGAGTGCACCTACTTCTTGTCCAATCTTGAGAGTCAATCTCCACCCTTAGGTCTTGATGACCACTTAACCATGGCCCTCCATCAATCCTAAGTGGTTCTGTGCATTTTACCTTGCATCCATGTACCTAAGAGGAGGTTTAAATAAGCTGTCCATGTGTGCATCAGTTTTCCTAGCACTAAGGCACTGAACAGGGGCGGTGAGGCGCTAGGCAAAGCTCGTTTGCACCACATTCTGGGCGGTGCGGTGCTGATGGAGGGGTGGTGCGGTGCTGCCCTTCTCTAAGATGCATCCTTGCTGGGCAGTGAGGCACTGGTGAAGGGACTGTGAGGCGCACACTGATGCTGCCCTTCACACAGTAGTGCGCACTACTTTGCTTTGTTGTTTAGGGGTGTTCACACACATGTGTGCACTCCTTTAACATGCTGTAATTTAATCTTCCAACCTTGGTTTAGACTTTAACCATCTTTGAACCATGTTTAGACATGTTTAAACCTTAGACAAATACCAACAATCTCTATCTTTGTCTAAGTGTTTAAACCCGAACCATTGTGCAGAGAGCTTCATGATCCAAACTCATCTTGAGTCATCAATTAACCAACTCCAATCCTAAGTAGTCCAAAGCAATGATTGAACTTACTTAGAGGTAGAACTTTAGTACCTAAATCAACAGGATTTTCTTCCATGGCTACCTTGTCCACATGGATGCATCATTTTGTAACATTTTCCCGAATGAAATGGTACCGAACATCCATGTGCTTTGTCCTCTCATGGAACACCGGATTCTTACACAAGTGCAATGCACTTTGACTATCCAAAAACACCACAACCTGCTCCTCTAGTACCTTCAACTCTTCCAGCAACCCTTTGCACCACATAACCTCCTTAATAGCCTCTGTAACCGCTATGTACTCAGCCTCGGTTGTTAAGAGTGCTACCACTGGCTGCAACTGAGCCTTCCAACTTACACAACATCCATTTAAGTTGAAGAAGCAGGAGGTAATCGATCTCCTTTTATCCCGATCTACTCCATAGTCCGAATCCACAAAACCCTCAAGGCAGATGGACTTACCTCTCTTCTCATAAACCAGCCCTACTTTTGGGCTTCCCTTCAAGTACCTCAACAATCATTTCATCCCAAGCCAATGCTCCTTTCCAGGATTACTCATAAACCTGCAGAGAACACTCATTGCATGAGCAATGTTAGGTCTAGTGCTTACCATGGTGAACATAACAGAACCAACAACACTAGAATAAGGGACTTTTTCCATTTCCTTCTTCTCCGACTTCGATCTTGGACATTGATCGCTGGAGAACTTGAAATGACCAGCAAGGGGAACCTTCGCTGGTTTGCTATCTTCCATAGAGAATTTAGATATCATCTTCTCTATGTAAGAAGTTTGAGAGATCTTCAATCTGTTTCTCTCCCTTTCTCGGATGATGCACATCCCAATGATCTTTTGTGCATGGTCAAGATCCTTCATCTCAAACTCCTTACTGAATTGAGCCTTTAATTTCATTATCCTCTCCATGCTACTCCCAACCAACAGTGCATCAATGATATAGATGAGGATACTCACCATCTTCTCCACCTTGTGTCCAAGTGAGAAAGTTTCTATGAAATCTATGTCTTTTCTTCTTGTGAACCCACTGGCCACCAGCCTAGCCTTGTTCCGGACTTCATCTCCTGGAGGGTTCCCTTCTTTGATCTTGTAAGTCCACTTACAATCCACAACTCTCTGATTTCCCAGAAGGTGCACCAATTCCCAAGAGTTATTCTTCATCAAAGAGTCCATTTCTTCCTCCATAGCCAGCTGCCACTTTGACGAATCCTTACACTCCATGGCAGCTGTGTAAGTTTCTGGTTCAACCTCTCCTTCTGTCCAAGGAGCTGCTACATTAGCATCTGCAAACCCATATCTCAAAGGTTGTCTAACCACCCTCCTTCTCCAGTCTCTTGTGAGCTGGTAGTCATTATGACTTGCTGCATCAACCTCTTCTTGTTCAGCCTCTTCTTGAGTTTCTTGAGCATGGCTTTCATTCAAGGGTTCTACCTGGTCCGAACCCTCTTGCCTCCTTTGCTCTACCTGAACTAAGTTCTCCTTGATGCGATGCTCCACAACTTCCGGACTGGTTTGCTTACTAGCCCCTGCAGGGTTAGTTTTCTCCAACTAGGGAAATAATAATTCATTAAAAATAACATCCCTACTTATAATGAGTTTCATGCCTTTCTTTTCTAAGGACCACAACCTATATCCCTTAACCCAATCACCATATCTTAGAAATATACATTTTCTAGATCTTGGGCTAAGTTTATCCTCCTTTTGATGTGCATATGCTGCACACCCAAAAGTCCTAAGGTTGGTTAATTCAGGGGGTTTCCCACTCCACATCTCCATAGGAGTCTTGAGCTCTAAAGCTCTAGAGGGTGATCTATTTACCAAGTATGCAGCTGTAGCTATAGCTTCTCCCAAAAAATATTTTGGTAAACCGGATCCCATTAACATGCACCTAACCTTTTCTATAAGGGTTCTATTCATCCTCTCTGTAACCCCATTTTGCTGAAGTGTTTTTACAACCGTTCTATGTCTTAGAATGCCATTTAATTCACAGAATTTATCAAAATCCTTATTGCAAAATTCTAGGCCATTATTGGTTCGTAAAGCCTTAACTACCCTACCCGTTTGAGTTTCCAGCAACTTCTTCCACACAACAAATTTATTCAAGGAATCCAATTTATTTCTAAGCAAATAAACCCACACTCTTCTTCAATAATCATCAATTAAAGACAGAAAGTAAAAGTTACCTCCATGTGTTGGTGTTCTTACTGGTGATAGGTGCTTAAATATTCATATTTAAGGCCCCTTATTTACATTTGTTAGGTCCTTAGTTATGTTAATTTAGTCCATTTTACTTCATTTGTGTGTTCTACATGTTTTTATAGGGTCTTGGAGAAGAAGAAGCACTTTTGGCACTTAAAGGAAAACACCTAGAAATCCTGGAGTAGCTTCTGGTCAAAGTGCGATCGATCGTAATGTTGCATGCAATCGAGCGCACATTGCGACTGTGCACACACATAAAGGATCGAGCGTAGAACTGCGATCGAGCACAAGACGCATACGATCGAGCGCACATGTACGGGCGTGAACAGTAAATGGCAGAACCCTATTTTGGAAAGAATAGAGTTTTTGCATTTTTTGAAGTTAAGGTTTCTAGAGCCTTCCAGGACTACTCAAGCCCTATAAATACACCTGTAAAGCACACACAAATGAGGACATCTTAGAGATCACTTCTTAGAGAACACTTCTTTTATCTTTTGCTTAGCTCAGAGTGTTAGGCTTTGGAGAGGATTGACAACCCACCTCCCTTGTATTCTTTGGGTTTTATATTTTATGCTTAGTTTATATATGATGTTTATTTTAGACAGCATGTGTAACTAACTTTCTTATAGGGCTCGATTGAAGCCCTAGTTATGCTTTCTCATATATTTATTCATTGATAAAATCTTTGTCAATAGCCTTTATTATGTTGCTTAACTTGATTAATGCCTGTGCTTATTTAAATTCCTCATATGTATGTGTATGGCCAACATATGCACGTGATATGGATTGGTTAGCTAGATCAATTTGGATGATCGAGTCTTGGGTATAACATTAGTAACAAAAGATATCCACACCGGATTCTTGGATTAATCAACATGGGAAACCGGGAGTAGATGCCATGCCCTAGGTCTCATGTGGTTGTTGATTTCCATAAATCTTATGCTTTCTTAAGGAACAACTCACGCAGATACCATACTGAATCCCTTAAGGAAGAAAAGAGTTAGAGTAGATACCATGCCTAACTCGTTGCTTAGGGAAATCAATAGCTTAAGGAGTAGATACCATGCCCTTAGGTTGGTGACCATTAGGTATACATGATAAGGCTAGTGCACTGATACATTATACAATTGGGAAAGTATGACTAGTGATGGATATCAAAGCCCTATGTCTTTATTATTATCAAATCACATTCAACAGTTATTTATTTCTTTTTACTTTAAAGAAACTAATTCTAAAACCGAACTTTACCAATCCCTGTGGAGATGATCTTGCTTTCGCATGCTATATTACATTGTTGACCTTGTGCACTTGCAAGTAAAACTATACAGTTATTTACTTATTTATTTAGGTAGATAAACACACAACAAGTTTTTGGCGCCGTTGCCGGGGAATGCACTAAAGCTCCTTTTAGAATTACTTTCGTTTAATCATCGTTATTATTTTATTTTCTGTTTACCATCTTTATTTTTACTTTTCATCAAACCCTAATCGATTTTTTTTTTGTTTCAGGTACATCAAACCCTAATCAGTGGTTCTGTAATACTTGCGATCGATCGCAACCTTCTGTGTGATCGAGCGCAAATAGGACAGAGAGTTACCCGAGCAGCAGAGTTGAGTTGCTGCACTGAAGCTGGTTTGACCTGATTTATGCACGGACTTCGATCCCGACATCCAACATTCTTTCCCCTTGATCCTGAGGTTGAACAGACCATCCGAAAAAGGCTTAGGGACAACTTCGAGGAGAACGAAGAAGAAGTCGAGAAAGAAACACCAATGGCGGAACAGCTCGAAAACCAGCAACCACTTAAACGAGTACCGATGAAGCACTCCTTCATCCCACGGGACATTGATCAACCATCATGCATTGCATATCAACCTGATGCGACAGGAAACTATTACATATCTCTGCAAATATTGAATGCTTTGACTCACTTTAGGGGTACTCCTAATGAAGATCCACACTTACTCCTCCGAGAATTTTTTGATCTTTGCAAGTTCCAGCACATACAAGGCCTAGACCAAGAAGGAATAAGGTTAATTATGTTCCCTTTTTCCTTGAAAGATAATACTAAACCATGGTATAATTCTTTGCCTGCAGTTTCCATCCACACATGGGAGGTGTTGGCAAGCAAGTTCCTGAGGAAGTTTTTCCCAGCCCAAAAGATGAGGCAAATGAGGAAGGAGATCCAGTCCTTCCAACAAAAGGATGAGGACCTCTTCTTCAAAGCATGGGGACACTTCATTGAGCTGCTACTCAAATGCCCACATCACAACCTGCCTCAAGATGAACTGGATAAGCTTTTTATGAAGGTTTGAATGATATTAACAAAAGTATTGTTGATTCGGGTTGTGGAGGAGTTGTTGTGAGTTTTAAATTACTCACAAGCGCATGAGTCGTTTGCAGTATAGCGTTGTGCAAGTGCGAGGTCGAATCCACAGGGAATTGCGTTGTGAAAATATAATTTTATCTAAACTAATCGTATCTTAACCTAGTTCCGAATTTTGTATTATATGTTGCAAAATAAATAAAAGCTTAACTAAATTGATTTTTAAAAACTAATAAAAAGACACTAAGGTTTCTGAATCCACCCCGCCAAAGTTAAACATATAACTCAATGTTCTAAAGATAGCCTATCAAAACATTCCATGAATCCAACTATATGACAAAAAACAAAGAATATCCCAATTAAACTAAAAGCATCCAATGTATCCGCTCTTAACAAATCACAAAGGAAATCCAGTTTAACTGAAAACGATTCGATGTATCCATCAAATGAAACACAAGGAATATCCAACAGAACAATTTAAACTCAATCAATCACAAGATTAACTCAAATAATTGACGGAACATTTATACTAAAAAACGTCAAATTTGTACAAGCAAATCTGAACTACTATGCCTAACAACGGCGAGGCTTCATCTTCAACCTTAGCTGAAGATTCTAGCCACTCATAACTATGAAACTACAATTCATAATAAAAGTGCTAAACATTAAACTAAAACAACTAAATAAAAAGAAATAAATAAATTTACATGGGAGAAATTCCACTCACTGATGGGCGGCGCTTCCCCTCGTGGTAGCAAAGCCTTCGGGATCCACTAGAATGCTAGCAGACGTCCACCGGTTAACACCAAAGTGGCCCAGGAATTGTACACTGAATGATGAGGCCAGATGGTGTTTATATAAGGGGAGTCCCGGAGCATTATAGGTTTCAGATTCGATGTGGGATACTGCCCCGAGTGCGCTCGATTGCAGATTGGTGCGATCGATCGCATGTGCGCTCGATCGCATGTCTGTTGCGCACGATTGCGTGTGCGCACTGAACTGCAAATATCTCGATGTGGGATGTTGACCTTGCGCTCGTTCGTAGGCAAGTGCGCTCGATCGCATATCTCGTTTGATCGATCGCACTAATGCATCCTCTTTGCTCTTGAAGCTTGATATCTCTATAAATGCTTCATTTTCTTCACAAACCTATAAAAATACACAAAACACAAAAAAGATATAAAATAAAGTGAAATAATACAAATTAAGAACCTAACAAATATAAATTAAAGGGCTTAAATGTGCAATATATAAGACTCATCAGGAGTGTTGATGGAGAAAAGCAGCGAAGAAGCGATGGAGCTCTTCGAAACCCTCAGCGAACACACTCAGCAGTTCTCCTCTCGAGGTAGCCATGTAACCAAAGGTAAAGGTGTGTATGAGGTAAATCTGAATGGAGGATCTTCCCCTCAAATAGAAGTGATGGAAAGAAAACTAGACTTATTGGTAAAAGCCATGGCTGCTCAAATGCGTCATCCAGCCTACCATCTACCCCACTCCAAGTATGTGTAATATGTTCCCAATACGAACATAATATTGATACTTGTCCTTTGTATTCACCTGCAGATACAAAACAAGCAAATTATGTGGGACCTAATAACTATCCGCTGAAGAACAACCCTTATGCAAACACATACAACCCTAGATGGCAGAATCCCTCGAATTTCTCATGGAGCAACAATCAGAACAATCAAGGACAGCAATAAAACCCCCAGCCCACTGCTCATGCTACTTCCGAACCAAAGAAGAATGACCTCGAAAGTCTAGTGAGATAACTGGCCACTCAGCAGCAGCAATTGATGACGTCACAAGAACAGTTCATGACTCAGCAAAGACAAACCACTGCAACACATGAGCAAGCAATTCAAAGACTAGAGGTACAAATGGGACAACTGGCTAAAGAGCTCAGTAGCAGAAAGCAAGGAGAGCTCCTAGCTCAAACACTACCCAACCCTGGGGGGCATCAATAACTAAAGGTTGTCACAACCTTGAGAAATGGCAAAGTGATAGGATCCGATGAGTCTGCAACTACAGAAAAACCATCGGCATCAAAGGTAAGTGAAACGGAGAAGGTGAATGCTCCACCCTTCCCGCAAAGGTTAGTAAAACAAAAGAAAGACAATAAACTAATTGATATTTTTGAAACTTTACGAAAATTTAAAATTAACATTCCTTTACTAGATGCAATTTACCAAATACCTACCTATGCTAAGTTCCTAAAAGATTGTTGCACTCATAAAAGAAAATTTCAAGAACATGAGACTGTAGCATTAACTGAAGAAGTAAGTGTTGTACTACTAAGAAAACTCCCACCAAAACTAAAAGATCTGGGTAGTTTTACTATTCCCTGTAGAATAGATGATCAGCTATTTGAAAAAGCATTACTAGACTTAGGAGCAGGTGTAAACTTACTACCATACACGGTATTCGAAACCCTAGGTTTGGGGGAGCTACAACCGACATCTATTACCTTACAATTGGCAGATAGGAGTATTAAAAGACCTAGGGGTATTCTCGAGGACATCCTAGTAAAGGTTGGTGAGTTCATCTTACCTAATGATTTCATGGTATTAGACATGGAGGAATGCCCTATGCCATTGCTCTTGCCCATCATATTAGGGAGACCCTTCATGAGAACTGCCGACACTAAGATTTGTGTGAAAAATGGGACATAGTGAGTGTGTGAATATGTCCCTATACAAAAACTTGTTGTGCATTTATCTGCCTAAATAAATAAGTAAATAACCGTACAGTTTTACTTGCAAGTGCACAAGGTCAACAGTGCAGTATAGTGTGCGAAAGCAAGATCATCTCCACAGGGATTGGTAAAGTTTGGTTTTAGAATTAGTTTCTTTAAAGAAAAAAGAAATAAATAACTGTTGAATGTGATTTGATAATAATAAAGACATAGGGCTTTGATATCCACCACTAGTCATACTTTCCCAATTGTATAATGTATCAGTGCACTAGCCTTATCATGTATACCTAATGGTTGCCAACCTAAGGGCATGGTATCTACTCCTTAAGCTATTGATTTCTCTAAGTAACGAGTTAGGCATGGTATCTACTCTAACTCTTTTCTTCCTTAAGGGATTCAGCATGGTATCTGCATGAGTTGTTCCTTAAGAAAGCATAAAATTTATGGAAATCGACAACCACATGAGACCTAGGGCACGGTATCTACTCCCAGTTTCCCATGTTGATTAATCTAAGAATCCGGTGTGGATATCTTTTGTTACTAATGTTAGACCCAGAACTCGGTCATCCAAATTGATCTAACTAACCAATCCATACCACATGCATATGTTGGCCATACACATACATATGAGGAATTTAAATAAGCACAGACATTAATCAAGTTAAGCAACATAATAGAGGCTATTGGCAAAGATTTTATCAAGGAATAAATATATGAGAAAGCATAACTAGGGCTTCAATCGAGCCCTATAAGAAAGTTAGTTACACATACTGTCCAAAATAAACATCATATATAAACTAAGCATAAAATATAAAACCCGAAGAATACTAGGGAGACAGGTTGTCAATCCTCTCCAAAGCTTAACACTCCGAGCTAAGCAAAAGATAAAAGAAGTGTTCTCTAAGAATTGATCTCTAAGATGTCCTCATTTGTGTGTGCTTTACAGGTGCATTTATAGGGCTTGAGTAGTCCTGGAAGGCTCTGGAAACCCTAACTTCCAAAAACACAAAAACTCTCTTTTTTCCAAAATAGGGTTATGTTGTTTACTGTTCATGCCCGTACATGTGCGCTAGATCGCATACGTCTTACGCTCGATCGTAGTTCTGCGCTCGATCCTTCATGTGTGTGCACGATCGCAATGTGCGCTCGATCGCATGAAACATTGCGATTGATCGCACTTTGACCAGAAGCTGCTCCAGGATTTCCAGGTGTCTTCCTTTAAGTGACAAAAGTGCTTCTTCTTCTCCAAGACCCTATAAAAACATGTAGAACACACAAATGAAGTAAAATGGACTAAATTAACATAACTAAGGACCTAACAAATGTAAATAAGGGGGCTTAAATATGAATATTTAAGCACCTATCAGACCCCCAAACTTACATATTGCTAGTCCCTTAGCAATACAAAAGTAAAAACTAAAATGAAAAATAACAACATACAGATAGATCCAATGTTCATAGTGTTCACAAAAGTTTTAGGTCTCAACAAACAATATGATTTGCTTTCATTAGTGAGCTTAACACCTTGAACATATAGGCCAATAATTAAGTTTTGAACCTAGATTAATTCCTTTTAGGCATTTAAGGATTCACAAGTTTGACCTAAGCAATCACGAGCACATTAGCATATAATTGCGTGGGGTATGACATGTAATTTTGATTCGTATGGGGTATAGTGAGTATGAAAATCAATGGTGAGAAAATAGAGTTTAAAATATTTGATGCAATGAAACTTCCTCAAGATGATTTGGAATGCTTTAATGTATGTATGTTACAAACCTTTGTTGAGCATGCTTTTTAGGTCCAACACATTGATCCATTGGAGATTACCATCACCCATAGCTTCACAGAGGTGGAGATTAAGTAAGAACTTGAAGATGTTACTGATGACATCATCACAGCCTTGCAACTCCTTGAGACCTCTCCAAAACTCTCTAGTAAGTGTACTCCTCCATTCGAAGCTCTCATACCTACTAATGCTACTCTTCTGCCTTCTATTGTCCAGGGACCAACATTGGAACTAAAGCAGCTACCTGAGCATTTAACATATGCCTATTTGGGAGAAAAGAAGACTTTACCTGTGATTGTAGCTGCTAACTTGAATAGTAGAGAAGAAGAGAAGCTGTTAAGAGTTCTTAGGGAGCATAGATCTACCATTGGGTGGACCATTGCTGACATTAAAGGGATAAGTCCAGCAAAATGCATGCATAGTATCTACCTTGAAGAAGAAGCAAGGCCCACTCGAGATGCTGAAAGAAGACTTAACCACACATGAAGGAGGTAGTGAAGGCGAAGGTATTGAAGATACTAGATGTTGGCATCATCTACCCTATATCGGATAGCAAATGGGTGAGCCCGGTCCAAGTTGTTCCTAAAAAGAGTGGGATTACCGTTGTAAAAAATGAAAATGAAGAGCTCATACCTATGAGAAAAACAACAGGTTGGAGAGTATGCATTGTTTACCGAAAATTGAACAAAGTAACTAGAAAAGATCATTTCCCCCTGCCATTCATTGATCAAATGTTAGAGAGGTTAGCCGGTCACAGTTATTACTACTTCTTGGATGGATATAGTGGATACAACCAAATTGCCATAGCACCCGAGGATCAAGAAAATACTACCTTCATATGTCCCTTTGGTACATTTGCTTATCGAAGAATGCCATTCGGCTTATGCAACGTACCAGCCACTTTTCAAAGATGAATGATGAGCATTTTTTCCGATATGGTAGAGAAATACATTGAGGTATTCATGGATGATTTTAGTGTCTTTGGTTCTAATTTCGATGAGTGCCTAAATCATTTAGAGAATGTCCTAAAGAGATGTGAAGAGAGTAATTTAGTGCTGAATTGGGAGAAATGTCACTTCATGGTTCAGCAAGGTATTGTGTTGGGTCACTCCATCTCAAATAGAGGTATTGAGGTAGACAAGGCTAAGATAGACATCATTGCAAAGCTACCTCCCCCTCTCATAGTTAAAGGCATTAGAAGTTTCCTTGGACATGCTGGTTTCTAAAGAAGATTCATCAAGGATTTCTCCAAAATCTCGAGACCTCTTTGTGTGTTGTTGGCTAAAGATACCAAGTTTGAATGGAATAATGACTATATGCAAGCTTTCAACATATTGAAGAATGTTCTCACATCTGCCTCGATAATGATGGCCCCAGATTGGAATCTCCCGTTCGAATTAATGTGTGATGCTAGTGACTTCGCCTTGGGAGCTGTCTTAGGTCAAGGAATCAATAAGGTACCTCATGCTATTTATTATGCTTCTGGAACTTTAAATGATGCTCAGCTTAACTATTCTACTACTGAAAAAGAATTGTTAGCTGTTATTTTTGCTTTAGAGAAGTTTAGATCATATCTTATTGGTTCAAAAGTTATTGTATTCACTGACCATGCTGCTTTGAGATATTTGTTTTCTAAGAAAGATGCAAAGCCTAGGCTAATCAGATGGGTACTCCTATTACAAGAATTCGATTTAGAAATCAAAGACAAGAAAGGTAGTGAGAATGTAGTTGTGGAGCATTTGTCAAGGCTTCCCTATGAGAATGATGACAAAGAGTTGCCTTTAAATGAGAACTTCCCTGATGAATAACTATTCGCAATAGAGGTAAAACTTCCATGGTACGGTGATATAGTAAATTATCTAATTGCTAAAATTTTTCCCCCAGGCATGACCACTCAAGAAAAGAAACGACTAATATCTCTATCAAGACACTACCGTTGGGATGATCCTTACCTCTTCAAGGTCTGCCCTGATCAAATCATCAAACGATATATCCCAGAAGAGGAGCACTCGAGCTTATTGCAACACTGCCACCAGTTTGCTTGTGGATGACATTTTGGGGCAAAACGAACAGCTCTTAAGGTACTATAATCGGGTTTTTATTGGCCTAATCTGTTTAAAGATGCTTTCTCCTTTTGCAGTTCATGTGATAGATGCTAGCGGACAGGCAACATCTCTTCCCGAAATCAAATGCCCCTACAGAATATTTATGTAGTAGAACTTTTTGATGTATGGGGCATTGATTTCATGGGACCCTTTCCTAACTCCTTTGGTTATTTATATATTCTTGTGGTTGTCGATTATGTGTCCAAATGGGTTGAGGCTATCCCCTCAAAAACTAATGATCACAAAGTAGTTGTAAAGTTTCTACAGGCTAACATCTTTACGCGGTTTGGGACTCTAAGAGCAATCATCAGTGATGGGGGCAACCACTTTCATCATTGCTCGTTTGCCAAACTACTCCAGAAATATGGGATCACTCATAGAGTTGGCACTCCATGTCATCCTTAAACCAGTGGCCAAGTAGAGATAAGCAACCGAGAGATCAAGGGAATCTTAGAAAGTACAATGAAGCTTAATCGGAAGGATTGGTCTCTACGCCTAAATGATGCTCTATGGGCATATCGGACAGCTTATAAGACTCCAATTGGCATATCTCCCTACCGCCTAGTCTTTGGAAAAGCGTGCCATCTCCCAGTAGAATTAGAACATCGAGCATATTGGGCCATAAAGCATTTCAACTTCGACATGAAGCAACCGGGTGATAAAAGGAAGCTGCATCTAAATGAACTTGAACAATTGAGATATGACGCCTATGAGAATGCCAAGTTATACAAAGAACGGACAAAAGCCTATCATGACAAACAACTAGTACGGAAGGAGTTCCATGTAGGACAAAAGGTGTTGCTATATGACTCACGATTAAGACTGTTCCCAGGCAAGCTCAAGTCCAGATGGTACGGTCTGTACATGGTCACTAAGGTCTTCCCTCATGGTGCATTAGAAGTCTGTGGCCCCAACGGTAATCAGCCCTTTACAATAAACGGACATAGAGCCAAGCCTTACCTTAATATTAACTTTCCTCCAAGAGATGAAGACTTGGCACTTGAATCAGTACAGTATACAGCTAAAACACAAGCACTTGAGCCACAAGAGGTGGACTCTAAGTGCTTCCTTCCAACCAACTAGCACTGTAGCACGAGAGTGCTTGAGAAAGCTCATATTTGATTACCCATTCAGCTCAAGCATCTCTACTGAGGTTAGTGGTACTGAGGCCACTAACACATGGTAAGGTTGTATCGTTCCAAATTTGTCATTTTTCAGCTAAGGTAAGTTTTAATTTTTGGCCATGCACACTGCTTGCGATCAAGCGCACATGTCAGTGCGATCGAGTGCAAGAGTGCGATCGAGCGCCCCAGTCAATGTGCTCGAGTGCACTCCATGTGCGATCGAGCGCACTCATGGCAGAAGGTTTAGTTATAAGTCTAAAAATTTTCACTCACACTCACTCACTGTCTCTTCACATTTCACTAACTCCCTCTCGCTCGCACTCTCTGGTTACAAACGAGCACTCCAAATTCTCTCCTCAACTCCCACATTCTCGACCCCAGCATCATCATCATCCCATCACCAACCATCACCACCCCATCTCCCTCCCCGTTACATATTCCCTCCATCCACAAGGTACTTCTTTTGCACACACACACGAATTTTAATGTTTCATTTCCAAATTATTTCTATATACGAGTAAACTTATGTATGATTGGTTGATTTTCTGCTTGCAGGAGGTTAGGAACGAATTCAAATCCTCAAGACCAGAGGTTGGTCTTTGGTTGCACACCACCTATTCGAGGAAACGCCTAACCATGTGCGATCGAGCGCACGACTGTTGCAATCGAGCGCACCTATTTGAGATCGATCGCAAATTAGGCAGAACCTAATAACAGCATGTCCAAACCATATGTTTCCACCTTCGGTGCATCCAGCAGCTGTGCCTCGTCATCCCAGCCCAGCATCGAGCAACGCAATCTCTTATTCGATACTACTTTCGCTATTGATGACATATTCAAGCACATAGACGCCATTCAATGGGCCGTCTAAGCATTTAGACATCGAGGGTTGAAGAGGCTTTTCAAGTCGGTTTTCTCGACTGCTTACACCCAGCTCGTAGTCTAGTTCTATGCGAGCCTATCCTTTGACTGCAGCAGACCGAGAGTATTGACTTCTTCAGTCCAGGGCACACCCGTAGAGGTGACTAGTGCCGATATAGCCGCTGCTCTTTATTGCACTAACGAGTCCCCTCCTGAGGACACCAATATCGAGGAGCAGTCGAAGTCCTTTACCTTGTCTGAGATTATTACGAATATGTGTGCTGGTCAGTACACCGACAGACACAACAACGCAGCCAGCTGGTTAAAGTTGCCTCCACGACTTTGGCTTGTCAACACTATCCTTCAGTGCAATGTATGTCCATTAGGGTACAAGACACAGCGGAGAGACCAGTTTCTACAGACCCTATATGCCTTCCACAGAGGTCACTAGTACTATATTCTGGCTGTTATATGGAGCCAGTTGCACAAATTCTGGGATCATGTCCATGGCCAGCAAATCACCACGGCCAATGTATGGGGCCTCCCTTTCCCGTTCCTACTTTCCTACATACTCAAGAAGAAAAGGATTAAGGGGACCACCAGCGACAGACCAGTGCGAGAGCATCCCTTCTTCGGGAAGGCTCAGTGGACACATAGCCTCTCGCACATACCTCGAGGACTCCTAGCACCTGCTCCAGCAGCTGAAAGAGTTGAGGAGGATTATATGGAGACCGAGACCTCTGTCGTTAGCCCAGTGCGAGAGGAGGACCATCTGGACATGGGACCCACCGAGTCCAAGCACTTTCTAGTTGAGCTGTCCTCCTTCCGAGGTGAGGTCTCTGCCGCTACCACACTCGTGCATCAGTGCATGAATAGTTTGGAGGCACAGTTTGCATGACAGGAGGCTATACTACAGGCTATTCTTGATCGCCTACCTTCTCCACCCGGTACCTCTTCGATTGCACCACCTGATGATCAGCAGTGAGAGGGTACCACGTCTGGCTAAAGATGTTAAACTTAGCACTCATGGGAGGCACCCCAAAGCATATCCTTTTTAGTATTTTTGTTTTATTGTTCGTATTTACTTTTCCATTTCTGTTTATTATTACTTGTTTTCCATTTTGTGTTTGTTTTTTTTTCTTTTTCAAGGACAGTGTGAGTGCACCTAGTTGAAGTTTGGGGGCGTGCTACGAGCCATGCCATCCATTAGTTCTCCATCTCCCAGGTCAGCTCTTTCCATGCTATTCACACATTGGGGACAATGTGCAATTTAAGTTTGGGGGTATGGGGACACATTCACACACTCACTATGTCCCATGTTTTTGTTGTTTTGTTGTGTTGTTGTTTTCATAGATAAATGCATGTTCATTCTGTCCAATAAAATTTTGGGTGATCTAAACAAACAATATGATTTGCTTTCATTAGTGAGCTTAACACCTTGAATATATAGGCCAATAATTAAGTTTTGAACCTAGATCACTTCCTTTTAGGCATTTAAGGATTCACAAGTTTGACCTAAGCAATCACGAGCACATTAGCACATAATTGTGTGGGGTATGACATGTAATTTTGATTTGTATGTTTCTTTTGCTTGACTGTGAACCAAATAACCTGTTAGATTAACATTTTGGTATAATAAAAAAAAAGAATGCTTCTAATAATCAATAAAAAGAACTTTTCGCTGAGTAACTGGCCCTCTTGCCTCAGTAAGCAGTGAGTGACACATCAAAAGGTGGAAATTCTGATTAGAGCATTGAGACTAGTTAGTTTCGTAGCCTTTTTTACTCGAATTAGTAAGTCCTTAGGGGTGTCATTACACCTAATGCCCTAAAACCATCTGGTTTGGGAGTTATTGGCTAAATGCTTGTTACATGAGTCAAATAGAAAGCTTGAGGGAACTAACTTGGCAAAAATATCACAAACAAAAGAAAAGAAGAAAATTTATGCCATCTTTATTGAGTCTAATAGGAAATTTGGTGAATTTTGAGTCATTGAAACACTTCACATTAGAATTATTTGGAAACCTAATCTTTTATGTGCTAGTTCACCACACACTAAAGTCAAACTTGTGATGTCTTAAACTGCCTCATGAAAGTGATTTGTGTTCAAAACTCTTATTCATTGCAAAGATATGTTTATATTTGCTAAGCTTGCTCATGAATGCACATCATAGTTTTGTGTGAAGACCTAAAACTTTTGTGAACACTATGAACATTGGATCTATCTGTATGTTGTTATTTTTCATTTTAGTTTTTAGTTTTGTATTGCTAAGGGACTAGCAATATGTAAGTTTGAGGGTGTGATAGGTGCTTAAATATTCATATTTAAACCCCCTTATTTACATTTGTTAGGTCCTTAGTTATGTTAATTTAGTCCATTTTACTTCATTTGTGTGTTCTACATGTTTTTATAGAGTCTTGGAGAAGAAGAAGCACTTTTGGCACTTAAATGAAGACACCTGGAAATCCTAGAGCAGCTTCTGGTCAAAGTGTGATCGATTGCAATGTTGTATGCGATCGAGCGCACATGTACAGGCGTGAACAGTAAACAACAGCACCCTATTTTGGAAAGAAGAGAGTTTTTGCATTTTTGGAATTTAGGGTTTCCAGAGCCTTCCAGGACTACTCAAGCCCTATAAATATACCTGTAAAGCACACACAAATGAGGACATCTTAGAGATCACTTTTTAGAGAACACTTCTTTTATCTTTTGCTTAGCTCGGAGTGTTAGGCTTTGGAGAGGATTGACAACCCGTCTCCCTAGTATTCTTCAAGTTTTATATTTTATGCTTAGTTTATATATGATGTTTATTTTAGACAGCATGTGTAACTAACTTTCTTATAGGGCTCGATTGAAGCCCTAGTTATGCTTTCTCATATATTTATTCATTGATAAAATCTTTGCTAATAACCTTTATTATGTTGCTTAACTTGATTAATGCCTGTGCTTATTTAAATTCCTCATATGTAGGTGTATGGCCAACATATGCATGTGGTATGGATTGATTAGTTAGATCAATTTGGATGACCGAATCTTGGGTCTAACATTAGTAACAAAAGATATCCACACTGGATTCTTGGATTAATCAACGTGGGAAACTGGGAGTAGATACCATGCCCTAGGTCTCATGTGGTTGTCGATTTCTATAATTCTTATGCTTTCTTAAGGAACAACTCACACAGATACCATGCTGAATCCCTTAAGGAAGAAAAGAGTTAGAGTAGATAACATGCCTAACTCGTTGCTTAGGGAAATCAATAGCTTAAGGAGTAGATACCATGCCCTTAGGTTGGCGACCATTAGGTATACATGATAAGGCTAGTGCACTGATACATTATACAATTGGGAAAGTATGACTAGTGGTGGATATCAAAGCCCTATGTCTTTATTATTATCAAATCACATTTAATAGTTATTTATTTCTTTTTATTTTAAAGAAACTAATTCTAAAACCGAACTTTACCAATCCCTGTGGAGATGATCTTGCTTTCGCACACTATACTACACTGTTGACCTTATGCACTTGCAAGTAAAACTGGACGGTTATTTACATATTTATTTAGGTAGATAAACACACAACAGCTGGTCCCCAAAGGTCCAAATGAATGTAGTCAAGAATCCCCTTAGACTTGTGCACTTCGGTGTTGAACCTGACCCGGTGTTACTTCCCAAGAATGAAACTCTCACAGAAATCTAGTTTCTCTACTTTGTCTCCTCTAGGTAGACCATCTTTGCTAAGAATTTGCAGGCCCTTTTCGCTCATATGTCCCAAGCGAGTGTGCCAAAGGGCTGCCCTATCCATCTCAGCCATTAAGCTTACTGTTTGATCATTGATTTCTGTCTCTCCGATCATCCCATAGAGTCCATCGTTTCTTGCTGCCTTGATCACTACCAAAGATTCCTTGGCCACCTTGATCTTTCCTCCCTCTACTTTGCATGTATACCCCAAGGAATCCAGCTGCCCCAATGAGATCAAATTTCTCTTCAAATCTGGAAGATACCTCACATTTCGCAGCATCCTTGTGACTCCATCAAACATCCTCAATTGGATGTCTCCAATCCCCTTCACTTGGCAAGAATTGTCATTCCCCAAGAAGACCCTTCCATCATTGATCTCCTTGAAATTCTTGAACCATTCCTTATGAGGGCACATGTGATAAGTGCACCCGGAATCCAGAATCCACTTCTCGTTGCTTTGCCTTCTACTCACATTTGAGCACACAACAAGAACATCATCTTGCTGTTCTCCCTTGGCAACCGAAGCCTTTCCATTGTTGATATGGCTTCTCCTCTCATCCCATGTCTTTTTCTTGCAATCTTTTCTGAAATGACCCTCCTTGTTGCAGTAGAAGCACCTTTTCCCAAATCTTGATTTGGAATGTGCTGTCCCATGGCTTTGCCCTCTACCTCTTGATTTCTCCCGGTAGTTGCCATGAGTGCTACTACCATTCCGAGTTGTTGGCCTTCGTCTTATGAATAACCCATCTCCACTTGATGTCTCTTTCATCTTGGCTTTGAAGTCATGTGCCTTTATGGCATTTATCATAATCTCCTTTGTTAAAGTATCCCTTCCATACTCAATAGCATTAATCAAATTATCAAAGCAATCAGGAAGAGATTTTAACAAGATAACAGCCAATTGTTCATCCGAAAATGTAATGCTACAGCTATTCAAATCTTGAACTAGCTTATTAAAGACATCAAGATTATCTTGCAATTCTTTACTAGGATCCATTTTAAAAGCAAAGATTCTTTTAAGAAGATAAATTTTGTTAAGGAGAGTTTTGGTAAGAAACAACTCATCTAGTTTCTTCCATATGATAGCCGGATCTTCCGAGTCTCCGCACTCCCTTATGACGCTACCCGACATGTGCAAGAAAATGGTGTTGTAAGCCATCTTCTTCATCTCAACACGCTGTTCCTCCATGATACTTACTGAAAAAGCATCATCTTCTCCAATAGCCAAGTCCACTTTCTGTTGCATTAGAACCGCCTTGATCTTTCGCTTCCACAGGGAAAAATCTCCATTTCCATCAAACTTCTCAACCACGAATTTGAAGCCATCTTTGCGGACAAGATCCAAGATTTATGAAATACCCATAAATGCTTTCTTTAACCTCAAGAACACGATCGAAGTGGATATTAACACCATTCTTGAATCACCCTCAATAACACGATTTGATCTTGATCTTTACTCTGTTCTTGAATCACCTAAGAAGTTGCTCTTTGATTCTTAAAGTCTTGGCTCCGTCACCTTCTTGTTCTTGCTCCGATACCTAGTTGTGCAAGTTCTGATACCACTGTCCAAAGCTCTAATACCACTGTTGGAAATCACTTTGACAAGATGCCCAGGTGGTAATCTTCCAAAAATCGAAGTCTAGAATGACTTGTAGAAAGAAATACAACAATCGAAAGCAAGAAAGAAAAGAAGACAAGTGATTTATTATCGAGGTTTGGCAATGTGCCTATGTCCCCGTGAGTTCCTTTGAAGTCTCTACACTAAATTAGTGGTTCTTTACAATTATAGCAACCCTCTTCAAGAAGCTCAAGTTCCTGAATAAACCAAGAAGAGAAGCAAGGAAGAAGATAAGAACTAACAATGCTCTCTATCTAATCTAGACTCCTCTCTCTTTACAACCAGCCTCACTACAATGAGTCCCTCTTGTGTTTGTGTCTTTGCACTCTTACACAATTCTCTCTTGTATGTCACTATTTACAATTGATCTCAAATTATATCACAATGTTATCATGTTGAGAATGAAGCTAGGTAACCCCTTATATAGTGCACCTACTTCTCGTCCAATCTTGAGAGTCAATCTCCACCCTTAAATCTTGATGACCACTTAACTATGGCCCTCCATCAATCCTAAGTGGTGCTGTGCATTTTAACCTTATATCCACGCACCTAGGAGGAGGTTTAAACAAGCTGTCCATGTGTGCATCAGTTTACCTAGCATCTAGGCGCTAAACAGGGGGCGGTGAGGTGCTAGGCAAAGCTCCTTTGCACCACATCCTGGGCGGTGCGGTGCTGGTGGAGGGGCGGTGCAGTGTTGCCCTTCTCCAAGCTATATCCTTTCTGGGTGGTGAGGCACTAGTGAAGGGGCAGTGAGGCACACACTGATGCTGCCCTTCACACAGCAGTGCGCACTACTTTGCTTTTTTGTTTAGGGGTGTGCACACGCACCCAAATGGATGCACACACATGTGTGCACTCCTTTAGCATGCTGTATTTTAATCTTCCAACCTTGGTTTAGAATTTAACTATCTTCAAACCATGTTTAGACATGTTTAAACCTTAGACAAATACCAACACTAGTTGCCTCAATGAGATCAAATTCCTTTTCAAATCCAAAATCCGGAAGATACCTCACGTTCCTCAGCGGCCTCGTCATTCCATCAAACATCCTCAACTGGATGTCTCCCATACCTCTCACTTAGTAAGAAGTATCATTCCATAGGAAAACCTTTCCATCATCAGTTTCCTTGAAATTCTTGAACCAATCCCGGTGAGGACACATATGATAGGTGCACCCGGAATCCAAGATCCATCTCTCGCTGCCTTCTTGCCCCTTGCTCACATTTGAGCACACAACAAGAACATCATCATCTTGCTGTTCTCCCTTGGCAACCAAAGCCTTTCCATTCTTGGTATGGCTTCCTCCCTCATCCCTTATCATCTTCTTACAATCTTTCTTGAAATGACCTTCCTTATGGCCATAGAAGCATCTCTTCCCTCCAAATCTCAGTTTAGAGTGCGCTCTCCAATAGCTTTGTCCTCTATCTTTGTCTCGGTAGTAGCCATGTATGTTACTGTGATACTGAGGCCTTTCTCTAATGAACAACCCTTCTCCACTTAATGCTTCCCTCATCTTGGCATCAAGATTATCTTGTAACTCTTTATCAGGATCCAAAGCAAAGATTTGTTTATGAAGATACCTCATATTAGGCAGAGTCTTGGTAAGAAACAACTCATCTAGTTTCTTCCAAATGACAGCTGGATCTTCTGAGTCTCCGTACTCCCTTGTGACACTATCCGACATGTGCAGAAAGATGGTACTGTATGCAATCTTCTTCATCTCATTCCGTTGGACCTCCGTGATACTTGCTGGAAAAGCATCATCTTCTCCAATCGCCAAATCCACCTTTTGTTGCATAAGAACCGTTTTGATCTTCTACTTCCAAAGGGCAAAGTCTCCCTTTCCATCAAACTTCTCAATAATGACGTTTGAACCCATCTCGCAAAGAAAATCCCAGATTTATGCAGCACCCACAATTGTTTTCCAACTTCTTTTAAATCTCAAGAACACGATCAAAGATTGATCTCAATATTGTTCTTGAATCACCCTCAAGAACACGATTAGATCTTGATCTTTACTCCGTCCTTGAATCACCTCAAGAACACGATCAGATATTAATCTCTACTCCGTTCTTGAATCACCCAATAAGTTGACCTTTGATTCTTGGAGTCTTACTCCAATAACCCCCTGTTCTTGCTCCGATACCAGCTTTCCAAAGCTCTAATACCACTGTTGGAAAATCATCTACTTGCAGAATCCCAGGTTGTTATATTTTCAAACACCCAAGTCCACAATGACTTGTAATAAAACCAAAACAAAATAGGAATCAAACCAATCAAAGAAAGAACACAACAATTGTTATCGAGGTTCGGCAATGTGCCTACGTCCCCGTGAGCTTCTCCGGGTTCTCTGCACTAAATCAATGAGTTCTTATAATTATAGCAACACCTCTTCAAGAACACGATCTAATCTTGATCTTAACACTATTCTTGAAGAATGAAAGAAGAGAAAAAGAAAGTGATAAGGACTAAGTGTTTCCTTAGAATTTTCCCCAAGAAAATTCCAACTACAAAGCCTTTGAATCCCCAATCTATACTACTTTCTCTATAAACAACCAGCCTCTCTTGAATGAGTCTCTCCTGTGTTTAATGACTTTGCACTCACACACCATGTGTTCTATTTCACACACATTCACATCACACCTCTCTTGTTGAGATGATTGTCGCACACTTATGTTTGATTGAAGCTACATGACCCTTTATATATAGCAATGACCACCCCATCCAATCTTTGAGATCAATCTCGACCCTTAAATCTCAAGAACCAAAGACCTATGGCTCTCTAAGAGTCTAAGTAATCCTGTGCATTTTACCAAGTCCCACGCACCATCTCAAAGTGCTGATTCAAAGGTGTCAGGTGTGCCTTGTGCTGAGGCTTGGATGGGCTAGGCCGCGGCGCGGCCTGGAGGGGAGGAGTCATGGACTTACTGGATGTCGCGGTGCCCAAGGCTGGGCTGTAGTGCATAGCCAGTACTTGATGCTAAACTCTTCATCTGTTTAATCCTTAGACAAATACCAACATCCTTGCTCTACCTGAACTGAATTTTCCTTGATTCTATGCTCCACAAATACGGAACTGGTTTGCTCACTATCCCCTGTAGGGTTAGTTTTCTCCAAATAGGGAAATAAATGCTCATTAAAAATGATATCCCTACTATTTATGAGTTTAAATCTTTTTTGGTCTAAGGACCACAACCTATACCCCTTAGCCCCTTCCAAATATCCTAGAAACACATATTTTCTAGACCTTGGGCTAAGCTTATCATCCTTTTGATGTGCAAACGCAGCACATCCAAAAGTCATAAGTTTGTTCAACTCATGGGGTTTTCCACTCTATATCTCCTTGGGAGTCTTAAGGGCCATAGTTCTAGAGGGTGATCTATTAACCAAATATGCAGCAATAGACACAGCTTCCCCCAAAAACATTTGGGTAATCTGGATCCTATAATCATGCACCTAACCTTTTCCATAAGGGTCTTATTCATCCTCTCAGCAACTCCATTTTGCTGAGGGGTTTTCACAACCGTTCAATGTCTTAGAATCCCATTTAACTTACAGAATTGATCAAGTTCCTTATTAAAAAATTCTAAGCCATTGTCGGTTCTTAACACCTTAACTACCCTACCTGTTTAAGTCTCCAGCAACTTTTTCCACACTATAAATTTATTCAAAGCATTTGGTTTATTTCTAAGCAAATAAACCCAAAAATTTCTAGAATAATCATCAATTAAAGACAGAAAATAAAGATTACCTCCCTGTGTTGTGTTCTTGCTGGTCCCTAAAGATCTGCATGAATGTAGTCAAGAATGCCCTTAGACTTGTGCACTTCGGTGTTGAAGTTGACCCGATGTTGTTTCCCAAGAGCACAACATTCGTAGAAATCAAGTTTCTTTACTTTGTCACCATTAAGTAGACCGTTCTTGTTGAGAACTTACAGGCCCTTTTCACTCATGTGTCCCAAGCGATTATACCAAAAGGCTGCCTTATCCATCTCAGCCATCAAGCTTGTTGCTTGATCCTTGATCTTCGTGTCTTCGATCATCTCATAGAGACCATCCCTCATTGCTGCTTTGATCACTATCAAATATCCCTTGGTTACCTTAATCTTTCCTCCTTCTACCATATATGTGTACCCCATGGAATCTAGCTGCCCCAATAAGATCAAATTTCTTCTCAACTCCAGAAGATATCTCACATTCCTCAGTAGCCTTGTTATTCCATCAAACATCCTTAACTAGATGTCTCCCGTGCCCTTCACTTGGTAAGAAGTATCATTCCCTAGGAAAACCTTTCCATAATTGGTTTCCTTGAAATTCTTGAACCAATCCCGGTGAGGACACATATGATAAGTGCACCCGGTATCCAAGATCCATCTCTCACTGCCTTCTTGCCCCCTGCTCACACTTGAGCACACAACAAGAACACCATCATCTTGTTATTCTCCCTTGGCAACCAAAGCCTCTCCATTCTTGGTATGGCTTCCTCCCTCATCCCTTATCATCTTCTTGCAATCTTTCTTGAAATGACCCTCCTTATGGCAGTAAAAGCATCTTTTTCCTCCAAATCTCGGTTTAGAGTGCGCTCTCCCATGGCTTTCTCCTCTATCTTTATCCCAATTGTAGCCATGTATGTTGCTGCCATACCAAGTTACTGGCCTTCCTCTAACGAACAGCCCTTCTCCACTTAATGCTCTTTTCATCTTCGCATCAAGATTATCTTGTAACTCTTTATTAGGATCCATTTTAAAAGCAAAGATTCATTTACTATTGGAAATCACCTTGGAGATGCCTAGGTGATGATCTTCCAAACACCCAAGTTTAGAATGACTTGTAAAGATGAATCAGAAATAGAAACAAAAAACAAAGAAAGGAAAGGACACAACAATTGTTATCGAGGTTCAGCAATAGCCTATATCCCCGTGAGTTCCTCTGAACTCTCTGCACTAAATTAATGGTTCTTTACAAATACAGCAACCCTCTGCAAGAAACTCAAGTTCTTGAAGAACTAAAAAAGAGAAGAAAAAAAGTGATAAGAGATATTATAAAGCCCTCTACCCAATCTATGCTACTCTCTCTTTACAACCAACCTCCCTTTTGAGATCTATTCTAGTACCTCTCCTGTGTTTTGTGTCTTTGCACTCTCACACTTGCACTTGAATTCTCTTGTATGTTGATCACTTGTATGTCTTATCTATCAATTATGTTCTTGTGTTGAGATTGAAGCTAGGTGACCCTTTATATAGTGCACCACTTCTTGAGCTAATCTTTAAAGTTAATCTCCACCCTTAGATCTTGAGGACTATTCAATCATAGCCCTTCATCAATCCTTAGTGATACTGTATGTTTTGTTCATGCATCCATGCGCCTCTCAAAAGGCTGAAAAGAGTAGTCTCAGTGTGCCTGGCGTCGCGGCCTAAAACAGGGCAGGCCGTGGCTCAAGCTAGGGTACACATGCACTATGTTTAGGGTGCTGCGGCTTAGGGGAGGCTGAGCCACGGCGCACACCTCCCCTAGACTTCCTCTATGCTGGGCGCCATGGCCTGACTTGATGCTGCACTCCTTTGGCATGCTGTGCGCTGAGGTGCACACTTTGTGTGCTGAGGCACCAAGGTCTAATGAAGAACCTTTTCAAACCATGTTTAAACCTTAGACAAACACCAACAATCTCTACCTTTGTCTAAGCGTTTAAACCCAAACCCATTATGCAGAGAACTCATAATCCAAACTCATCTTGAGTCATCATATCAACCGACTCCAATTCTAAGTAGTCCAAGGCAATGATTGAACTTACTTAGAGGTAGAACCTTAGGGCCTAAATCTACAGGATTTTCCTCTGTGGCTACCTTGTCCATATGAATGCATCATTCCGTAACATTTTTCCAAATGAAATGATACCAAACATCCATGTGCTTTGTCCTCTCATAGAACACTGGATTCTTACACAAGTGCAACGCACTTTGGCTATCCAAATACACCACCACCTTCTCTTTCAGGACCTTCAACTCTTCCAATAACCCTTTGCTCCACATAGCCTCCTTTATGACTTTCGTTGCCGCTATGTATTCAGCCTCGATTGTTGAGAGTTCAACCTCTCTTTTTGTCCAAGGAGCTGCTACATCAGCATCTGCAAACCCATATCTCAAAGGTGGTCTGACAACCCTCCTTTCTCGATCCCTTGTGAGCTAGTAGTCATTCTGACTTGCTATATCAACCTCTTCTAGTTCAGCCTCCTCTTAAGTGCCCTGAGCTTGGCCTTCATCAATGGGATCTACCGGGTCCGAACCCTCTTGCCTTCCTTGCTCTACCTGAACTAAATTCTCCTTGATGCTATGCTCCACAAATTCTGGACTGGTTTGCTCACTAGCCCCTGCAGGGTTAGTTTTCTCCAAATAAGGAAATAACAATTCATTAAAAATAACATCCCTACTTATTATGAGTTTCATTCCTTTTGGTTCTAAGGACCACAACCTAAACCTCTTAACCCCATCATCATACCCTAGAAATACATATTTTCTAGACCTTGGGTTAAGTTTATCATCCTTTTGATGTGCAAATGCAGCACACCCAAAAGTCCTAAGGTTGCTTAACTCAGGGGGTTTCCCACTCCACATCTCTATGGGAGTGTTGAGCTCTAAAGTTCTAGAGGGTGATCTATTTACCAAGTATGCAGTAGTAGACACACCTTCCCCCCAAATATATTTTGGTAAACCGGACCCAATTAACATGCATCTAACATTTTCCATAAGGGTCCTATTCATCCTCTCAACAACTCCATTTTGCTGTTTACAACCGTTCTATGTCCTAGAATGCCCTTTAACTCACAGAATTTATCAAAATCCTTATTTCAAAATTCTAAGCCATTATTAGTTTGTGAAGCCTTAACTACCCTACCCGTTTGAGTCTCCAGCAACTTTTTCCACGCCACAAATAAAATTCAAAGCATCTGATTTATTTTTAATCAAATAAACCAAAACCTTTCTTGAATAAACATCAATTAAAGACATAAAGTAAAAGTTACCTCCCTTTGTTGGTGTTCTTGCTGGTCCCCAAAGGTCCGAATGAATGTAGTCAAGAATGCCCCTAGACTTGTGCACTTCGGTGTTGAAGCTGACCCGATGTTGCTTCCCAAGAATGCAACACTCACAGAAATCCAATTTCTCTACTTTGTCACCACCAAGTAAAACATCCTTGTTGACAACTTACAGGCCCTTTTCGCTCATATATCCCAAGTGAGTGTGCCAAAGGGCTGCCTTATCCATCTTAACCATTAAGCTTGCTGCTTAATCCTTGATTTTTGTCTCTTCGATCATCTCATAGAGTCCATCCTTTATTGCTGCTTTGATCACTATCAAAGATCCCTTGGTCACCTTGATCTTTCCTCCCTCTGCTTTGTATGAATACCCCATGAAATCTAGCTGCCCCAATGAGATCAACTTCCTCTTTAAATCAGGAAGATACCTCACATTCCACAGTAGCCATGTGACTCCATCAAACATCCTCAACTGGATGTCTCATATCCCCTTCACTTGGCAAGAAGTGTCATTCCCTAAGAAAACCTTTCCATCATTGGTTTCCTCGAAATTCTTGAACCAATCCTTATGAGGGCACATGTGATAAGTGTACCCGGAATCCAGAATCCATTTCTCGCTGCCTTGCCTCCTACTCACATTTGAGCACACAACAAGAACATCATCTTGCTATTCTCGTTTGGCAACCGAAGCCTTTCCATTGTTGGTATGGCTTCTTCCTTTCTCATCCTACATCTTCTTCTTCCAATCTTTCCTAAAATGTCCCTCTTTGTTGCAGTAGAAGCATCTCTTTCCTCCAAATCTCAGTTTAGAATGAGATCTCCCATGGCTCTACCCTCTACCTCTTGATTTCTCCCGGTAGTTGCCATGAATGCTACTACCATTATGAGTTGCTAGCCTTCCTCTAACGAATAACCCTTCTCCACTTGATGCTTCACTCATATTGGCTTTGAAATTATGAGCCCTTATGGAATTGATCACAATCTCCTTGGTTAAAGTATCTCTTCTATATTCAATTGCATTAATCAAATTATCAAAACAATCAGGAAGAGAATTCAACAAAATAACAGCCAATTGTTCATCCATGAATGTTATGCTATAGCTATTCAAATCTTGAACTAGCTTATTAAACACATCAAGATTATCTTGCAACTCTTTATTAGGATCCATTTTAAAAACAAAGATTCTTTTAAGAAGATGTATCTTATTAGGGAGAGTTTTGGTAAGAAACAACTCATCTAGTGTCTTCCATATGACAACAGGATCTTTCGAGTCTCTGTACTCCCTTATGACATTATCCGACATGTTCAAGAAAATCGTGATGTATGCCATCTTCTTCATCTCAATCCGCTGGTCCTCTATGATACTTGCTGGAAAAGCATCATCTTCTCCAATAGCCAAGTCCACCTTATGTTGCATAAGAACAACCTTGATCTTCCACTTCCAAAGGGCAAAGTCTCCCTTTCCATCAAACTTCTCAACAATGAAATTTGAAGCCATCTTGCGGAGAAAATCCTAGATTTATGCAACACCCACAATTTTTTTCTAACTTCTCCTAAACCTCAAGAACACGATCGAAGATTAATCTCAATACCATTCTTGAATCACCCTCAAGAACACGATCTGATCTTGATCTTTACTCTATTCTTGAATCACCCAAGAAGTTGATATTTGATTCTTGGAGTCTTAACTCCGTCACCTTCTGTTCCAGCTCCGATATCCGCTGTTTAAAGCTCCTCTGGCTCTGATACCACTGTTGGATATCACCTTGGAGATGCCCAGGTGGTAATCTTCCAAACACCCAAGTCTAGAATAACTTATAAAGATGAATCGGAAATAGAAACAAAAAACAAAGAAAGGATAGGACACAGCAATTGTTATCGAGGTTTGGCAATAGCCTACGTCCCTGTGAATTCCTCTTAACTCTCTACACTAAATCAATGGTTCTTTACAAATAAAACAACCCTCTCCAAGAAACTCAAGTTCTTGAAGAACCAAAGAGGAGAAGAAAGAAAGTGATAAGAACTATTACAAAGCCCTCTACCCAATCTATGCTACTCACTCTTTACAACCAGCCTATCTTTTGAGATCTATTCTAGTGCCTCTCTTGTATTTTGTGTCTTTGCACTCTCACACTTGCACTTGAATTCTCTTTTATGTCTTGTCTCACAATTGTGTTCTTGTGTTGAGATTGAAGCTAGGTGACCCTTTATATAGTGCACCACTTCTTGAGCCAATCTTTGAAGTCAATCTCCACCTTCAGATCTTGAGGACCATTCAATCATAGCCCTTCATCAATCCTTAGTGATCTTGTGCATTTTGTTCATGCATCCATGCACCTCTCAAAAGGCTAAAAAGACTAGTCTCAGTGTGCCTTGCGCTGCGGCCCAAAACAAGGCAAGTCGCGGCTCAAGCCAAGGCACACATGCACCATGTTCTGGGCGCCGCAGCTTGGGGGAGGCTGAGCCACGGCGCACACCTCATCCAAGATTCCTCTATGCTGGGCACTGTGGCCTGACCTGATGTTGTACTCCTTTGGCATACTGTGCGCTGAGGCACACACTTTGTGTGCTGAGGCGCCAAGGTCTAATGAAGAACCTTTTCAAACCATGTTTAAACCTTAGACAAACACCAAAATTTACGAAGATACCTCTTATTAAGGAGAGTCTTAGTAAGAAACAACTCATCTAGTTTCTTCCAAATGACAGTTGGATCTTTCGAGTCTCTACACTCCCTGGTCACACTATCTGACATGTGTAGAAAGATCGTGTTGTATGCCATATTCTTCATCTCATTCCTCTGGACCTCCGTGATACTTGTTGGAAAAGCATCATCTTCTCCAATTGGTAAGTCCACCTTTTGTTGCATAAGAACAACTTTGATCTTCCACTTCCAAAGGGCAAAGTCTCCATTTCCATCAAACTTCTCAACAATGAAGTTCGAACCCATCTTGCAGAAAAAATCCCAGATTTATGCAGCACCCATAATTGCTTTGCAACTTCTTCTAAATCTCAAGAACACGATCAAAGATTGATCTCAATACCGTTCTTGAATTACCCACAAGAACATGATCAGATCTTGATTGCTACTTCATTCTTGAATCACCTCAAGAACACAGTCAGATATTGATCTCTACTCCATTCTTGAATCACCTCAAGAACACGATCAGATATAGATCTCTACTCTGTTCTCGAATCACCCAACAATTTAACCTTTGCTTTTTGGAGTCTTGCTCCGATAATCCCCTATTCTTGCTCCGATACCAACTATCCAAAGCTTTGATACCACTGTTGGAAATCACTTACAAGTTTCCCAGGTGGTGATCTTCCAAACACCTAACTCTAGAATGACTTGTAATGAACAGATACAACAATCAAGCAAAGAAAGAACACAACAATTGTTATTGAGGTTCGGCAATGTGCCTACATCCCCATGAGCTCCTTCGAGCTCTCTGCTCTAAATTAATGAGTTCTTATAATTATAAAAACACATCCTCATGAACACAATCTAATATTGATCTTAACACCATTCTTAACAAACGAAAGAAGAGAAAAAGAAAGTGATAAGGACTGAGTGTTTCCCTGGAATTTTCCCTAAGAAAATTCCAACTACAAAGCCCTTGAATACCCAATTTATGCTACTCTCTCTCTAAACAACCAGCCTCTCTTGAATGAGTCTCTCTTCTATGCTTAGTGTCTTTGCACTCACACACTATGTGTTCCATTTCACACACATTCACATGTCATTCACATCACACCTCTCTTGTTGAGATGATTGTCACACACTTATGTTTGGGTGAACCTAGATGACCCTTTAAATATAGTGCACCACTTCTTGAACCTATCTTGAAGTCAATCTCAACCCTTATATATTGAGGACCAATCAATCATAGCCCTTCAACAAGTCTAAGTGATTATGTACGTTTTGATCAAGTCTCATGCATCAATCCAAAGTGCTAATCAGGAAGCATCAGGTGTGCCTGGCGCCACGGCTCAAGCCAGGGCACACTACCTCCACCTTATGGATACCACGGCGCACCCTTCTTGAGGATCGGCCCACACCTAGGTAGAAGACTCTTCCTTGTTGGGCGGTGAGGCGCACATTTCTTGGGATGCGATGCACACCTGGGGCTGAACATTTCTCCTTGCTGGGCGCTGAGGCGCACACCTCTTAGGGTGAGGCACCAAGGCCTGATAAAGCTTCATTCTTTAACCCATTTAATCCTTAGACAAATACCAATAATAACATAATATACTCACAGCGACATCAGAAGGAAGAACAAATTCTTTTGCCAACAATAAAAATCTCCTCCATCGAAACGCTCAAGTTTGTTGAAGTCCAACGCCATATCTCTCATAGAACTCAAAGAGGTAATCATTTTGATAAACAAAGTGAATAAATAAACCTTAAGATTTTTGGGGGAGTTTTTGGGATAATAATGGCTTTTTATCAAAGGAAATAAGAGAGAATAAAAGAAATGGCTTTATGGCACGACCAGGTCGCTTTCCTTAAGGTTTAATTCGCCCTTTTCGTGAATTTCCTCTAAGATACAATAAAGCTCTATTGTTATTTTGCACTTTTCCCTAATGAAGAATAACCCACACTAGCTTCTATGAGTTTATAGATTGCAAGCATTTATATTTGGAAATTTGCAGGATTTCTAAACATAAGAAGATTAGTTTTTAGAGAAGGAGAAGAAGAATAAGAAAGGAAATCTGAAATCTGTATATGTTTGTAATCTATAAATTATGACAGTTAAACACCCTTTTATAGTGTTTAATTAGTGTCTTTTCATAATACACACTTTAGTTCAGTAATAAACTAACTGAGTGTCTGTTCTCAACAGACATTCCAATTCTCGAGTAATTATCACTTAATATTATGAATATTCAAAATTTTGAACATCAAGTCAACTTGATCATTCATTTAGTCGACTGAAAAAGTTACAAAGAGTTTCAAGAATTTTTAGCCTTCCATAGAATCGACTAAATCAGTCATTCAGTCGACTGAATGACCATTTAGTCGACTGAATGAGTCTATTTATTCAACGGAATCATTCATAATTAGAATTTTTTTTTCTTTTATTCTTTCTTTTGATTTTTTAAAAAATATAAAACTTAAAATCTGAGGCTATTTTGAAAAAATATCAACATAATATAACTAAAAATGTGCATTAAAATTGCTATAGCAGGGAAATTTTGCTGAAATTATAGAATTTCAAACAAATTTTTTTTGAAGAGATCATTAGTACAATTTGTAAAATGAAGGCTTTAACTTTATCATGGAATTGCAAAAGGTTATATGAAATTTAGTGTAAATTTCAAAACTAAATTATTAGTAGGAGTACTCCTAGTAAATCTCTAAACATAGCATCCATTGTAGAAAAAACATTCTCAAGACCGTTGTTAATAACTATAAGAACCAATCAATCTTTATATCTTGTCAGATTTTGATCATTGATTGATTGGATGGGATTGGAATATGTCTTTAAAATATTTTGCCAAGAAAAATATGAAGGGAAATAAGAGAACAAAACATTGTAATTCAACGCTTATGTGGCATCTATGTACCAAAAGTACCCTGTTTGGGGGAAAAGAAATATAAAAGTACCAATTTTGGAGAAATTGTTACTTGTACCCAATGCAAAATGCATCGTGTGGATACTTCACTGGTGAATGGTAGTTAACTTCATTGGCAACTTTTGTACACCCACTATTCATGTAAACGGTGGAATTACTTAACAATTACCAATGAAGTTTCCACCCGTACAAAAATGGTGTTTTACGCCGGGTGTAGATAAGAGTTTTTCCCCATTTGGGGAATTAAAAGAACAAGATAGAGTATTTCAGCGCTTATGTGATGTCAATGTGGCAAAAATACCTTGTTTTGGTAAAAAAAAATCAAATTACCAATTTTGGGAAAAAAATAGTTAACAACTCCCATTTACAAAAACAAAAAAGTCTTTTTCATTGTATTTGATTATATTTTTATATTTGCATGAAAATATTGCCATTAATCCATTCATTGTCATATCTTGATAAAGAAGAATATCTAACTTTATGAATATCAAAACCTTTCCCCTACTCTATAAATATTACAACCTTAAAGTACTAGCTCAAGTACACAACTTAAAATATGGATAAACCGTCATCTAAATTTGTTTTCTTTGTCATGCTCTTGATCATTGCATATAGTAAGTGGTATCTCTCTCTATACATGAAATATTCTTCTATCTGTCCATTTTAATCATTTTCTTCTTATCATTACATGCATTAGGAGTGAGATTTACATTTATTTTACTCGAGTCAGCTAATTTGTTTTTTTCTAATTTTTTATCATAAAAAAAGCAAAGGGTGATTTTGAATGAGTGTGACATATAGTGATAATAATAGACCGAAAAAAAAAAATTAAAACTGTACATGTATTACTTTCATAATTACAAAAGAAATCGAATTAACAATAAGATAATGAATTGCTAGTATTATTTTTTATTTTAATGTTTTTTGATAATTGAGTAATATTAAAAACATTAATGGTAAGTTTGTTGTGAAGACCTGAGGCAAGAAAAGTGCCTTCATTTTGCAGAAACGACAAAGATTGCAAAGGTTTCTGTACTCCTAGCTATTCAAGATGCAGTTGTCAGAATCAAGAGTGTTCTTGTGGAAACTTCCTGCAGTAGTTACCAGCCTAAGTCATCATGGGTACAAATTGATAATAAGGCATTGAAATCTGAAGGCTCAAGCCTTTTCCTGTTTGGGCTTGATGATTGAAAAGTAATAAAGATGTTTAATAACAATAATTTATCTCTTTTATTGACACAGTATATATAAATATCTAAGCTTAAGAATTGTATCTATAGGCCTATTCCATGATATTAGAGACTAATCTCAAGAACAAAGAAGAAGGTAACCTTCAATCTGAAAGATACAATTACTACTAAAAGATTTAAACATACGACGCATGGGGTTTAAATAATTGTAGGAAGCTTCAAGCATGACCTTATATAAATTTAAACCTTATCTTATAAACATCATCAACTTGGCCTAAGACATAACCATTAAGATGAATGTCAATCACAAACCTCATGACTCGTGAACCATCTGAATTCTATAAATTTTGTGGAATTCATTTTTAATTCTACACTAGTTATGTTTGGAAAAAGAAAAAAAAAACTATAGAATTCATTTCAAAATGAATTCAATATGAAATTGAGTTAACTTGTTTCAAACTATATCAAAATTGATAGAATTTACAAACGATTTCCTCAAAATGAAGAGTAAAAAAATTATGTTGACCAAAATACACTCCCTTTGTCTCCTTCCTCTTTTGAATTCTTCATTTATTCTAAAAGTTTTATACTTCAAAGTTCAATTGAATTCTACAAACTAACAAAAGAATGGCAAACATTAAAATCTAAATCAATTCCTTCCTACACAAAATTTATTTTCAATCCATTTGAAAATTAAATGAATACCATTTTCATTTGGTTCCAAATGGAGTGTTAGTACTAATCCAAATTCCATTACCAACACTATCATGAAGGCGAAGTGCTTTCCTAATTCCATCTTGTTTTAGTGTACCTTTAAGAGTAACACAACTTTGTTGTGGAAGGGAATTCTGGCAGGGGAAAATCTTTTAAATTACCAAAGGTGTTGTTGGCTGGAATCATGCATGCGACCTCTAATACATCCAGGCCTTCTTCATCTTAGGAGAGAGATGAATGCGAACGAGGACAATCCTTTCACATTTTTGAAACCTTCATTCTATCACTCGCATAGGTTGGCATGAAAAGGAAAAGGAATGAACCATCCATCACCTTGATCTGGAAACATTCAATGAATGGGAACGAACTAGTAAAGCCGCTTATCACTTTCCATGGAATATGGAGCTGAACCAGGGTACCACCAATAATCAAGCTAAACCATTATCCTCAATTTCCTAGTAAACTTTGGAACAAAAGTTGGGTTTTCAAGATCCCAAATTGACAGTCTTTGATCTCCATGAAAAAGTAACAAACACAAATTTGACTATAAAAACTTTCAATAAAAAAATTACCCATAACATGAAACTGGTAGAAATTACATTCTAGCTACCTAGTATGATATTAAAGGAAAGACTATTTAAACAACAATTTGTAGAAGGAAAACTGAGAGAAACTATACAATTTGCAATAGCCGTGTTTCTTAGGCCTCGAAGGTGGAAGCTTGTAAGGTGGCATGTGTGATTATGAGCCGAGCTAATGACATCCTTCAAACAAAGTTATAATGCTTGATTTAAAGAAATATGCAGATGCAGTATATTGTATTAATTACATGTAAAGCGGTTACTATATGTGTAGCATATTACCAATAGCTTTCGCAATTTAAAAAATTAATGAATATTACCTGTAGACACCTCAAAAAATCTTGAACCGTTTGCTCCTTATATTTTTTAGCATGTACATTTGGTAATGCATGTTCAGTAGATGCTGGAGAGTGTACTTCTCGAGTTTGATCAATAAATTGTAATGGGTGTATTTAGATTTTTTGTTTTAAAAAAAAAACAACAATAAGCCATTATATACACTATCCATTAAATCACATTTCTCAAAAACCAAAAAACTAATCCACTTAATATGTGTTTCTTTAAACCCCAAAAACTAACCAGTAAGACAAATAAAACCAGAAAACATAAGTCCAACTAAAAAACAACTCCAGCTTACCCGTATGAATCACATGGAACAAAAAAGTCCCCCCATTTGACCTTTGTTTTTTTTAACTCTGAAAGTGAATAGTATATGTAAAACTGTGCATTAAAATTGCAATAGCATGAAAATTTTGCTGAAATTATAGTATCTCAAACAACAAGAATTTCTTTGAAGAGATCATCAGTACAATTCGTAAAATAAAGGCTTGAACTTTCTAATGAAATTGAAAAAGGTTATATGAAATTTAGTGTATATTTCAAAACTAAATTATTAGTAGGAGTGCTCCTAGTAATTCTCAAACAGTAACAACCATAGTAGAAAAAACATTCTTAAGACCGTTGTTAAAAACTATAAGAACCAACCAATCTTTCTATCTCGTCAGATTTTCTTCATTGATTGATTAGATGGGATCAGAATATGTTTTCAGATTATTTTGCCAAGAAAAGTATGCAGAGAAATAAGAGAACAAAACAGAGTAATTCAATGCTTATATGGCATTTATGTACCAAAAGTACATTGTTTTGAAAAAAAAATTAAAAGAAGCAATCTTAGGGAAATTGTTACATGCACCCACTGCAGAAGATCATTTTTGTGCCGGGTGGACACTTTATTGGTAATTGTTTGTTAACTTCATTGGTAAAATTCATACACCCACTATTCATGTAACTGATGGAATTACTTAACAATTACCAGTGAAGTTTCCTCTTGCTGCAAATATGGTGTTTTGCGTTGGGTGTAGATAAGAATTTTTCCCCATTTTTCATTTTAAGAAAACAAAATAGAGTAATTGAGTGCTTATGTGACATTGATGTGGCGAAAATACCCTGTTTTGGTAAAAACAATTGTTGGGAAACCACCTCAAGATGCCCAGGTGGTGATCTTCCAAACACCCAAGTCTAAAATGACTTGTAATGATCAGAACAAAAATAAAAATCAAGCAATCAAAGAAAGAACACAAGCAATTTGTTATCGAGGTTCGGTAATAGCCTACGTCCCCGTCAGTTCCTCCGAACTCTCTGCACTAAATCAATGAGTTCTTACAAGTTACAGCAACTCCTCTCCAAGAAACCTCTTTTTCTTGAAGAACGAAAGAAGAGAAAAGAAAGTGATAAGGTCTTGAGTTACCTTGGAATTTTCCCCAAGAAAATTCCACTTACAAGTCCCTTGAATCCCCAGTCTATACTACTCTCTCTATCTAAACAACCAGCCTCTCTATTGAGTCTCTTGTTTTGTGTCTTTGCACTCTTACAATTGATCTCACTTTAACAAGTTATTATCTTCCACATTATTAAGATTGAAGCTAGGTGACCCTTTATATAGTGCACCACTTCCTGAACCTATCTTGAAGTCAATCTCCACCCTTAGATCTTGAGGACCAATCAATCATAGCCCTTGATCAAGTCTAAGTGATCCCGTGCATTTTGATCATGCACCACGCACCTTTCTAAATTGCTGATGAGAGTGCATCAGGTGTGCTTCAAGCCGCGGCTTGGAAGGGGGGAGGCTTTCTATAATGCTGGAGGCCGCGGCTTGAGGTGGTTGTGCCATAACGCGCACACCTTGGGCTGCTGTGCATAGCTCCTCCCTTAACTTCTGGACTTCCTGGAGGTCGAGGCGCGCACACCTTGAGCCGTGATGCCAAGGCCAAAAGAAGCTTCATTCTTCAACCCTTTTAATCCTTAGACAAACACCAACAATTTCTACCTTTGTCTAAGCGATTAAACCCGAACCCATTGTGCAGAGAACTCAGGATCCAAACTCAATTTGAGTCAATACATCAACCGACTCTAATCCTAAGAAGTCCAAGGCAATGATTGAACTTACTTAGAGGTAGAACTTTGGTGCCTAATCTACGGGATTTTCTTCCGTGGAGACTTTGTCCACATGAATGCCTCTTTTCGTAATATTTTCCCAAATGAAATGATACCGAACATCCATATGCTTTGTCCTTTCATGGAACACCAGATTTTAGCACAAATGCAACGCACTTTGGCTATCCGAATACACCACCACCTGCTCTTTCAAGACCTTCAACTCTTCCAACAATCCTTTGCACCACATAGCCTCCTTTATGGCTTCTGTTGCTGCTATGTACTAAGCCTCGGTTATTGAGAGTGCTACCACCAACTGCAATTGAGCCTTCCAATTTATACAACATCCGTTTAAGTTTAAAAAGTAGGAGGTAATCGATCTTCTCTTATCCCAGTCTGCTACATAGTCCGAATCCACATAACCTTCAAGACAGATGGACTTACCCCTCTTCTCATAAACCAGCCCCACTTCTGGGCTTCCCTTTAAGTACCTCAGTAACCACTTCATCCCAAGCCAATGCTCCATTTTGAGATTACTCATAAATCTGCTGAGAACACTCATTGCATGAGCAATGTCAAGTCTAGTGTTTACCATCATGAACATGATTGATCCAACCATATTAGAGTAGGGGACTTTTTCCATTTCCTTCTTCTCCTCATTCGATCTCGGACATTGATTGCTGGAGAACTTGAAATGACCATCAAGAGGAACCTTCACTGGTTTGCTATCTTCTATAGAGAACTTAGATATCATCTTCTCTATGTAGGAAGCCAGAGAAATCTTCAATCTATTTCTCTCTCTTTCCCAGATTATAGACATCCCAAGGATCTTCTGTGCATGGCCAAGATCCTTCATCTCAAACTCCTCACTGAGTTGAGAATTAAATTTTCCTATCTTCTCCATACTACTCCCAACCGCAACATATCATCAACATAGATGAGGATGATCACTATTTCCTCCACCTTGTGCCCCTTATAGTACAAGCACGAATCATAGTAGCTCCTCATGAAACCTAAGCTAGTTACAAAGGAATCAAACCTCTTATTCCATTGTCGAGGTGATTGCTTCAGGCCATAGAGAGATTTCTTCAATTTGCACACCAACTCTCCCTAACTTTCTTCCTCATAGCATTCGGGTTGCCTCATGTAAATGGTCTCATCAAGCTCTCCATGTAAGAACGCTGTCTTCACATCCATTTGCTCGATTTCCCAATTAAATTGGACCACTATTGCTTACACTATCCTTATCGTCTTGTATTTCACAACCAGAGAGAATATTTCAATGAAATATATGCCTTCTCTTTATGTGAACCCCTTCGCCACCAGCCTAGCTTTATACCAGACTTCATCCCCTGGAGTGTTCCCTTCTTTAATCTTGTAGATCCACCTACAATCCATAACTCTCTGTTTTTCTGGTTTGGGCACCAATTCCCAAGAGTTGTTCTTCCTCAAAGAATCCATTTCTTCCTCCATAGCTAGCGGCCACTTTGATGAATCCTTATATTCCATGGCATCCATGTAAGTTTCTGGTTCAACCCCTCATTCTAAATAAGGAGCTACTATATTAGCACCAGTAAAACCATATCTCAAATGTGGTCTGATCACCCTCATTTTTCGGTCCCTTGTGAGCTGATAGTCATTCTGACTTGCTGCATCATCTCCTTCTAGTTCAGCCTCCTCTCAAGTGTCCTGAGCTTGGCCTTCATCAATGGGCTCTACCTGGTCCGAACCCTCTTGCCGTCCTCGCTCTACTTGAATTGAATTTTCCTTGATGCTATGCTCCACAAATTCTAGATTGGTTTGCTCACTATCCCCTGCAGGGTTAGTTTTCTCCAAATAGAGAAATAACAATTCATTAAAAATGACGTCCCTACTTATTATGAGTTTCATTCCTTTTTGCTCTAAGGACCACAACCTATACCCCTTAACCCCATCACCATACCCTAGAAACACACATTTTCTAGACCTTGGGCTAAGTTTATCATCCTTTTGATATGCAAATGCAGCACATCCAAAAGTCCTAAGGTTGCTTAACTCAGGGGGTTTTCCACTCCACATCTCCTCGGGAGTCTTGAACTCTAAAGCTCTAGAGGATGATTTAATAACCAAATATGCAGCAGTAGCCATAGCTTCCCCCCAAAAATATTTTGGTAAACTGGACCCAATTAACATGCACCTAACATTTTCCATAAGGGTTTTATTCATCCTCTCACCAATTCCACTTTGCTGAGGGGTTTTTACAACCGTTCTATGTCTTAGAATCCCATTTAATTCACAGAATTTATCTAAATCCTTATTAAAAAATTCTAAGCTATTATCGGTTCCTAAACTATCCTACCCGTTTGAGTCTCCAGCAACTTTTTCCATACCACAAATTTATTTAAAGCATCTGATTTATTTTTAAGCAAGTAAACCCAAACCTTTCTTGAATAATCATCAATTAAAGAAAGAAAGTAAACATTACCTCCCTGTGTTGGTGTTCTTGCTGGTCCCCAAAGGTTCACATGGATGTAGTCAAGAATCCCAATAGAATTGTGCACTCCGGTGTTAAAGCTGACTCGATGTTGCTTCCCAAGAATGCAACATTCATAGAAATCAAGTTTCTCTATCTTATCACCATTGAGTAGACCATCTTTGTAGAGAACTTGCAGGCCTTTTTCGCTCATATGTCCCAAGCGAGTGTGCCAAAGGGCTGCCTTATCCATCTCAGCCATCAAGCTTGCTGCTTGATCCTTGATTTTTGTCTCTCTGATCATCTCATAGAGACCATCATTAATTGCTGCTTTGATCACTATCAAAGATCCCTTGGTTACCTTGATCTTTCCTCCCTCTGCTTTGTATGTGTACCTTATGGAATCCAGCTGCCCCAATGAGATCAAATTCCTTTTCAAATCTGGAAGATACCTCACATTCCGCAGCAGCCTTGTGACTCAATCAAACATCCTCAACTAGATGTCTCATATCCCCCTCACTTGGCAAGAAGTATCATTCCCTATGAAAACCTTTCCATAATTGGTTTCCTTGAAATTCTTAAACCAATCCCTGTGAGGGCACATGTGATAAGTGCACCCAATATCCAAGATCCATTTCCCACTGCCTTGCCTCTTGCTCACATTTGAGCACACAATAAGAACATCATCTTGCTGTTTTCCCTTGGCAACTGAAGCCTCTTCATTGTTGGTATGGCATCTTCCTCTCTCATCTCACAACTTCTTCTTGCAATATTTCTTGAAATGACCCTCCTTATTGCACTAGTAGCATTGCTTCCCTCCAAACTTCGGTTTGGAATGCAATCTCCCATGGCTCTGGCCTCTACCTTTTGATTTCTCCCAGTAGTTGCCATGGATGCTACTGCCATTCCGAGTTGCTGGCCTTCCTCTAACGAATAACCCTTCTCCACTTGTGAAGCCTCATCTTGGCTTTGAAATCATGAGCCCTTATAGTATTGATCATAATTTTTTTGGTTAATGTATCTCTTTCATATTCAATAGCATTAATCAAACTTTCAAAATAATCAGGAAGAAAATTCAATAACATAACAGCCAATTGTTCATCCGAGAATGTTATACTACAACTAGCCAAATGTTGAACTTGTTTATTAAACACATCAAGATTATCTTGCAACTCTTTATTATGATCCATTTTAAAAGCAAAGATTCATTTAAGAAGGTAAATCTTATTAGGGAGAGTTTTGGTAAGAAACAACTTATTTGGTTTCTTCCATATGACAGTTGGATCTTTTGAGTCTCCGCACTCCCTTGTGACACTATCCAAGATGTGCAGAAAGATGGTACTATATTCCATCTTCTTCATCTCAATCTGCTGGACTTCCGTGATACTTGCTAGAAAAGTGTCATCTTCTCTAATAGCCAAGTCCACTTTTTGTTGTATAAGAACAGCCTTGATTTTTCACTTCCAAAGGGCAAAGTCTAATTTTCCATCAAACTTTTCAACAATGAAGTTTAAACCCATTTTGCAGAGAAAATCCTAGATTTATGCAGCACCCACAATTGCTTTCCAATTTCTTCTAAATCTCAAGAACACGATTGAATATTGATCTCAATACCGTTCTTGAATCACCCTCAAGAACACGATCAGATCTTGATCTCTACTCCATTCTTGAATCACCTAAGAAATTGATCTTTAATTCTTGTAGTCTTGCTTTGATACTTTCTGTTCCAGCTCCGATACCCGCTCACCAAAGCTCTGATACCACTATTGTGGTATCTCTTCTAGCTCTGATACCACTGTTGTGGTATCTCCTCTAGTTCTGATACCACTATTAGGAAACCACCTCAAGATGCCCAAGTGGTGATCTTCCAAACACCCAAATCTAAAATGATTTGCAATGATCAGAACAGAAACAGAAATCAAGCAATCAAAGGAAGAACACAAGCAATTTTTTATCGAGGTTCGACAATAGCCTACGTCCCCGTGAGTTCCTTCGAACTCTTTGGACTAAATCAATGAGTTCTTACAAGTTATAGCAACTCCTCTCCAAGAAACCTCTTGTTCTTGAAGAACGAAATAAGAGAAAAGAAAGTGATAAGGTCTTGAGTTACCTTGGAATTTTCCCCAAGAAAATTCCACTTACAAGTCCCTTGAATCCCTAATCTATACTACTCTGTCTCTAAACAACCAGCCTCTCCAATGAGTCTCTCTTGTTTTATGTCTTTGCACTCTTACAGTTGATCTCACTTTCACAAGTTATTATCTTTCACATTATTAAGATTGACGCTAGGTGACCCTTTATATAGTGCACCACTTCTTGAACCGATCTTGAAGTCAATCTCCACCCTTAGATCTTGAGGACCAATCAATCATAGCCCTTGATCAAGTCTAAGTGATCCTGTGCGTTTTAATCATGCACCTCGCACCTTTCCAAAATGCTGATGAGAGTGCATCAACTGTGCTTCAAGCCGCGGCTCAAAACATGGCATGTTGTGGCCTGGAAGGGTGGCTTTCTGTCATGCTGGAGGCCGCAGCTTGGGGTGGCTGTGCCACGGCGCGCACACCTTAGGCCGCGGCGCACAGCTCCTACCTCAACTTTTGGACTTCCTAGAGGCTGAGGGGCACACACCTTGAGCCGTGGCGCCAAGGCTTGAAGAAGCTTCATTCTTCAACCCATTTAATCCTTAGGCAAATACCAACAAAATTTAACACTACCCATTTTGGGAATTAAAATGGTTAACAACTTCCATTTAGAAAAAAAAAAATCTTTATTAATTGTATTAGATTATATTTTTATATTTGCATGAAAATATTCCAATTAATCCATTCATTGTCATATCTTGATAAGGAAGAATATCTAACCTTATGAATGTCGAAACCTTTCCCTTCCTCTGTAAATATTACACCGTTAGAGTACTAGCTCAAGTAACCTATTGTTGTTTACTTCTAACTAGAAAGTATTCCAAATTACACTATTGAAAATATGGATAAAGCTTCATATAAATTTGTTTTCTTTGTCATGCTCTTGATCATTGCATCTAGTAAGTGGTATCTCTCTCTATACGTAAAATATTCTTAGATCTGTCCATCTTAATCATTTTCTTCTTATCATTACATGGGTTAGGAGAAAGATTTGCATCTATTTTACTCGAGTGTGCGTATTTGTTTTTATGTAATTTTTTTTGTCATAATAAAAGAAAAGAGTGATTTTGACAGAGTGTGATATATAGTAATAATAATAGATGGATGAAAATGAAATAAAAATCATACATGAATTACTTTCATAATTACAAAAGAGTTGTATTAGTAATAAGATAACGAATTTTTTGTATTATTTTTTATTTCAATGTTTTGTTTTATATAATTGAGTAATACTAGAAACTTTAATGGTAGGTTTACTATTGGGATCTGAGGCAAGAAAAGTGTTAGGCTTGGGGCTGTTGTATATCCCATGTAAAGAAAAGAAAGAAAAAAGGTAAAATCCCATGATAGAAAAAAGAGAAAAATATTTTTTTTTTAGCAAAGTGAGTTAAAAAGGAGAGAAATTGGTTATAATAATTTGGGGTTTTCTCTAGGGTATTATTTAGAGTGTATGGTCGCAGAGAATCAAGTTACTCGGTGTTTGTAGTTTCTATCATGGTGTCTGATTTTGGTAAAGCACAAAGACTTCTTAGATTTTAATGGTTGGTAGTACAACAGTAATTTTTCCTAAAGATTTAATTTTGTAATATTACCAAATTTTTGTGGGTCTCAAGTTTGGGCATAAACTTGGGACCTAAACTTTGTAATTGTTATTTACATGGTGGATTTATATTTTTCCGCGTGGTTTTCTCCCTCTACGCTGGAGGGTTTTCCAAGTGAATTCTTATATTCTTAGTTTTTGCTTTATTTGGTGCTTGTTATTTTTTTTCTTGCACGTGGCTTGATGCAGCCGATCTAGTTGAAAATAAAGAACTGTGAAGGCAACTGGTCTAGCTGAAAATAAAAGAATTGTGAAGGCAGCCGGTCTAGCTGAAAATAAAGAACCGGGAAGGCAGTCGGTCTAATTGAAAAATAAAAGAACCGGGAAGGCAGTCGGTCTAATTGAAAAATAAAATAACCGAGAAGACATTCCGAGATGATAATATGAAATGATCTGATGAGAAAAAAAGAAAGATAATTTAAATTCGTGCATTGAATTTGTTTTAATTATTGATTGAGATGATAAAGCATCAATCTTGATTGAAAAATTATTGATAGACAAATGAGTCTCATAGAAAGACAAATATGATGAGAAAGAAATATGACAGTATGATATGATAAAAATTGATTTGCTTCATTGATTATATGTTGTGAACCTCATAACAAGGTAAATAATGATGTTAAATTGAAAATCTCAAAATGATTAAATATATGAGAAGAAAAATCTCAAGATTGATAAATGGTTGAAATTATAATAAGATGTTATTATTGATTTATATGAGTTAATAGATGAATGAATATGGGAAGATTATTTGAAAGATTGAATGATTATCTATGAAGAAATAGATGATTTATATTGGAAAATTGGAAAAGATTATATTATAAGATTGGACTGGAAGTATTTAATCAAGTACTTCTAGTAAATTTAATTCACTGAGCTTCTAAAGCTCGCTCCTCATTGTTGAAATTTGTTAGGCAGTGGGCAGGGCAGATAGAGTTTAAAGCTTATAACAGAGTAAGTACCTTATGCAGTCCCGTGGTCAAATCCTTAGACAATATAAGAAATAAGAAAAAAAAATTTGTAATAAAAATCTTTTCATGCATTTTGTTATATGTATATATTGTTTCTGAAAGGAGAATGATGAGGCATCTTCTCTAAGAAGAGTTAAAGATTGAATAAATTTTTTTATTTCAGTTGATGAGGAAAGCTCTAAGAAAAACTAAAGGTAATAGTGTGAATTTTATTTTTGAAATTTAGCATACATGAAATTTCCCGGAACTTAATGTAAGAATTTTTAAAGGGTATGAATTCTGGAAGAACTGAAAAATAAATTAAAAATTTAATATACAATTGTACTCATCTTATAAAAATTTTGTCCCCAAAATTTCCTTATCTAACTCATGAAAAAGCCGGGGGTATTCTTTCCTCATTCTTACCTCACACTCCCAAGTAATTTCTTCAACATCTTTATTCCGCCATAGTACTTGAATCAAAGGAATAACTTTATTACGCATGATTTGTTCCTTTCTGTCTAGGATTCAGTTTGGTACTTACATAAAGGTTAAATCTTCCTGAAGTTCTATAGCTTAACTCATAATACTATGCAATTCATCATGTAAACACATTCTTAAAAGTGAAACATGAAACACATTTTGTAATTGCTTGAACTCTGGAGGTAAATCCAATCTGTATGCTACTGGTCTAACTCTCTCAGTCACCTCATATGGCCCCACAAATCTCGGACTCAACTTTTCCTTCTTTTTAAACCTCAATACATCCTTCCACGGAGACATTTTCAAAAATACCCAGTCACCAATCTGAAACTCAAGATGTCGTTTTCAATTATCAGGATATCCCTTCTGTCTATTCTGTGCTGCTCTAAGGTTTTCTCTAACTAGTTTGATCCTCTCAGTAATCAAATCTATCATTTTTGGACCAATTACCTTTCTTTCTCCAACTTCTTCCCAACATACTGGAGTTATGCACCTTTTACCATTTAAAACCTCAAATGGTGCCATCTCTATACTAGTTTGATACTGATTATTGTATGAAAACTTGATCAAAGGTAAATAAGCATCCCATCTCACTGGGAAACTCAATACACTTGTCCTCAGCATATCTTCTAGTATTCTGATGATTCTCTCTGTCTGCTCATCAGTTTGAGGATGAAAAGTTGTACTAAACAACAATTGTGTACCTATAGTTTCTTAAAAACCCCTTCAAAATCTAGAAGTGAATCTAGAATCTTTATCTGATACAACGCTTATAGGTACTCCATGTAATCTCACAATTTTTGCTATATACAATTTAGCCAACTTTTTAAGACTCCAGGTAGTTTTAATAGGATGGAATTGTGAAGACTTAGAAAGTCTATTCACTATAACCCATTGAGCATAATGACCTCTCTGGGTACGAGGAAAACCAAAAACATTCCATACTCACATTCTCCCATAGCCATTCAGGTTCTGGGAGAGGTTGTTATAAACCTACTGGATGTCTATTCTCATACTTCACCTATTGACAAATCAGACATATAGGAATATACTCAACTACATCCTTCTTCATCCCTGACCACAAATAATTTTGTCTCAACCCCTTATACATCTTATTATTACCTGGGTGCATAGAATACACAGAATCATGAGCCTTTCTCAATATCTCCTTTTTCATCTCAACATCATTGGGAACACAAATTCTATGTACCAATACCAACATGCCATTCCATCTGATTATAAACTCAGTATGCTCTCCACTTAGTACTTCCTACTTAATCTTTTCAATCTATTCATCTCTACCTTGCATCTCTAACAAGCATACTACTATGGATAACTGTACAACCATGTTTGCTTTCATCTTGGAGGCCGAATTTTGTGAAGCAAGCCACGGCTAATCCCAAAACCGAGCAAAAGCAAGAAAGTACTAGCCATGGAAATCAAGGTCAAACTGACTCTTCCACCACTAGAAATCGTGATATCAAGTGTTTTAAATGCGTCATATAGCAAGCCAATGTCCGAACAAACGAGTTATGGTATTGCGAGATAATGGTGAAATTGAAACCGAAGGTGAAGAAGATACCGAATCTATCCCACCATTGGAGGATGCAAGTGATGAGGAATACGCTGCCCAAGGAGAATTGTTGGTTGTAAAGAGAGCTCTAAGTGTGCAAATCAAAGAAGATGCCGAAGTACAGCGAGAAAACATCTTTCATACTAGATGCCACATGCAAAACAAGGTATGTTACGTGATTATTTATGGAGGTAGTTGTACTAACGTTGCTAGCACTACAATGGTTGAGAAATTAGGGCTACCAACAAATAAACATCCTCGGCCTTACAAGTTGCAATGGCTCAATGATAGTGGTGAAGTGAGGGTGAACAAACAGGTGTTAGTTTCCTTCCGTATTGGAAAATATGAAGATGAAGTTTTGTGTGATGTAGTGCCGATGTAAGCTGGACACTTGTTACTAGGTCGGCCATGGCAATTCGATCGGCGTGTTAAGCATGATGGCTTCACCAATAAATATTCGTTTGTAAGAAATCAAAGAACAATCACTTTAGTTCCTTTGACACCAAAGCAGGTTTATGAAGATAAAGTGTGGTTACAAAAAGAGAGTAAGCAAATGAAAGAGAGTGAGAAAAAGAGAATGAATGAAAATAAGAAAGAGAAAATGAGAGAGGCCGAAAAAATTGAGAGAGAAAATAAGAGAGTTGATTTAGCCATTGAGAGAAAAAAAAATTTATATGCAAGAACGAGTGAAATAAAAAGAGCGATGATTTTAAATCAGCCAATGATTGTACTTTTGTACAAAGAGGCGTTAAACACTAACCAATTTGACTCATCTTTGCCTAGTTCTATTGTTTCTCTTTTACAGGAGTTTGATGATATATTTCCTGAGGAGATTCCACTTGGCTTACCTCCTATTCGAGGAATTGAACATCAAATTGATTTCATGCCTGATGTTACAATTCCAAACCGACCAGCCTATCGAAGCAATCCCGAGGAGACAAAGGAGCTACAAAGGCAGGTTAGTGAATTGATGGAAACAGGGTACGTAAGAGAAAGCATGAGCCCGTGCGCTGTTCCAGTGATTTTGGTTCCTAAAAAGGATGGGTCGTGGAGAATGTGCATTGATTGCCGAGCAGTCAATAATATAACGGTAAAGTATCGTCATCCTATTCCTTGTTTAGATGATATGCTAGATGAACTGCATGGGGCTAGTGTATTTTCTAAAATTGATTTAAAAAGTTGATATCATCAAATAAGAATGAAAGAGGGTGATGAATGGAAAACTTCTTTTAAAACGAAATATGGTTTATATGAGTGGTTAGTTATACCATTTGGACTAACAAATGCACCAAGTACCTCCATGAGATTAATGAACCATGTTTTGCGAGCTTTTATAGGAAGATTCGTTGTTGTTTATTTTGATGATATTCTCATTTATAGCACAAACTTAGATGACCATGTTGTGCATTTAAAATCAGTTTTGGATGTGCTTAGAAAAGAGAAGTTGTTTGCTAACTTGAAGAAGTGCACTTTTTGCACCGATAAGCTTGTGTTTCTTGGTTTTGTTATGAGTGCACGAGGAATACAGGTTGATGAAGAGAAGATCCGTACAATTAAAGAATGACCAAGTCTCACGAGTGTAGGTCAAGTTCGTAGTTTTCATGGACTTACTAGTTGATATGTGCTTAAATATTCATATTTAAGCCCCTTTATTTACATTTATTAGGTCCTTGGTTATGTTAATTTAGTCCATTTTACTTCATTTGTGTGTTTCACATGTTTTTATAGGGTCTTAGAGAAAAAGAAACACTTTTGGCACCTAAAGGAAGAAACCTGGAAATCCTGGAGCAGCTTCTGGTCAAAGTGCGATCGATCGCACTATGGCATGCGATCAAGTGCACACTACGATCGTCCGGACACAAGAAAGATCGAGTGCAGCACTTGCGATCGAGCGTAAGACGCATGTGATCGAGCGCACATGTACGGGCGTGAACAATAAAACAGTAGAACTAGTTTTGGAAATAAAGGAGGTTTTGCGTTTTTGGAAGTTAGGGTTTCCAGAGCTTGCTAGGATTACTCAAGCCCTATAAATACACCTGTAAAGCACACACAAATAATCACTTCTTGGAGATCCTTTCTTTTATCTTTTACTTTAGCTTGGAGTGTGAGCTTTGGGAGAGAATTGACGCCTCTTCTCTCGGGTTTATTCTTCCCTTTATGTTTAGTTTGTATATAATGTTTATCTTAGACAGTATGTGTAACTAACTCCTTATAGGGCTCAATTGAAGCCCTAGTTATGCTTTCCCATATATTTATTCATTGATTATCTTTGCCAATAGCCTTTATTATGTTGCTTAACTTGATTAATGCCTATGTTTATTTAAATTCCTCATATGTATATGTATGGTCAACGTATGCATGTGGTATGGATTGGTTAGTTAGATCAATTTGGATGACCGAGTCCTGGGTCTAACAATAGTAACAAAAGAGATCCACACCGGATTCTTGGGTTAACCAACATAGGAAACCGGGAGTAGATACCATGTCCTAGGTCTCATGTGGTTGTCGATTTCCACAGCCCTTATGCTTTCTTTAGGAACAATTCAGTAGATACCATGCTGAATCCCTCGAGAAAGAAAAGAGTTAGAGTAGATACCATGCCTAACTCGTTAAATAGGAGTTGATGAATTTACCACCGCAAACTGTTCCTTCGGGTTAGGCTCAGGTTGACTGGGGAACCTTCCTTTCTCTCCTTCATCCAAGTGACTTGCAATTTGATCCATTTGACTCTCTATCCTAGCAATCACTAGGGTGTTTACTATTTGCGCACTCCTTACTTCGCTTATGGATTAGCCGATCATCTTCCTGAAATCATTGAGGGCGTCCTCCAATGACTGTGAAACCGACACTGGCGCTTTAGTGGGAGCTTGGTAAGCGGGTGATGGTGCTGAATGGGCTGAGAAACCATAACTTGGAATTGGTGGAGGAAATCCGGGAGGGTATTGATTGTGAGCATGATGATGGGCTCCTCCCTGGTTTATCAGTTGGTTCTGCTTCCATGAAAAATCAGGGTGGTTCCACCACCCTGGATTGTACGTCTCGGAGTAAGATCCATTCGATTGCCACAAATAGTCATTGAAAGCGTTCATTTGTTCCATGGGATACTCGACAAAAGCCGACGTAGATGGACAATTCTGAGCTAAATGCATAGGACTAGCACAAATGGAACAACTATCAACATTTAATGTATTGGTTGTATTGATGGACTGGCCGGTCATCTTCAGGAAATCTTTGAAGGCGTCCTCTAAAGATTAGCACATTTTTTTTTATATTTTTATAATTTGTTTTTGGGCAAATGCAAATAAATTAAAATTAAAATCAAAATTAAAATAAAAGTAAAAATTATATTTAAAATTAAAAGTAAAATTAAAATTAAAATTAGAAAATAAATAAATAAAACAAAAATGCTAACTAAACTAGTAAAAAAATAAAATTAATTTAGACAAAAATTTCACAAACAAAACATTTCCCCGGCAACGGTGCCAAAAACTTCTTGTGAGTTTTAAATTACTCGCAAGTGCACGATTCGTTTGCAATATAGTGTTGTGCAAGTGCGAGGTCGAATCCACAGGGGATTACGTTGTGAAAATATTTTTATCTAAACTAAGTCTATTTTAACCTAGTTCCAAGTTTTAAATTGTCTTTTGCAAAACAAATAAAAACTAAACTAAATTGATTTAAAACTAATAATAAAGACACTAAGGTTTCTGAATCCACCCCACCAAAGTTAAGCATATATCTTCATGTTCTAAAAATAGCCTATCAAAACATTCCATGAATCTAACTTAAAACGAAAAACAACAAATATCCCAATTAAACCAAAAGCATCCAATGTATCCGCTTTTAACAAATCACAAAGGAAATTCAATTTAATAAAAAATAATTTGATGTATCCATCAGATAAAACACACAGAATATCCAACAGAACAATTTAAACGTAATCAATCATAAGATTTTACTCAAATAATTGACAAAACATTTATATTAAAAAAACATCAGAATTGTATAAACAACTCTAAAACTATTATGCCAAACAACAGTGAGGCTTCATCTTCAACCTTAGTTGAAGATTTTAGCCACTCATAATCATGAAACTAAAGTTCACAATAACAGTGCTAAACATTAAACTTTAAAACTAACAAAAGCAATAAATTAAAAACTGACTATACATGGGGAGAAATTACACTCGCTGTTGGGCGGCGCTTCCCCTCATGGTAGCAAAGCCTTTAGAGATCCATTAGAATGCTAGTAGAAGTCCTCCAAATTGCACCAAAATGGCACTTGGATTCGCACACTGAATGATGAAGTGAGATGGTGCTTTTATAGGGGGAGTCCCGGAGCACAATGGGTTGCAGATTCGATGTGGGATACTGCCCGAGTGCGATCAATCGCAGTCTGGTGTGATCGATCGCATACTGGTGCATTACAAAGCATTTTTAACTGATGTGGGATGTGTGAGTGCGCACTTGCGATCGGTCGCAAGTCTGGTGCGATCGATCGCACTAAACATCTTCAGCTCGACCCTTGTCTACTAAAATGGCCATAATTTTCTCTAGAAAAATCATTTTTACGAGTCGTAAAATTCTTCAAAAAATAGACTTTCTGATCTTTCCAAGCATATATGGCTCATCTACTGGTTCTTCCTGAATCAATACAGTAAAATCCACAAAAATGACTAATCTGTACAGGCAATTCTGGCAATTTTAGTGAACTCCTTTCCCAGTGCTTGTAAACCTGAAAAACAACGAAAACAACACAAAGTAACAACTTCTTAAGCTAACAAATGTAAATTAAGTGGCCAAAATATGCAATATTTGGCACTCATCAGAAGGCTCAGTGGACACATAGCCTCTTGTACATGCCTCGAGGACTCCCAACACCTGCTATTGTAGCTGAGAGAGTTGAGGAGGATCGTATGGAGACCAAGACCCCTGTAGTTTGCCCAATGCGAGAGGAGGACCATCCGGACATGGGATCCACAGAGTCCCAGCACTTTCTAGCTGAGTTGTCCTCCTTCCGAGGTGAGGTCTATGCTGCTACCACACTCGTGCATCAGCGCATAGATAGTTTGGAGGCTCGGTTTGCACGACAAGAGGCTATGCTACAGTCTATTCTTGATCGCTTACCTCCGGCACCTGATACCTCTTCGACTGCATCACCTGATGATCAGCAGTGAGAGGGTACCACGTCTAGCTGAAGATGTTAACCTTAGCGCTTATGGGAGACACCCCAAAGCATATCCTTTTTAATAGTTTATTTTATTTTATTATTAGTATTTCAAAGTTTAATTTTCTATAGCTTTTTATATTTACTTGTTTTCCATTTTATGTTTTTTTGTTTTTCTTTTTCAAGGATAGAGTAAGTGCATCCAGTTGAAGTTTGGGGGCATGCTACGAGCCATGAAGATCGAATACAATTTTATTTATTCATAGATATGTAAAAAAAAAAAAATTATGGGTGAGATAACTGAATGCTTCGTTGATAGTTGCTTGTGTCCTATAAAGACTTTAGCTGTGTTTTTTATTTATTTTTTTTATAAGAGAAGATCATCACCAGGGTTAGCTCCTAGGAAAAGGATGCCCAGGACATCCTCAAACAAAAACTTACCCAAAACCAAAGGAGGATTCACAAAAGACTAGAGATCATCTCGGTTATACCGAAGACTTGCCATGAAGTTAGCATTACAGTTCCCTTAACGCAAGTATGAGTGATTGTACCAAAGGAGAAAATAGAGAGCAACAAAGGACAATCCTCGATGATTGAACCAAGCTGATGAAACTCAGTGTCACCATTAGAAATCAACTAACCGCAATGGCCGAATCTGATTGGAGCACCACATTAAGCAAACCTTTTCCTTTGGCAATCAGAAGCCCTTGCTGAATACCCATAAACTATGCCTGTAAGATGTCATAAATGCCAAGACTCAAGGGGAAAAGCCTCCTAACCACCGACCAGAATGATCCTGAAACAGACCTCTATAAGTGGCTATGTCTATACGAAGATCCTAACTTCTGTAAGTGTTAATTTTAATTATCTCCATATGAGGGGAGACCAACCAACATGTCTCAAAAAGGTCATCCTACCACAATGATTAACCAATGGAAAAGTAGACCTCATGTCTCTCTCCAAATTGGAGATCTCAAAGTCCAAAAATGGAGATTTCATATAATGGCCAGGAATGACTTGCCGATTCCTAGCCATCTAGCACACCCACAAACGAGCAAGAAATCCCAATACCCCTATATCATTCCCCCAAAATTTTCCTATATCCTGAACATTCCAAAGGACCTAATTAACCAGATTAAGAGAGAAAAAATAAGGCTAAAGAGTAGAAAGAATAATTGATTTCCAAACCTGAAAGGACATGTCATAGTCCCGTAGAATATGTAGAACTGTCTCAGTCAGGTACTGATATCAGTCACACTAAGCAATGGGACTTATCCCTCTAGTAACGTGCATCTCATTTGAAAGCACTCTGTTATGCATTACCAACCACAAGAACATTTTGATCTTTTGAGGACACTTTAACTGGAATCAGATGCAATTGAAAGCTGATGATCATCAAAGAAAAAGCTGATTTGGAAGTGAACCTCCCATCCACCTCCCTCGTCCAAATAAACTTGTCGTACATGAAGAAATTAAGATGAACAAGAACAGCTAGAATAAGACTAACGACCGCATGAGGGAGGTAAGAATTGATATTCTGAATAGCCCATTTTTTGGTCATTATCGATGATGTTAGCCACCTAGAGGTCATTCCAGAGGAAAGTAGACCTCCCATTTTCCAGTCCGAACATACAACCCCTATTTGAGGCAAGGGACCGATTTGAGAATGCTATGCAAAACATGCGAAGCCACTACAGGAGAAGAAACCTCAAGAAGACTCCCATACTTAAGGTACTTTCCTCTAACATTCTCGACCCAAAAGAATCTTCACTTATAAGAATCTTCCAAGAAAGTTTTACTAAAAGGGCATCGTTATCTTCTCGAGTCTTCCTTATTCCACGGTCACCCAATCCCTTTGGATGGCAAATAGTATCCCAACAAATCAAATGCATCTTCTTGGCATTTGAGGAATCAACCAAAATAAAGTCCCGATTCAAACAGTTGAATTTAAGATAGGAAGTGAGACAATACAAAGAGAAGAGAATTGTATTGAATGGTGTGATTGTCTTGCAAGGAAGGCATCATTTTTATAGCCTAACCTAAGGGGAATGTTTCCCATTCTAACCGATGTGGGACTAATATATACATTGTGTGTATATATATATATATATATATATATATATATATATATATATATAGACACACACACACATATTAACACAAATGATCCAACCTATAACAAAGGCTTCGTGGGAGGTAGTTAGATTCAAAGACTTGAGCTATTAACTCACGAGAAGTGTGTGCAAAAGCACTTTAAGGAGAATGGGTCACAAAAGTAGTTTGAGCAATCAACAAGTATGCACAAACCTTAGCGATACCCATCATTAGTACAACGGTTAGTTTTTTTCCTCAAAATTGAATTTTATAATTGGCAAATAATTTTTTTCATGTTGTGTTGGAGAAATTTTTAGTAATAGGAAGAAATATGCATTTTCGTTACCTAGATATTACAAGAATAATAATTGAAGGTTGATTGCATTTTCAGTTCATCTAAAAATATTGCAGTGACATTATCTTTACTTGTAAGTTCTCTCACTATCTCTCAAGATGGAAAATGATCATTTGAATCTTTTACACCTTAACCATTTTTCATTGAGCCATGTGGCTCATGAGTCATGAGGGTTGTGATTGATATTTGGCTTAAAGGTAATGTATTAGGCCTAATTGATGACATTTGGAAGATAAGGTTTCCATTTAAATATGGTTAGCCTCGAAGCTTCGTACAATTATTTAAAACCCATTCTTTGTATGCTTAAGTCTTTCAATAGTAGTATATTTTTCGAATTGAAGTTCACCTTGTTCTTTGGTTTTGAGATTAATCACTTATATAATGCAAATAGGTACATAGATACAATTCGTAGGCTTAGATATTTATATATACTAGCTATGTCAATAAAAAATATTATTTTTATTACTTTTCATCACCAACAAATAGGAAAAGGGTGGATCCTTGAGATTTCAATGTTGTAATATTTATAGAGTAGTGTTGATATTTGTCTAACGTTTAAACATGGTTTAAACATGGCTAAGGTTTAAACCAAGGTTGGAAGAATAAATTTCGGCATGTTAAAAGAGTGCACACAAGTGTGTGCCTCACTTTGGGTGTGTGCACACCTCTCCATTCAGCAAGACAAAGAAGTGCGCACAGCTGTGAGGGGTCCAGCTTTAGTGTGTGCTGCAGCTCTCCTGCTGCCAGGCCGCAGCACCCAGCAAAGGAGGTGCTAGAGGAAGGCTAGCACCGCACCTCTCCCTCACCAAGGTTGTGACGCCTAGAAAGTGGTGAAAAGAGTGTTTTGCCTAGCGCCGCAGCATGCCCTGTTCAGTGCCTAGGCACTAGGCACACTAAGGCACACATATTCCAATTGATTCAGCCTCTTGTTAAGTGCATGGGTGCAAGGTTAAAATGGACAACATCATTTAGGATTGATGGAGGGCCATGGTTGAGTGGTCATCAAGGTCTAAGGGTGGAGATTGACTCTTAAGATTGGACAAGAAATTGGTGTACTATATAAAGGATCACCTAGCTTTATTCTCATTAACATTGTGACATAATTTAAGATCAATTGTAAAGAGTGACAGACATACAAGAGAGAATTGTGTGAGAGTGCAAAGACGCAAAACACAAGAGGGACTCATTGTAGTGAGGTTGGTTGTAAAGAGAGAGGAGTATAGATTAGATAGAGAACATTGTAATAGTTCTTATCATCTTCTTTCTTCTCTTCTTGGTTTCTTCAAGAACTTCAGGTTTCTTGAAGAGGGTTGTTGGATTGTAAAGAACCATTGATTTAATACAAAGAGTTCAGATGAACTCACGGGGACGTAGGCTATTGCTGAACCTCGATAACAAATCGTTTGTCTTATTTCTTTCTTTTATTTCTGTTCCTGTTTTCGATTCCAAATCTTTACAAGTCATTCTAGACTTGGGTGTTTGGAAGATCACCACGTGGGCATCTTGTCAAGGTGATTTCTAACAGTGGTATCAGAGCTTGCACTGCTGGGTATCGGAGTAAGAACAAGAAGGTAACGGAGTCAAGACTCCAAGAATCAAAGATCAACTTCTTGGGTGATTCAAGAATGGAGTAAAGATCAAGATCAGATCGTGTTCTTAAGGGTGATTCAAGAACGGTGTTAAGATCCATCTTCGATCGTGTTCTTGAGGTTTAGAAGAAAGCATTTGTGGGTATTGCATTAATCTGGGATCTTGTCCGCAAAGATGGCTTCAAATTTTGTTGTTGAAAAGTTTGATGGAAAGGGAGATTTTTCCCTATGGAAGCGGAAGATCAAGGCTGTTCTTATGCAACAGAAAGTAGACTTGGCTATTGGAGAAGATGCTTTTCCAATAAGTATCACAAAGGACCAGCGAGTTGAGATGAAGAAGATGGCATACAGCACCATCTTCTTGCACATGTCGGATAGTGTCACAACGGAGTGCGGAGACTCGGAAGATCCTGCTGTCATATGGAAGAAACTAGATGAGTTGTTTCTTACCAAAACTCTTCCTAACAAGATTTATCTTCTTAAAAGAATCTTTGCTTTTAAAATGGATCCTAGTAAGGAGTTGCAAGATAATCTTGATGTCTTTAATAAACTAGTTCAAGATTTGGCTAGTTGTAGTATTAAATTCCCAGATGAACAATTGGTTATTATTTTGTTAAACTCTCTTCCTGATTGCTTTGATAATTTGATTAATGCTATTGAGTATGGAGGAGATACTTTAATTAAGGAGATTGTGATCAATGACATAAGGGCTTATGATTTCAAAGCCAAGATGAGGGAGGCATCAAGTGGAGAAAGGTTGTTCGTAAGAGGAAGGCCAGCAACTCGGAATGACAATAGCACTCATAGCAACTACCGAGAGAAATCAAGAGGTAGAGGGCAGAACTATAGGAGATCTCATTCCAAAACAAGACTTGGAGGAGGAAATAGATGCTTCTACTGCAACAAAGAGGTCCATTTCAAGAAAGATTGCAAGAAGAAGATGTGGGATGAGAGAAGAAGCCATACCAACAATAGAGAGGCTTCGGTTGCCAAATGAGAATAGTAAGATGATGTGCTTGTTGTGTGCTCAAATGTGAATAGGAGGCAAGGCAGCAAGAAGTGGATTCTAGATTCCAGGTGCACTTATCACATGTTCCCTCACAAGGAATGGTTTAAGAATTTCAAAGAGATCAATGATGGAAGGGTCTTCTTGTGAAATGACAATTCTTGCCAAGGGAGGGGGATAGGAGACATCCAGTTGAGGATGTTTGATGAAGTCACAAGGCTGCTGCAAAATTTGAGGTATCTTCCAGATTTGAAGAGGAATTTGATCTCATTGGGGCAGCTAGATTCCTTAAGGTATTCATGCAAAGTAGAGAGAGGTAAGATCAAGGGGGCCAAGGGATCTTTGGTAGTGATCAAAGCAGCAATAAAGGATGGACTCTATGAGATGATTGGAGAGACAAAAATCAATGATCAAGCAGCAAGCTTGATGGCTGAGATGGATAAGGCAGCTCTTTGGCACATTCGCTTGGGACACATGAGCGAAAAAGGCCTGCAAGTTCTTAGCAAGGATGGCCTACTTGGTGGAAACAAAGTAGAGAAACTTGATTTCTGCGAGTGTTGTATTCTTGGGAAGCAACACCGAGTCAGCTTCAACATCGGAGTGCACAAATCTAAGGAGATTCTTGATTACATTCATTCGGACCTTTGGGGACCAGCAAGAACACCAACACAGGGAGGTAACTTTTACTTTCTGTCTTTAATTGATGATTATTCAAGAAAGTGTGGGTTTATTTGCTTAGAAATAAATCAGATGCATTGAATAAATTTGTTGTGTGGAAAAAGTTGATGGAGACTCGAACGGGTAGGGTAGTTAAGGCTTTAGCAATTTTAATGCTCCGTTTTAGGTATATTATTCGCTTTCAAAGGTAAAAAAAACAAAGATCAAATGGGAGAAGTTTTTGTTCCATGTGATTCATGGGTTCAGCTGGAGTTGTTTTTGGGTTGGACTGATGTTTTCGGGTTTTATTTGTCTTACTTGTTAGTTTTTGGGGTTTAGAGAAACATGGTTTAAGTGGATTAGTTTTTTAGTTTTAGACAAATGTGATTTAATGGATGGTAATATAGATTGGTTTATCGTAGTTTTTTTTAAAAAAAGAAAAAAAAAATCTAAACACGCCCATTACCATCTGTTGATCAAAATCCAGAAGTACACACTAAAAAATGTAAGGAGCTAAAGTGGTCAAGATGTTTTAAGGTGTTTGTAGGTAACAAACCTTGTGTCGGAGCGAAATTAGACTGACATTCAGTAGTTATACCATCAGGACTAGGTTTGCCACCAAAGTGTGCAATTCAGCTGAATGAAAATCCATTGGAATTCTTCTTGATTGAGTGTTCCCAAGCATAAGATCTTTCATATGTGTTCAAGAGTGAGGGGGCATCGAGAGCATTATTCCAGACAAATCCCACTGTGATCCAGCACAAGGTTACTAGATCATATTTGATAGGAGCTAGTCTACCCCATGGTGATTGGAGCTTGGCTTTCCACCCTAAGAGTTTGGCACTCAACTTGTCAATGATGCTTGGAAGAATTATTTTTTCCTAGTTGTAAAATCCATATGGATACCAAGCTATATATTCTCATTTTGTTACTCACAATTAACTTGGACGTTTACTCTCTGTAAGAGTGAAAGTGAGCCGAGCTGAGTCTAGAACCGTGTCATTTATGGGTTACTTGTGTTAGCTCGAACCAAGCTTGGAACTTCTAACTCAAGCTCAAATTGTCATTATTTTGTTGAGCTCGAGCTCAAATTAGTATGAGCTAGAACTCGATCCTGATGAACTTAGCTATCGAAAATTTATTTTTTAACCAATGAAAGAAAATATGTTTTATAGCCGACATTGACTACATTGCATGCTCTCAATCCACACATCTAATCCAATTGGCTGATCCGTTAAATGAATGATGTGTTTCTGTGGTTTTGTTGAGATCTTATTCTCAAGCTTATGTTATTATATCAATCTGTCTACTAATTAGCAGTGCCAATTAACCTCACAATCAAAACTCAATAAACGAAGTAACAAATATGATAATTCCTGAATTAATTCTTCCATAGTGAAATAATAATTTCCTCATAAAAAACCATGACCAAGATGAAATATAATTTTATTTGTTCATAGATATGTAATTAAAAATATATTTTGTGGGGAAGATAACAACTCAATGCCTTTCTGGTAGTTACTTGCGTCTCATGAAAACTTGAGCTGTTAAATCTCACAGGAAGTTAATTTGTGCACATGCACTCTGAGATGAATTGTTCACAATAGCAGGGTGGGCAATAGGCATCGCATAAACATGGCAATACTCATCACTTGTGCAATGGTTGAGATTTCTTGGCAGCCGTGGAGGGAGAGGCTCATCAGCTCTTGACACCAAACCTGGATTATCAATGTACGATCCATATATATTAATAATACATAAAATTTGCGTATAGATAGAAAGTTACCTGATGCAATGATCAAGAGCACAACTAAGAAAGCAGATTTCAAGAAAGCTTTCTCCATATTGATCTTTTGCAGTATTTCTTACTATTAGATATGACTTGATTTTTGGTTTAGCCCATCTTGGCCACATCAGCATTAATGGTTGCTAGTTGTTGTAGTTGAACAAACAACTGTGTCAGTCCTAATATAATTTAAAGAAAGGAAAAGCAAGTGGCGGTAGCTAAGATGTATTACTAGTTGGACATGAAAAGTAAGTTCAAAAAGGAGAGTTACCCTCCTTGTAACCAGGTCTATAAATAACTGTCTTGGTTCTCTTTATTTGACACATCAGTACAACAAAGAATTGACAAAACTGCATAACAAATAGATCTCTGTAACTTGTTGAAACTTTTTTTCTTCTAAACTATTGTATTTTCTTAATTAAATTTATTGTAGTCTAGATTTGAGTGTATTTAGAGATTATGTCTTAAGAAATTTTATCTCTCTTTATTTGTACTCCAAATTTTATTATGGCAGAATCTCTCACCATTGCTTATAGGCATAGGAGTTTTAGCTCTGAACCACAGTAAATTTTGTGTCTGTTTATTTTTTCGCCGCTTTATTCCTAACAAACTGGTATCAGAGTTGGACACAATGCTTTCTACCACTTCGTACAAGATATAAAAGACGCAAGCCGTATTGACCCAAAAGAGTTTGAAAAGAATTGTTGGGGAAAAAAAAAGATGCCTAGTATGATGACAAATGAACTGAAGCTAGAGATAGATAAGAAGGCCCTGACTGCATTTTGTTGTTTTTATCAGCTGGATCTTGCATGAAGTTTTTACAGAGAAAATTGATATTGGCTTATGGAGTAAGTTAGAGTCCCTGTACATGACGAAATCCCTCACCAACAAACTACGCAATTGTATTTGTTACGTATCGTAGAAGGTACATCAATGAAATCACATGTTGATCAATTAAATTCCATTATTACTGATTTGAATTCAATGGAAGTTAAATTAGATGATGAGGATCAAGTTTTTCTATTGTCGTGTTCCCTACCACCATCATTTACGCACTTTCGAGAAACCTTTCTGTTTGGTAGAGATACAATTTCTTTAGAAAATGTTAAAACTTCTTTATTTTCTAAAGAATTGCTTGAGCAACATATGTCTGGGAATAATTATGTGAAACATAGTCAAGTTGATTCTCTAGTACTGGTATAGGAACTGTTTAGATCAGAATGCATGATGATGTAATAAAAGTTAGACATACTCTGCCTTTAAGAAGAATTTGATTTCTCTGGGTACTCTTGATGTCAAAGGGTACAAGTATTCATCTAAAGGTGGAGTTATGAAAGTTAGTAGAGGTACTTTGGTTGTCATGAAAGCAAAGATTATGTCCCCAAATTTGTATGTAATGTAGGGTACTACTGTTAGGGTACTACTATTATCGGTTCATCGGGTGCATCTACAATATCAGATTTTGAGGTTATAAAATTGTGGCATACGAGATTTGGTCACATAAGTGAAAATGAACTAACTTTGTTGAGAAAAAGAGGTTTGCTTTGTGGACAAAACATAGGTAAAGTGAAATTTTGTGAGTATTGTGTTTTTGGCAAACAGAAGAAAATTAGTTTGAGTATAACCATTAACAAAACTAAGGGTGCTGTGGATTACATTCACTCTTATCTTTAGGGACCCTCACATGTACCATCTAAGGGTGGTTCCACTTTCATTGATGACTACTTAAGAAAAACTTGGGTGTATATGTTGAAGACCAAAGATGCGGCATTCAACCATTTTAAACAGTGGAGAACCTTGATTAAAAAAAAACAAGGAAGCAAATTAAAAGGTTGAGGACAGAGAATGGTTTGAAATTTTGTTCAAATGAATTTGATGACTACTGTAGAGATGATGTTATTGTTAGATATAAGACAATCATAGCTACACCACAATAGAATGAGGTTGTTGAGCGAATGAACAAAACTCTTTAGAGAAAGCTCGTTGTATGCTCTTAAATGCTAGTTTGACTAAGGAGTTTTGGGAAAAAGGCAGTGTTTACTACCTGTTATTTGGTGAATGGATCTCCTGCTACAGCTATAGAGTTTAAAACCCCACAAGAGGTTTGGTCTGGTAACCCTCCTGATTATTTTATGGTAAAAATATTTGGATGTCCTGCATATGCATATATTAATGATGGAAAATTAGAGCATAGAATTAAAAAAAAAATGCATTTTTCTTGGTTATTTCGATAGTGTGAAAGGATATAGATTGTGCTGTCTTGATCATAAGTCACCTAAATTTCTCATTAGTCATGATCTCACTTTTAATGATTCTGTTATGCTTACCCTGAAGAAAGAGGAGTTTGTTGCATGTGATTTTGATCAAGGTAAGAGTAACACATAGTAAGTGGAGTTGGAAAGTTTTTATTAATATCCTGTGCAGAATATTTCCACACAACTTGTTTTTAACAGAGTGAGAATTTAGGTGAAGAACATACTCAACAGATTCAAGATGAACATTACAACATTTCCAAATATAGACAAAGAAGAGAGACTATAGTAACATTGAGGTATAGTAATGTTGTTTTCTTCAGTAATACTATTGTTATTGCCAATGCTTTGTCAACTGTAGAAAAAACCAGTGATGAACGTGAACCTTCTATGTATATAGAAATCATTGCTTGTGTAGATTCTTCAAAGTGGCTAGTAGCCATGTATAAAGATATGGAGTCTCTTGAGAAGAATCAAACTTGAAAATTGGTAAAATACCAATGGGTAAAAGAATAGTTAGATGCAAAAGAATATTCAATAAAAAGGAAGTCATCACGGTGATTGAAAATGCAAGGCATAAAGCACGTCTGGTTACTAACTGATATGGTCAGATTGCGGGAGTTGATTTTAATGATGTATTCTTTCCAGTTGTGAAGCATAATTCCATTCGTTTTCTCCTGTCATTAGTTGCTATGAAAATTTTGGAGATAGAACTGCTTGATGTTTATTAAAGAAGTCTCTCTATGGTTTAAAATAGTCTCCTCGTTAGCTGCACAAGCTATTTGACTCTTTCATGGTGAGTATTGGGTATTCAAGAAGCAAGTATGGCAGTGGTGTATATCTCAAGACGCTTACCGATGGATCATTCATTTATTTATTTTTGTATGTTGATGATATCCTCATTTCTTTTAAAAGTAAATCTAAGATTGCTAGCCTGAAAGCATTGCTCAACGATGAATTTGAGATAAAATATTTTGGTCTAGCTAAGAAGATTCTTGGTATGGAGTTCAAGAGAGATAGAGGTGCAGGTTTGTTATATTTGACACAAGAAAAATACATTGAGAAAGTTTTGGAACTTTTTGGCACAAAGAATGCCAAACTCATTAGTACTCCTCTTGCTAATCACTTCATATTTTTAGCTGTTTTGTCTCCACAAACAGATGAAAACAAAGAGTACAAGTCATGTGTTTCCTATTCCAATGTAGTTGGGAGTCTTTTGCATTCCATGGTTTGTGTAGTGCCTGGTATTAAATTCTAAACTATATATTTGTGGATGAACAAAATTAAAAAAATTTCGGTGTTAAACAAGTGTACGAGTTATTGTTTAAAGGGTAAATTAAACATAAAGGAAATGGAAGTACTTGGTAAAGACATGCTTATAAAGGAAGTGCTAGTAGGAACATTGGGTTTAATATAAATTGTTAAGAAATGTAAGGAAATTTATGTAATTAGTTAACAAAAAAGAAGGGATCGCTTGTAAATTAAATAAAGAGAGTTAGCAAGGACAAGAAGGTAAAAAAGATTTAGTTAGTGGGAGTATAAATTGGCTAAAAGCCTAAAAGATTCAGCAAATTTCTCTTTCTTCTTTAGAGAGCTTGGGAAAAGAGAGAAAGTTAGAGAGAAAGAGAGGCAAAAACTTTCCTTGTAAACTTAAGAGAAAACCCTTTTGTTTGCCTAACTTGACATAGCTCTCCAACTCACATCTTTTGTTCAATTACCCCTAAACTTCATAGAGCATCTACTACAAACTAGGGGAATCGTTCGGTATAGGAGGTGGGCTGCCATGAGCTGCAGAAGGAAGTGCATGGGGTATACATGCCACGGGATAAATCTTCTCTTTGTTTTCTTGATGTTTTTCATCAAGAATTTGAGGTATATTTGATTTCTAACCTTTTCTAAATTAAATTAGACTTACTAAAGTTGATCCTTGGACTTTGTTTTAGATGGTTTGAGTTTATATTGATTGGTTTTGAGATATAGGAAGATGGAGTGTGTTGTTGTTGATGGGGGTTTTGTTTAATTCTTAAACTTTGGAATGAAATAAGAAAAGTTTGTGTTGGGTTTTGTTAAAAGTATAAGTTTAATTCTATAGAAGTATAAAGATTGATAGATTTATGGTTTATTGAAGTTGGAATGTGAATTATGGTGGAACTTTGAGTAAATGTTGAACTATAGTATGAAATAGCTTAAACTTGTGAATTGAAGTAGTTTTAAATATTTAAGTTTTAGGTTTGGAAGTATACTACTTGCTAGAGCTAAGGGAAATTTCTTGAGTTAGGAGGATTTTAGTGATAAAACTCAATATTGAGAAGAATTCTATAGATGGGTGTTTGAAGCTATTTAAATTAATTTAAGGTAGTGTTTGGAAAATACTAAATATGTGAGTTTAAAATCTTCACGGTATAAAGATTAGCATGGTTTCTTTAATTTGGAAGATCAATTGAGTAGTTGGAATAAGCTTTGTAAGTAGAAATTTTAGAAAGAAGAAATGTTAGATGTAAATTAAACAAGTCATTTTTTATTAGTCTTAACACTTAAGAAATTTAAATCTTCTTGTAGTTTAAGTTGGAATTTACTTGGGTAAATTAAAAAGTATCGTTTTCATTAGACACGAATTCAATTTGATAGGAAAGGGAAAAAAAAAGAGTAAGGAAAAGTAGACAAAGGAGAACAAACTTGTGACATAGTTCTTGTTTTGATTAATTTTGTAGTTCCTTGCTAAGGATGGATATTTATTTTTTTTTACATACTTCTTGGATTGTTATACTAAATGATAACAATCTTTAGGTGTGATTGGAGAACATACCAAGGGCAAGGAAGTAGCCCAGGACTAGCTTTTGGCACATCAAAGGTGAGTTCACCTTACTCTAAGTAAGTGTAGTGAGTAAATGTGTATTTGATACCTAAAGAACAATTAATGATATGTCTAGATATTTGTTTGGAAGTAAATTTGGATGTGAATAATTTATAGAATTATATTGATAAATTGTTTGTGTTATAAATTGTGTTTTGATGAGATTTAAACTCCTTAATCATATTATGGAACCAAGTGGAAGTGGAAAGTGAGATGGAAGTGGAAAGTGAGATGGAACCGGAAAGTGATATGGAACCGAGTGGAAGTGGAAAGTAATATGGAATCGAGTGGAAGTGGAAAATAATATGGAACCGAGTGGAAGTAAAAATTAAAATGGAACCGAGTGGAAGTGAAAATTAATATGGAACCGAGTGGAAATAAAAGGAAAGATGGAATTGAGTGGATGGATAATATAATGTTTGATGTACCCGTACATGGGGAGACGTCCCCATTATGATATATGTATTGATAAGTACATGGAATTAAATTAATATCATATGAATGTCTTTCTTGTAATGGTTTAAATTTCATGATTTGTTGGATGCCTTAATATATTCTTGAAATGATTATTTCTCTTGTGATGAGCATAACAATGATTATATATATATATATATATATATGGCTGTGACATTATAAATTCAGAATTTCTTGAAGATGATTACTCTGAGTAATGAGATTACTCGCTGAGTTTTTAGCTCATTCCCCTCCTTCTAACATTTAGGAAAGTTACTGAATAAAATTGAAGCAAGTTAGTAAAGAAAGTGAAGAAGAAAGGTATCCTTAGGTGGGTTTTCACGCAAGGCATCCCCACCCTGTTTTGTTTGGAAGTTTGGATTAATATATATATCTTTTTTTTTTGTTGGAAAAATATATATGTTTTGAATTGTCATGGATGTAGTTTTATCTAAAGTCAATATCTTGGTAAATTATTGGTCTAAACGAAGATGTAAGCAGACTTACAAGTATATTCCTCAGTCGTTGAATGTTTCCATATCAAGGTGTCAAACAATACATTTCCTTCCCTTTTATGCCAACCAGTGTGAGTAATAGAATGAAAGGGTTGAACTCCACTCACAAAAGTGAAAGGATTGTCCTGGTTCACTTTCGTCTCTCTCCCGAGATGAAGAAGGCCTAAATGTATTGGAGGTTGGATGCATGATTCCAACCAACAACATCTTTAAAACAATCTTTCCAAGCAAGAAATCCTTTCCACAACCAAGTTGTGTTACTTTTAAGGGTACAATGAAAAAAGTGGAATTAGGAAAGTGCTTCGCCTTCATGATAGTGTTGATAATGGCATTCAGATTAGTACTTACACTCCATTTAGAACCAAATGAAAACGAAATTCATTAAACTTCTAAATGGATTGAAAATATAATTCATTTAGAAATGAATTGAAATTGATTTTTATGTATGGCTTCCTTTTGTTAATTTGTAGAATTCAATTGAACATTTTTGTTGGAAATCACCTTGACAAGATGCCCAGGTGGTGATCTTCTAAACACCAAAGTCTAGAATGACTTGTAGAAAGAAATACAACAATCGAAAGCAAGAAAGAAAAGAAGACAAGCGATTTGTTATCGAGGTTCGGCAATAGACTACGTCCCCGTGAGTTCCTCCAAACTCTCTGCACTAAGTCAATGGTTCTTTACAATACAACAACCCTCTTCAAGAAACCTCAAGTTCTTGAAGAAACCAAGAAGAGAAGAAAAAAGATGATAGGAACTATTACAATGCTCTCTATCAAATCTATACTACTCTCTCCTTACAACCAGCCTCACTACAATGAGTCCCTCTTGTGTTTTGTGTCTTTGCACTCTCACACAATTCTCTCATTAACACACACATCTCACAAGTTACATTACATCACATTATTATCACACCATTGAGATTGAACCTAGGTGACCCTTTATATAGTGCACCACTTCTTGTCCAATCTTGTGTGTCATTCTCAACCCTTAGATCTTGATGACCAATCAACCATGGCCCTCCATCAATCCTAAGTGATGCTGTGAATTTTAACCTTGCGCCCACGCACTCAACATGAAAAACTAGCCTTCGTGTGTCTTCAGGGTGCGGCCTGAAACAGGGTAAAGTGCAGCCTAAAACAGGGCACACTTGTTGTCCCTCTGTGCGTCGCGGCTTGGCCTTCCTCCAGCATTCCTCCATGTTGTGCGCTGTGGCCTAGACAAAGCTGGGCCGTGGCCTGACCTGATGCACATATTTTCCAGCTTGTGTGCTTAGGCGCACACACTAGTGTGCCTACCTTTGCCTTGCTCCAAGGTGCTGCACACACTTGTGTGCACTTCTTTAACATGTTGAAGTTTATTCTTCCAACCTTGGTTTAAACCTTAACCATGTTTAAACCATGTTTAAACCTTAGAAAAATACCAACAATCTCTACCTTTATCTAAGCGTTTAAACCCGAACCATTGTATAGAGAACTTCAGGATCCAAACTCATCTTGAGTCATCATTCAACCGACTCCATTCCTAAGAAGTTCAAGGCAATGATTGGACCTTCTTAGAGGTAGAACCTTAGTGCCTAAATCTGCAGGACTTTCCTCTGTGGTCTTCTTGTCAACATGAATGCATCCTTTCGTACCATTTTTTGGAATGTAATGTACCGAACATCCATATGCTTCGTCCCCTCATGGAATACCGGATTCCTTCATAAGTACCACGCACTTTAGCTATCCGAAGATACCACCACCTGCTCTTTTAGGACCTCCCACTCGTCCAATAACCCTTTGCACCTAATAGCCTCCTTTATGGCTTCCGTAGCCGCTATGCATTTTTCCCCAGTAGTTATGAGTGCTACCACCGGCTGAAACTGAGCCTTCAAATACCTTAGCAACCACTTCATCCCAAGCCAATGCTTCTTTCCGGGATTACTCACAAATCTGCTAAGAACACCAATTGCCTAAGAAACCATTAACCTGTTTCTCTCATTTTCTTGGATTATACGCATCCCAAGGATCTTTTGTGTAAGGCTGAGATCCTTCTTCTCGAACTCCTCACTAAGTTTAGATGTAAACTTTTCCATCCTATTCCTGTTGTTCCGAACCAACAGCACATCAACGACATAGATAAGGATACTCACCATTTTCTCCACCTTGTGTCCAGGTGAGAAAGTTTATGTGAAATCTATGTCTTTTCGTCTTATGAACCCATTCGCCACTAGCCTAGCCTTGTTCTAGACATCATCTCCTAGAGGGTACCCTTCTTTGATCTTGTAAGTCCTCTTACAATCCACAACTCTCTGTTTTCTCGGAATGTGCGCCAATTCCCAGAAGTTGTTTTTCCTCAAAGAATCAATTTCTTCCTCCATAGCTAGCTTCCATCTTGGCGAATCCTTACATCCCATGGTATCAATGTAAGTCTCTTATTCACTCATCTCTCTTTTTGTCCAAGGAGTTGCTGCATCCGCAGTATCTGCAAACCCATATCTTGAAGATGGTCCAACGAGCCTTCTTTCCCGGTCTCTTGTGAGCTGATAGTCCTACTGACTTGCTGCATCATCCCCTTCTAGTTTAGCCTCCTCATGATTGTCCTGAGATTGGCACTCATCAATGGGCTCTACCTGTTTTGAACCCTCTTGCCTTCCTTGCTCTACCTGAACTAAATCTTCCTTGATGCTATGCTCCATAAATTCCAGACTAGTTTGCTCACTAGCCCTTGCAGGGTTAGTTTTCTCCAAGTAGAGAAATAATAATTTATTAAAAATAACATCCCTACTTATAATGATTTTTAATCCTTCTTTTTCTAAGGACCATAACCTATACCCCTTAGCCCCTTCCCCATATCCTAGAAACACATATTTTCTAGATCCTGGGCTAAGTCTGTCATCCTTTTGATATGCAAACGCAGCACACCCAAAAGTCCTAAGGTTGTCCAACTCAGGGGGTTTTCCACTCCACATCCCTTTGGGAGTCTTATGGTACATAACCCTAGAGGGTGATCTATTAACCAAATACGTAGCAGTAGACATAGCTTCCCCCCAAAAATATTTGGGTAATCCGGATCCATTTAACATGCACCTAACCTTTTCTATAAGGGTCTTATTCATCCTCTCAGCAACTCTAATTTGCTGAGGGGTTTCCACAACCGTCCTATGTCTTAGAATCCCATTTAACCTACAGAATTGATCAAGTTCTTGGTTAAAAATTTCTAAGCCATTATCGGTTCTTATCCCCTTAACTACTCTACCTATTTGAGTCTCTACCAGCCTTTTCCACACCACTAACTTATTCAAAGCATCTGATTTATTTTTTAACCAAATAAACCCAAACCTTTCTTGAATAATCATCAATTAAAGACAGAAAGTAAAAGTTACCTCCCTGTGTTGGTGTCCTGGCTGGTCCCCAAAGGTCTGTATGGATGTAGTCAAGAATGCCATTAGACTTGTGCACTCCGGTGTTGAAGCTGACCCAGTGTTGCTTCTCAAGAACACTACACTCACAGAAATCAAGTTTCTCTACTTTGTCTCCACCAAGTAGGCCATCCTTGCTGAGAACTTGCAGGCCCTCTTTGCTTATATATCCCAAGCGAGTGTGCCAAAGGGCTGCCTCATCCATCTCAGCCATCAAGCTTGCTGCTTGATCCTTGATCTCCATGTCTCCGATCATCTTATAGAGACCGTCCTTCATTGCTGCTTTGATCACTACCAAAGATCCCTTGGCTACCTTGATCTTTCCTCCCTCTATCTTGCATGTGTACTCCATAGAATCAAGCTACCCCAATGAGATCAAATTCTTCCTCAAATCTGGGAGATATCTCACATCTTTTAGCAGCCTTGTCATTCCATCAAACATCCTCACCTAGAAGTCTCCCGTGCCCCTCACTTGATAAGAAATATTATTCCCCAAGAAAACCCTTTCATCATTGGTTTCCTTGAAATTCTTGAACCAACTCCGGTGAGGGAACATGCGATGAGTGCACCAGGTATCCAAGATCCATTCCCTGCTGCCTTTTTGCCCCTTGCTCACACTTGAGAACACAACAAGAACATCATCATCTTGCTGTTCTGTCTTGGCAACCAAAGCCTCTCCATTCTTGGTATGGCTTTTTCCTCTATCCCTTGTCATCTTTTTGAAATCTTTCTTAACATGACCCTCTTTATGGCAGTAGTAGCAACTCTTCCCTCCAAATCTCGGTTTGGAGTGCTCTCTCCTCTACCTCCGTCCCGGTAGTAGCCATGTATGTTGCTGTGCACTCTCCCATGGCTCTCTCCTTTACCTCTATCCCAGTAGTAGCCATGGTTGCTGCCATACCGAGTTGCTAGCCTTCTTTTAAAGAACAGCCCTTTACCACTTGATGCACTCCTTATATTGGCATCAAGATTATCTTGCAACTCTTTATTAGGATCAAATTTAACAGCAAAGATTTGTTTATGAAGATACCTCTTATTAGGGAGAGTCTTGGCAAGAAACAACTCATCTAGTTTCTTCCAAATTACCGCTGGATCTTCCGAGTCTTCGCACTCCCTTGTGACATTATCCGACATATGCATGAAGATGGTGCTGTAAGCCATCTTCTTCATCTCAATCCACTAGTCCTCCATGACACTTGCTGGAAAAGCATCATCTTCTCCAAGAGCCAAGTCCACTTTCTGTTGCACTAGAACCGCCTTGATCTTCCGCTTCCATAGGGAAAAATCTCCCTTTTCCATCAAACTTCTCAATACCAAAATTTGAAGCCATCTTTGCGGACAAGATCCTGGATTTATGCAATACCCACAAATGCTTTCTTTAACCTCAAGAACACGATCGAAGATGGATCTTAACACCGTTCTTGAATCACCCTCAAGAACATGATCTGATCTCGATCTTTACTCCGTTCTTGAATCACCCAAGAAGTTGATCTTTGATTCTTGGAGTCGTGACTCCGTCACCTTCTTGTTCTTACTCCGATACCTAGCTGTGCGAGCTCTGACACCACTGTTGAAAATCACCTTGACAAGATGCCCAGGTGGTGATCTTCCAAACACCCAAGTCTAGAATGACTTGTAGAAAGAAATACAGCAATTGAAAGCAAGAAAGAAAAGAAGGCAAGCGATTTGTTATCGAGGTTCGGCAATAGCCTACATTCTTGTGAGTTCCTCCAAACTCTCTGCACAAATCAATAGTTCTTTACAATAAAACAACCTTCTTCAAGAAACCTCAAGTTCTTGAAGAAATCAAGAAGAGAAGAAAAAAGATTATAAGAACTATTACAATGCCCTCTATCAAATCTATACTACTCTATCTTTAAAACCAGCCTCACTACAATGAGTCCCTCTTGTGTTTTGTGTCTTTGTACTCTCACACAATTCTCTTATTCACACACATGTCTCACAAGTTACATTACACCACATTGTTATCACACCCTTGAGATTGAACCTAGGTGACCCTTTATATAGTGCACCATTTCTTGTCCAATCCTATGTGTCATTCTCCACCCTTAGATCTTGATGACCAATCAACCATGGCCCTCCATCAATCCTAAGTGATGCTGTGCATTTTAACCTTGCACCCACACACTCAACATAAGCCTGAAAAACTAGCCTTGGTGTGCCTTCAGGGTGCGGCCTGAAACATGGCAAGGTGCAGCCTAGAATAGGGCACACTTGTTGTCCCTCTGTGTGCTGTGGCCTAGAGTAGGGTGTACCATGGCCTGGCCTTCCTCCAATATTTCTCCATGTTATGCACTATGGCTTGGACAAAGCTGGGCTGCAACCTGACCTGATGCACATATTTTCCAGCTTGTGTGCTTAGGCGCACACACTAGTGTGCCTACCTTTGCCTTGCTCCAACGTGCCGCGCACACTTGTGTGCACTTCTTTAACATGCTGAAGTTTATTCTTCCAACCTTGGTTTAAACCTTAACAATGTGTAAACCATGTTTAAACCTTAGACAAATACCAATAATTTTTATTTAAAATGTTTGAAATAAATAAAGAATTCAAAAGAGGAGGGAGACAGAGAGAGTGTATTTTGGTCAACAAAACCTTTTTACTCTTCATTTTCTGGAATTTATTTTTAAATTCTATCAATTTTGATATAATTTGCAACAAGTTAACTCAATTTTATAGTGAATTTATTTCAAAATAAATTCCATAGTTTTTTTTTTTCTCCAACCACAACAAGTGTAGAATTAAAAATGAATTCCACAAAATTTATAGAATTTAGATAGTTCATGAGTCATGAGGGTTGTGATTGACATTCTGCTTAAAGGTTAGTTCGTAAGCCCAGTTGATGACTTTTATATGATAAAGTTTAAATTTAAATAAGGTCAAGCTTGAAGCTTTATACAATAATTTAAAGCCCATGCTTCGTATGCTTAAGTTTTTTAGTAGTAATTGTATCTTTCGGATTGAAAGTCACCTTGTCTATGTTCTTGAGATTGGTCGCTAATATCATGCAAATAGGCGAACATATACAATTTTTATGCTGATATTTATATATATTGTGTCAATAAAAGAAATAAATTGTTTTCATTAAACATCTTTATTAGTTTTCAATCATTAAACATGAAAAGGCTTGAGCCTTCAGATTTCAATGCCTTATTGTCAGTTTGTACACATGATGACTTGGGATGTTCACTTATGTGGGAAGTTTCCACACGAACACTCTTGATTTTGACAAGTGGATCTTGCACAGCTAGGAGCACAAAAACCTTTGTAATCATTGTCATTTCTGAAAAATGAAGGTACTTTTCTTGCCTCGGATCCCAACAGCAAACCTGCCATTAATGTTTCTAATATTACTCATGTAACGACCCATCCCGATATCATTACTATAAAACTTACTCTTTCCATACACAAAACATTCCTACTATAATCATCCATACTTCCACACCTTTTTACTCTAATTACATTGCATCCTGGCTAAGACTAAGAATTTTTATACAAGATACAATCACTAAAGAAAAATAAAAAAATCCCCCATGACAAATAAATAACATAAACATTAAGCTAAAATTCTCAAATAACTAAGGTGAGTATACCTCGCATAAAAACCCACCTAAGGATACCTTTTCTATTCAAATCCTTTACTGACTTCTTACAATACTAATGAGCAACTTTTCTGAAAAATGTTTAAAAAGGGGTGAGCTAAAAAGCTAGCGAGTAATCACATTACTCGAAATAATCATCTTCCAAGAATCTCATCACTTTTTAGATGAATTCCAATCCATTCTAATTATAATCATATTTCAAAATTATATATATATAAATATTCTTATCAAAAGTAAAATAATCATTTCAATGATTCATTTAAAACATTTAAAGATCACTTGAAATTCAAACCATTTCATGAAAAGGAATTCACATGATATCAATTTTGTTCCATGCAATTATGATGCATATATTACAATGGGCACATCTCCCCATGTTCCAGTCTCTTTCTCATGTTTCTATATCCTCGAATCCATTTCACCTAGGTCACAACCTACACTAGGTGAGGTTTTACCATTTCCAATATCATTCTTGGATTCTTGTAACCTAGGTCACAACCTACACTAGATGGGGTCTTACTATTTCCAATTGTTAGAGTTGCCGCATACTTCACCGGTCATGCTGACCGATTTTGTCCTGATAAATGTTTCTAGAGAGAAAATTACGAAGGAACCCTGAAAAAAACAGGAAAGCCTTTATCAGAGTAAATCTCTAGTAAACAAACTATTTTTGCGCAAGAAGTTATGCAACCTTCGTATAGCTGAGGACGATTCTTTCTCTGTTTATCTATGTGAGTTCAACACTTTGATAGGTTAGTTATTGTCTATTAGTGTTGATGTGATGGATGATGATAAGGCTATTACACTACTCTGTTCACTACCTGATTTGTGGGATAACTTGATAATTGCAATTGGTAGTGGTACGACTGATCTGTCCTATGAGAATGTCATGGCAGCCTTATTGTCTGAGGAGATGAGGTGACAGGGTACAGAGAACTCATCAAAGGAGGCCTTATCTACAAGAGGGTGAACGTATGATAGACCCAAGTTCAGAGGAAAACTGAAAAGTAGGGATAAATCTGAGTTGAAGTGTTAGAAGTGTAGGAAGCCGGGGCATCTAAAGAAAGATTACAGAAGTAAGAGTGTGAACCCTGAAAAACGGACAAGCGAGAGATCAACTTCAAGAAACAAGAACCAGGATAATGATGTTGGTGACTTAAATATGGCATCCTATTTAGCTCAATCATATCGAAGTGTTTGGATAATTGCCACAGGAGCATCCTTTCACATGACGCCTCATAGGGACTGATTTTGTGAGTATGAAACCTTTGATGGGGGAAACATTTTATTGGGAGATAACTCTCCGATGAAAATTATTGGTTGTGGGAAGGTGAAGTTAAAGATGAATGATGGGATGGTCAAGACACTTCATGCATATTCCGGGCCTCAATAGGAACCTGATGTCGGTCAGCAAGATGACAGATGGTGGAGTGAATTTTAGCTATGACAAAAATTCATGCAAGATGACTCGTGGATCACTAATAATCGCACGAGGTGTCCAGTATTGTACTTTGTATAAGTTACTGGGAAGTATTGTACCAAGTCAGTGCAGTGGAGGTTTTATCTCTAAGGAGGCTACTGATGATGAGGTAAAGTCCTCTGTATTGTGGCATTAAAGGCTTGGGCATATCGGTGAAAGGGGACTACCTACTCTATCGTTAAAGCAGATGGTGAAGGGAGTCTTAGATTGCTTAATGGGATTCAGTTTCTATGAGTATTGTCTACATGGCAAGCAAAACCGTGTGAGTTTTAAGGCTGCTGGCACGAGGGTGAAGAGTATCCTGGATTTGATACATAGTGATGTGTTTGGGCCTGTTCCGATCCAGTCTCATGGAAAATCAAGGTATTACATTTCTTCATTGATGATTTTTCAAGGTATGCATGGATTTACTTCATTAAAAGTAAAACTGAAGCATTTGATAAGTTCTGTGGGTTTATAGCATTGGTAGAAAATCATATGGAAAGAAAGATAAAGGTACTGAGAACAGATAATGGGGGCAAATTTTTGTCAGATAAGTTTGAGCAATTCTGTGTAGCAAATAGTATTGCAAGACAGAAAATAACTTCATATACACCTCAACAGAATGGGGTGGCCAAGAGACTCAATCGATCATTCATGGAGAAATTGAGGAGTATGCTGAGTTGTGCTAGCTCAGAGCCAGAGTTCTGAGCAGAGGCGGTGGCTACAAAATATTATCTGAAGAATATGTCAACTACATCAGCTTTGCAAGATCAGACCCTGTTTGAGGAACTATTCGAGAAGAAGCCGAGTTTGGCTCATGTTAGGGTGTTTGGGTGTGATACTTATATGCATGTGCCAAAATAAAAGAGGAACAAACTTGATAGCAAATCAGTGAAGTGCATTTTCATTGGTTATAAGGATGGAGTCAAGAGGTACAAGTTATAGAATCCAAAAAACATGAGTATAGTTTTCAGCAGAGATGTTGTGTTCAGAGAAACACTAAAGGATGTGGCGACTATCCAAAATGTACCGAAACAGCCAAAGCAGATTCATATTGATCTTAGCTCAGGAGAAAAAGAGTGGGAGACTATCCCACAGACTGTATCGGATACTCTAGATTTTGAGTTAGTTTAGTTTGAGCATGATATTCATGTTTCTGATGTAGAGGATGAGGATTCAGATGCTGGCTCGGAGGTAGAGACCACGCATGCCATGAGAAGATCCATACGTGTTACGATGCAAACCATTAGGTATTCCTCTAGTGCTTATAGTGCATCATATACTTTAAATATTACTAGTGATTATCCTAGCATAGTGAAAGAGGTGAGGACCTCGAAGGATGCAAATCTGTGGGAAGATGCTATGAAAGAGGAGATGCAAGCACTGGACAGGAATGAAACATAGAGCCTTGTGAAATTGCCTTAAGATAGGAAGGAAATTAGATGTAAATGGGTTTTCAAGAAGAAACAAAATGTAAATGGAATGGTAGAAAAGTACAAGGCACGTCTGGTTGCAAAGCGATACTCACAAATAGAAGGAATTAACTATGGTGAGATATTTTCCATGATAGCAAAGTTGACATCTATTAGATTTATTTTATCCATGGCAGCTACTTATGATCTAGAGGTCAAGCAACTAGATGTGAAGACAGCTTTCCTTCACGGGGACTTAGATGAGGAAATTTACATGAAACAACCTGAAGGCTTTGTGAATAAAAGCAAGGAAGAGCTAGTTTATAAATTGAAGAAGTCTTTGTATGGACTAAAGCAGTCACCATGGATGTGGTACTAGAAGTTTGACACAACTATACTGATCACTACGTCTATGTGAAAAGGTTAGGGGTTCATTTTTTCATTTTAACCTTGTACATTGATGATATGTTGTTGATTGAAAATAACAGGAAGATGATTAGCACTATAAAGGCATCGCTGGCAAGGAAGTTTTACATAAAAGACATAGGGCTATCAAACTTTATCTTGGGTATGCGGATAAAGAGGATCGTGAAAATCAAAAACTGTGGCTTAGTCAAAAGAAGCATATTGAAGAAGTGTTGAAGAAATTTAACATGTCTAGCAGCAAGCCAGTAGGGACTACCATGCCTTTGGGAACCAAGTTATCTACGGACCAATTTCTAAAGACGGAGGAAGAAGCTGAAGAGATGGCAACGTACTTGATGGTAGTACGGTTGGAAGCTTGATGTACTCTATGGTGTGTACGAGACCAGATATTGCCCACGTAGTGGGAGTATTGAGTAGATATATGTCTAATCCTGGGAAAGAGCATTGGACTGCAATCAATAGAGTTATTAGATATCTTTGTGGCATGTCAAAGTTTGCATTATGTTATAGAGGTATGGAATGTAAGAATAATATGATATTTTAGGATGGGTGATGCTGACTAGGGAGGAGACATTGATAGCACGAGGTCTACAAGTGGATATGTGTTCAATCTATTTGGTGAGGCGGTGAGTTAGATGAGCAAGAGGCAAAGTGTTGTTGCTCTTTCATCCACAGAAGCAGAGTATATGGCGATAACTCATGCTAGAAAAAAGCGGTTTAGCTTCAAAGGTTGTGTGCTGAGCTTGGGTTTAATGAGGAGCAGTGAAAGTGAAATGTGACAATCAAGGCGCGCTATCTTCTGAGCAAAGAATCCTACATTTCATTCACAGACAAAGCACATTGATATCCAATATCACTTCATTCGAGAAAAAATTGAAGAAATGGTGATAAACTTGGAGAAAGTCAATATAACAGTGAACAATGCAGATTTCTTGACTAAGACAGCTAGTCTAGCGAAGTTTGAGTGGTGTGCTACTGAGATGGGCTTGAAGAAACAAAGTCTTGGGAAGTATTCCATATATGTGAAGTATTTACCAAGTGGAAGATTGTTAGAATTGGTGCATACTTCCCTGGTCCAGATCTGTAGAATCCCCGACGACCACGAGTCCCCCTATACATGTTTTGGGTCTGGGTTTTTGCTTAACGGTTTGGGTTTGGGCCCTTGAATAGTAGTGATTTTGTAGCAAGGTGGAAACCCTAATTAGGGCATCTTAAGCTGCTTATAAACACTCTCTATGTACTGAGAACACATTGTAACGAGAGATTTATGAGGTTGATAATAGTGAAACTTCCAGCAGGTCATAGCCCTATTCTAGGGTGAACTTGGGTATATCATGTCTTAGTTTCTTTCTGTTTATAATTCGTGTGATTGACAGGTCTCGAATCGTTCACCAATATCATCCTTAGATCCCCTTCACCTAGATCACAACCTACACTAGGTGGGGTCTTACCATTTCTACTCAGTTCCATAATATCATCAAGAAATAATATATGTCACATAAAATGTATTCATAACATAATAATTTATATATATATATATATATATATATATATATATATATATATACATACACACACACACATACACACTCTTAATCATAAGAGGTGGATTTTTCACGGTGAGAGTTATTTAAGACACGAGTGGTCGACGCCCCAATCAGATCACCAAGTTGAGGAAGGTTTCGAGAAACAAATCACATAGGGGAAATGGTAATGGATGTTATTGGCCCAGACTTCAATTGGAATGCTGAAGAGGATCCGAATTCTCATGCTACAAAGTTTTATGACATGTTAAGAGACGTTGATGAGCCCTTATAGGAGGGTTGTAATAAGCACACTAAGTTATCGACGATCTCACAACTGTTGAATTGTAAATCTAATTTTGGCATGTCTGAGAACTATTTTGATTGATTATTGAGAATAATTAAGAGTATGTTGCCGAAGGACGTTGCCTAAAAATTTTTACAAGTAAAGAAAATGGTTAAAGAGTTAGGACTTGGGTATGAGAAGATACATTCATGCCCGAATGATTATATGTTGTATTACAAAGAAGATAAAGACAAGAAAGTGTGTGACATGTGTGGACATCCTCGGTTTAAACCTAGGCAGAGCGGTAATAAGAAGCTAAAAGTAAACCACATAAGGTGTTGTGTTACCTTCAGTTGACACCTAGACTTCAAAGGTTTTATTTGTTGAAAAACACTGTCGAACACATGAGATAGCACAAGGAGGACAAACGTACTAAACCAAACATGGTCATCCACCTAGCATATGGGATGGCGTGGTAATATTTTGATGATAGTCACCCTGAGTTTGTCAGTGAACCATGTAATGCTAGGTTGTAACTCTCAACTGACAGTTTCACTCCATTTGGCCATTCGACATCCCCGTACTTTTGTTGACTGGTATTTGTCACTCCTTATAATTTATGTCTTGGTATGTGCATGAAAGAGCATAATCCGTTCTTATCATTGGTAAGAATCTAGATGCCTATCTATATCCATTAATAGACGAGTTGAAGACATTGTGGACGGATGGAGTTCCTAATTATGATGTAGCTAAGAAACAAAATTTTAATATGAAGGTTGCACTTCTATAGACAATCAATGAATTCTCTGCATATGGTCTGCTTTCTAGGAAACAGATTGTATCAATTGTCATGTATTCACTTTTCCAACTTTTCTTGGAAAACAGGATGCCAAGAGGCAAAGGTCGAGCACTTAGAGGTGCAAAGGGTAGGGGCGGTGGACGAGGTCCCACGAGCTTGGCTGTGCCACCATAGGCTACTACGCTAGAGGGTAGGATCCGCTTTTATGTTATTATTTAATTTTGCATTCTTCTATTAATTTAAATTAATTCACAAATAAAATATTATTTATTATGCGATTATGCATTTTCATATGTAGGGGTGGAGGATGGGCCTTCTCAAGCCCCTCCAGTCACTCGTCAAGTCAGAGGACCAAATAGAGAGAAGCCTTTGCCAGCTCAAAAAATACTTTTGACCATATTGAGCAATAGGTGTTTATACTTGTTCATTGCATATTATTTATGTCATTAATTTACATTAATATATGTCACATATTGATTAATGTACTTATTTGTTTATGAATGTAGTAAATTCTATGGGTGCAAAGATATCTCTAAAAACATTTTGACTCAAGTGAGGAAGCACATAAATTTCCCATGGAATAGTTACTATCAATACACTGCCGACGTTCCGAACTCTATTTGGGATAATTTTCTAATATTACTTTTTTCTCAATTAGTTTGTTTTAGTTTTACTGTTATAATATATTCTATGATTGTACTATAAATAAAATAATTGAAATCTAATCATATTTTGGTTGTTTCTTAGATGTGCTACACTTTTGTGATCCTTAAGGAGCTTGTGTCTGCTAGGTCTATCCATGATAGGATCGTTGCGGCTCGCCACATCGACTAGATGAATGAATTGCGGGATAAGTGTAAGTAGCAACAAGGCAAGGACAAAGAAAATTAGTATGGTTGGATTGGGGATAACGGGGGAAGAGGCCACAAGATCTCTGTACAGACTGGGATGATTTGGTTAGTTTCTAGGTATCAGACACGTGGGCACATCGCTCCAATGCTGCATCGGTGAATAGGTGGTCAGGCGATGATTGGCGTGTTCACCATGTTAGAGGGTCCATTAACACGGACGTCCACACAAGTGTATTGGTGTATGTTTTCTTTTTTTTCTCTACACTTATATATATAATTCCACTTTTCCTAACAAATTGTAATGTACAGTCCCAAAAGTTAAGTAGAGATGTCACATATGTTGAGGTGTTTAATAGGATGCACAAACGCCAATCACGAACATGTTATTACGTCGATAAGAAGTTCAGGGACACGATGGTATGTATAAAATGTATTTTTTACTTATATGCAAAATAATTTTGGTTTTAATATAGTTTGGGACAAAATTATTAATCTTGTACATTTGTTTTTAATGTAGGAAACATATGACCAGCGTGTTCGAGATAAGAGTGGTGTCCAGATTGAAGCATCCTCACAACCTGAGATCGACACCGCTGAGTGGTTGCATGCATTAGGTGGGTTGAAGAAGGGACTATTTAACAGATTTTGGGGCATAATAGATGGTTGCCTTTTTGCTACCAACTCCCAGGTAGTAGTAGTTCCTCCATCAAATCCACTGCAACACGGTTCAAACCTGTTGTTGATGTCAACGCGATGCAACAACGAATGGATGATGATAGGTCAAGAATCAAGGAGCTTCAATCGCGGCTAGCATGAGTGAACACTAGGGCGGATGACATGTATTTATGTCTTGAGTCCATGGAGCAGATATTGCAATAGATGTCGATCCCAAGAGGTTCTAAGGCAGATCTTACCGCACGACCCGATGTAAGTAAAACACATTGAACTTTTTTACATTATTAGGTACCAACTGTGGCGGTTTTAAGGTAAAAAAAAGTAGATAAATTAGGTAACATAAGAGGTAGATTTAGTATCACGTCCGTTTAATAGAATATAACTTGTGGGAACAAAATAAACTATTCCGGATAACTAGTCACAAACACGAGAGTTTTCAGACTCAAAAAGTATATAACTTAAAGGTTAAAAGGTCAAAAAAGTATATAACTTAGGTAACGGATAAGGCAGGTTTACTGTCACGTCCATTTGGTAGAATATAACTTGTTGGAACAAACAGAATCCAATTTGGATCACCGATTATAAACCTAAGAGGTTTCGGACTCAAAAGGTATATAACTTAGTGGTTTTAAAGTAAAAAAACTAGATAACTTAGGTAACAGATAAGACAGGTTAACTATCACGTCCGTTTGGTAGAGTGTAACTTATTGGAACAAACAAAATCCATTTCGGATGACTAGTTATAAGCCCGAGAGGTTTCAGACTCAAAAATTATATAACTTAGAAGCTTTGAGGTAAAAAAAGTAGATAACTTAGGTAATGGACGATGTTGGTTTAGTAGAATATAACGAACGAGGCGGACTCACAAAGTATATAACTTAGCAGTTTTACTTTCATAAATTATTTACTTTCTGTTTTGGTTTACATATATATTTGATCATGTTAGTTTTTATATATAGGATCCAGCTGCAGAGGAGGATGCTGAGCATGTGGACCCCGATGGTGACACACACCAGGCTTACCCATAGTTTTATTTTTAGACATTTGTATTTAGAATTTTTGGAATATTAAAACTTTTTTAATGAATGGAAAATATTCGATTATCGATTGTATTTTCATTTGCATATTATATTTTATTAATTTATGGAATTTTTGTATTCTCAATTTCATTGTATTTTGCACATTTGAAATATATTTGAAGCAAGTTGATGATTTAATAGGGAAAATTGAAAAAAACAAACAAACAAAAAAATTAGAAATTAATTACTATCACCCAAGGATTTGATCAATCCCTTGGTGATAGTATTGCATATTAATACCAAGTGACACATCCGTCGATGTTGAGCTTAGTTCATTTTTTAAATTTTTTTTTAAAAACAACTCATTACCGATGGATGAATCCCTCCATGATAAGTACTATTATTACCAACGGGCCATCTCTCGGTGTTGGTCAGATTATTTTATTATCATTTTAAAAATGATCAAAAAATATTTTTTTAAACACTATCACCGTGGGAGGAGTACCTCGGTGATAGCCGTCAGTGATAACCTATAACCGAGGGAATATTTTGGCCCTAGGTAAGAAAGTTATTTTTGAGGACCTTAACATCGGTGGGGTTATCACTGAGGGAATTACCTCGATGATAAGTATTACCAACGGCAGAAGACCCTTCATTGACGGGAAAAATCCATCGGTGATAAGTGATTTTCTTGAAGTGCTTCACCTAGGTCACAACCTACACTAGATGGGGTCCTATCATTTCAACATCATTCTCGGATCCCCTATACCTAGGTCACAACCTACACTAGGCGAGGTCCATACATACCATCCACCTAGGTAACAACCTACACTAGGAGAGGTTCACATTATAACCTTCACCTAGGTAACAACCTACACTAGCCGAGGTTCACATCATATTCGGATCCTTTTTACCTAGGTAACAACCTACTCTAGGTGAGATTATGTCCTTTCCAACATTAATCTTTTCCAAAATAGTTTCAATACCAAATCCACAATCAATCTGTTCACAACAATTTCAAACATATCAAGATATTACTATCATCATTCCTTTATACATTCATAGACCAATAAAATTGTATCCATGTAATACATTTCAATGATCATTTATTACATTACACTTACTAAGAGTAAGGTAAAACTCATCTTGATAGAACCAAGTGGTATTCTTGAACTTTTTCCTTGCCTTTACTTTGTTCTTCCATCACACCTAGAGAATACATTATTTTAGAACACCAATCTAAGAAGTGTGTGTGTGTGCGTGTGTATATAACATTTATTCTTTATCCTTCTTTCCTTTCCAATCAAATCCAAATTAATTCTCATAACAATGATACTTTTAATCTTTCCCAAGTAAATTTCAAGTTAAGCTACAAGAAAGGTTAAACTCCTTAAATGTTAAGACTAAGTAGAATGACTTGTTTCATTTACTTCCAACATCTTTTCTTTTCCAAGAATTTTGCTTAAAGCTTATATCAACCACTCAAAACTTCTTCCAAGACAAGGAAACCATACAATCTAATCATCTTTATACCATCAAAATCCCAAATTCACATAGTTACCATTTTCCGAACACTAACTTAGAGTAAATTACACAAATTCTAAAATAACTATTTAATAGGAATCTTCTCAAACTTTAGTTTTCTCACTAAGCATCCCTCCGACTTAAGGACTTATTTTAGTTCCAACAATTATTAACTTCAAACCCAAACTTACATAAGTCAAGTTGCTCCAAATTACAAATCTTAGTTTCTTCCACAATATAATATAAGATTATTCAAGGTTCTACCATAATCCACATTTCAACTTCAGTGATTCATAAATCAATCAATCTTTATACTTCCATAAATATAAACTTATACTCTTAACAATATCCATTACTTACTTTTCTTATTTCATTCCAAACTTTTCTAATCTTAACAATTTCCATGAAAAGTTATGGTTATGCTTGGAAACAGTTTTAAAAACCTCTTTTCTATGTTTGGTAAACAGTTTTCAAAAAACCAATTTTCAAAAACTGTTTTCTGAAAACTCTAAATTTGTGTTTTTTAACATAATTTTCGAAAAATATCCCTAAAATCAGTGTTAGCTTCTCTGTTTCATTCTTCCTTCATAGTATATAAAATATATTAAAAATGAAATAATATTAAATATTTTTAAATATTTAGTGAATATGAGAAATAAAATTAATATAAATTTTAAATTTAAACTCAAAACTAAAAATAATTACAAAGTGTATCAAAACAATTTTCAAATAAGATTATCCAAACAATATTTCATTGTTTTCTGTTTTGGAAACAATTTTGGAGTTACAGTTATCCAAACATGTTTTCTTCAGAAAACATCAGAAAACTATTTTCAATTTTCATTTTCAAAAACAATTTTCGAAAACTGAAAACTAAAAACTGTTACGCAAACATGCCATATAATTCTTATAAAGAAATTCTTCAATTTATGAAATTAAATCAAATCCACTTAAACTCATACTATATTAGGTCTCAACTTTCATATTTTACAATAGTCACAACTCATTAAACTCCAACATCATAAAATTTTCAGATTTTCTTCATAATTTCTCCCAACTTCAACAACTCATAAATTCATCAATTTAAACTCACATCATGTCAAAAAAAAAGTTTTAGAATTAAGTTTAAGAAGTCTACTTTAACCTAAAATGGGTTAGAACTCAAAATTACCTAAAATTCGTGCTGAAAATAGCCGAGACAATATCACAGAAAATTAAAGGAGCTGAAAGTTTGAAGATTTTACCAAAGTAGGGGTCTCAAAAGAACCTAAGAAATCCTTTTGTAGACAGCTGCATTACCTAATCCAACCATTCAGAATGAATATCATGAAGTCAAAAACCTCCTAAAATAGTTCAAAACGATCGGACCACAGATAACCTTCGAACGACTGTTTGATGGCTACTGCTTTGTTCTGAAAAATTCCAGCAACTCTACTTTCTTTCTCTTTCTCTCTCTCTCTCTCTCTCTCTCTCTGCTCGAATTCTCCAAAGGAAAATGAGGGATTTCCCCTATTTTTTGTTGACTTGGAGCTTATATACTCTCATTAACACATGTGCTCTTACTTTTTTACCCCTCCTATTTTCTTTTATCCAATTTCAAGTCCCTTCCTCCATTTCCCAACTAATTTCATAACTTTACTTAACTTTCCCAATCTTTATAATAAACCAAATGTTCCGACTAACACTTCTTTTACAAGGATTTCTCCATCAAATACTTTCAATTCCTTTACAATACATTACCCATCAATCAATAAGTCCTACACACATCTAACACCAATGAATTTATAATTGATTTCACTTATGAATTTAATTATAGCCCAAAATCATCTTATACACCAATAACACTTTGAAATAAAATCTCATTATATAAATACTCTAATTGAGGTATCAGTCTCTACAATTCTTCCCAACTAACAGAAATTGTGTCCACGAATTTTTTTGACTAAAGTTTACAAAAGAGTTAGGATTATCATTCTTACAAGTTTGTTTTACATCCATAAATACAATTCTCAAAATTTTCACTTCAAAGCTAAAATTTTACCATCTCATACCCCTCTTTACATCTTTATATTTCTATCTCGACTTCAAGCTTCAAGAGCTTCCAATACTGTATAACTTATTCATTGCACTTCAATTTACCATTATCTTAGAACTTTTCCATTCTTTTATATATCTTTATAGGTCAAATCTTCTACTCATTCCCCGTGTTATGTACTCTAAACCTCATGTCAAATCAGTATTTCTCTTACTTTTAAAAAAAATCTCTAAGATACACTTTATATGACTCTCCACCCCAAAGATTTCCAATAGTATCTCTATCCTTTATCATCATAACCATTAGTCCTTTCATTAACAATTTGTCAATTCTGCTTCTTAAATGAACAATTTTCAAACTTCCCAACTTTCTACCAATTCATACCCGTAACATCTCGATTCATACTTAGACCTTTATTCTAAATTTTTGAACTTTTATCTCTTCCCCAAATCATCTTTTACATTTTATTACTTTTTTGTTTTAATCATTTTGTCTCCATTCTTATCACATATTTCAAAAAAATTCAAGATTATACTTCCCAAAGAGTTTCAACTGAAATCTCAATCATACACAATTTCATTAAATCTCAAATCAAATTTAATATATTCTCAACTTCTTGATTTGTCCTCATATTCATAATTTTATCGAATTACTCCATCTCTCTTTAATCCTAGTAACAAAACCCAACACAAGCGTCCATTATTTTTTCTTAAGCTAAAAAAGCTCCCTCTTTTTGCAATAGTTGTGTGGTATTATAGATTTCCTTATCTCTTACTCTAACTTTTATCATTTAGTTCATCGAACTATAATATCTGTCTCTTTATTCCACCTCTATCTTTTTGACAAACTTTTTGTATACTCGAATTTCTATATTGACCTCTTACTCTAACTTTTATCATTTAGTTCATCGAACTATAATATCTTTGTCTCTTTATTCCACCTCTATCTTTTTGACAAACTTTTTGTATACTTGAATTTCTATATTGACTTAACTACACCTTCAACTATTTTCTTTTCTCGTTTCTCCTTTCGTCATGTTTAAGATATCAAAACTTCTAGAAAGATATTTAACACTCTACTTCTATACTTTTCCTTGTTGACTCTTATGACTAGCCACCTGGTGCATGTCAAATCCAACAATCTCTCTTAATTTACCATAGCTAATAGCCCTCAATATAGCTTAACACCCACAACATAATATTTTATACAATTATTCAAAGGTAACTCTTAATTCGATCATGATTTATATTTTTCCTTCATCCATTTAGAAAAATCCATTTTTCAACTCTCTTAATGCTTCTTGGTAACTCCTTAATTTGTCTAAGATCTTCCTTTCACCTTGCATTAAGTTTCACCAAAAATTACAATGTTTAGTAATCTCTAATCTCTTTAACTATTTTCCTTAATAGACATCTCTTCCAACACTATCCCTCTTTAAAGTATTCCAAACTTCATTGGCCTCTAAGTTAATAACTTTCCTCTTGAAATCTCTCATTTTTACACCGTTACTGACAATCGTTAAGCCCTTACGATTTACTATGTATGAAAGTTAAAGCTAGTTACCGCAATCTCAATCTTTTCATCATTTACTCATATCAAAATCCCTTAACCTCGTATTCCATATATGATTTTATTTTACTATAATTATTCTAATACTCTCACACCTTACTGAACCCTTGGTCTGCTATCAAACATGTTTTTAATATCTCCAATTACATAATAATCTTTTTTACTAAACATATATCTCTTACTTTCACTAATCATCCTTCTTTCTTGTACTCCAATCATATCTAAAACAAATCGCACAAAAGTATTTATATTTATAAACGCTTCAAAAATCTTTGTTCATTATTACACATCTTTCAATAAAATCAAATTAGCTTCCCTCAAATTTATATTTCTAAGTAAAGCAAAACATATAAGTCCACCCAACTAGCATCGGCTAAAATACTTATTCGTTTTCAAATCTAAACTCAAGACTTTTCTACACTCTTACCAACATTAATCATCTTTTCGAGTCCCATTAATCACAACTTTCTCTTATTCCAATTCTACGGTTCATATCATAATTATTTCTTAAGTCAACACTCTACAATATTTACACAATCATCAATCACTAATACTTTAGTATTCGCAGCAAAAGAAACTTTTATATGAAATATTCATACTTTAGTTTTCTCACTAAGCATCCTTCTATTCAACTTAAAGACTTACTTTAGTTCCAACAATTATTAACTTCAAACTCAAACTTATATAATTCAAGTTACTTCAAATTACAAATATTAGTTTCTTCTATCATATAATTAAGATTATTCAAGGTTCCACCGTAATCCATATTTCAACTTTAGTGATTCATAAATCCATCAATCTTTATACTTCAACAAATATAAACTTATACTATTAACAATACTCATTACAAACTTTTTATTTCATTCTAAACTTTCCTAATCGTAACAATTTCCATGAAAAGTTATAATTCTTACAAAAAAATTCTCCAATTTATGAAATTAAATCAAATCCACCTAAACTCATAATCTTTTAGGTCTCAATTTTCATATTTTACAATACCCACAACTCAAATTAAACTCTAACATCATAATTTTTAAGCATAAATTTTCAAATTTTATTCATAATTTCTCTCAACTTCAACAACTCATAAATCCATCAATTTAAACTCACATAATGTCAAACAAAGTCCTAGAATCAAGTTTCAGAAGTCAACTTTAACCTAGAAAATGTTAGACTCAAAATTACCTCAGATTCTTGCTGAAAAACAGCCTAGAAAACAGCCCAAAAAATTAAAAGGAGTTGAAAGTTTGAAGAATTTACCAAAATAGGGATCTCAAATGAACCTAAGAAATCCTTATGTAGACAACTCCAATACCCAACCGTTCAGAATGAAGATCGTGAAGTCAGAAACATCCTGTAACAAAATCAACACGATCAGACCACGGATAGAACTCTGATCGATCGTTTGATGGTTGTTGCTCTGTTCTGAAAAATTCCACTAACTCTCCTTTCTCTCTCTCTTTCTACCCGAATTCTCCAAAGGAAAATGAGAGATTTTCCCTTTTCTTTTTTTTTTTGTTGATTTGGAGCTTATATACTCCCACTAACAAATGTGCTTTTACTCTTTTACCCCACCTCTTTTATTTTATCCAATTGTAAGTCCATTCCTCCATTTCCTAACTTATTTTATAACTTTCCCAACTCTTTATAATAAACCCGATGTTCCTACTAACACTTCTTTTACAAGACTATCTCCATCAAATACTTTCAATTCCTTTACAATACATTATGCATCAATTTATAAGTCCTACACACATCTAACACTAGAGAATTTATAATTGATTTCACATATGAATTTAATTATAGCTCAAAATCATCTTATACACCAATTATACTTTGAAATAAAATCTAATGATTTAAATATTCCAATTAAGGTACCACTGTCTACATGTAGTGATAAAAAAATGATTAAGATGGATAGATCCAAGAATATTTTACGTGTAAAGATAAATATATTATAAAAAAAGCGATATCAGTAACGGATTATCACCGACGAAAATGATAGCTAGTTTCACCGATGGAATATTTTGTCGATGATAATAATATTCTTCTGGTAACATGAAGGAAGAGAATAACAAAACAGAAGACAGCAAAATTAATACCTCACCAGCCAATGCAATCCACCAAAGGGACACAGGTTTAAGTGAAAAATTACATCACTACCAAATGTAATCCACTAAAGGAATAGAGAGCTAAGATAAAAAGAAAAAAATCTGCAAAAGACACTCAATATCATTTCACACAACTTAATTATTTTTTTACCCGAAAACACCTTCTTCACGCCTCTTTATATAGGCTTAAGAAATAGTAGTAGCTTTTTCTACCTTAACATTAATAACTGCTACTTCAAATTATTACATCATAATTTCATTTATTGTTTGCTGTGTCAAGCTTGCCGATTGGTTCGCTTACAACCCTGTCGATTGGTTTGTTTATGACTCTACCGATTGGTTCACTTACCACCCTAACAATTGGTGCGCTGACTGGGAAGTATTCGCTCATAGACCTACCAATTGGTTCGCTTACGATCTTGCCAATTGGTTCACTTACTGGCCTGTGGGTTAGTTTGCATACAATCTTGCCAATTGGTTCGCTTACGACCTTGCTGATTGGTTCGCTTGCCATCCTGCCGATTGGTTCGCTTACTGGGAAGTATTCGCTCATAGACCTACCAATCGGTTCGCTTACGACCCTGCCGATCGGCTCGCTTACTTGGAAGTATTCGCTCAGAGGCCTGCCCATGATGCAGTCTATATCATATCTGCATTCGAATGAAATAACATTCCTCCCTTCAGCTTCAGTCTGTAAATCTGCAAGCAATCTTTTGAATTAAGAAACGTGCAGGAGATGGACCGTGATATATATGGATTAATATATAAGTAAATTATAACACAATAGAAACAAAATATATATTGAGGTTGACAGAGGAAGAGAGACTAACAAGATGCAATAACAAAGAGCGTAATGCATAAAGCCAACTTGAAATTCTCCATGTCTTCTGGGCTGATGAGTTTTTGCACTTGAAGTTCTAATATATATAGGTCAAGCCGTTTATGCTACTCTCTTTTTTCTTCGGGAGATTCCATTTATTTACGGTAATTGCATTTATCATGCTTCATTATTCTATCAAGGGAAACAACTAATTTCCCAACAAAGTTACCAAACTTTAATATTCTTTAACCAATTAAGAAATTAAAAATGATTTTTAAAATATGGAAATTGCATTTATGATTTAAGTGGCATGCTTAATACATGCTATCTACTTTCTACAAAGGGAAACAACTAATATCATAACAAAGTTACCAAACTTTAGCTTGCCGGTTCTTTAATATTCTTTAACCTATTAAGAAAGTAATAATGATTTCTGCAAAACTTAAAAAGAAGTTCATGATGTTATCTTTAAAAGTAAATCAATTATAAAGTTTAAAAATAGAATATGAGATCGATCTTTACTATTTAATAAGGTTTATATAATAGATCAATCATAAAAAAAAATTAAAATATATATATATCTTTGGTGTATGATTTAACCCATACATCATCAACGGTTCAAAATTTATAAAATTTTGTAAAAAAGACTACAACGTAAATCATAGGTTAAAATTTATTGGAATATATTTATTTTTTGTAACTTTAAATTTTCACAAATATATTTTAAATGAAACTTCACGATATCTATATAAAGAATTTCATATAAGTTTTGCACTAAAATATAATGGTGCCAACTAACTTGCCTAGTAAAGTTCTTGATGTTTAATCAAAGACTAAATTACTAGTTTACTTTAAAAATGAAATTATTTTAATTTTATGTTTTTAATTATTTTGATTTAATATAATAATTTTTAAAATCAACAAAATTCGTTTCCATAGAAATTCCGATCAATTATGGATTTAATAGAAATACATTAACTATTTTTAATAACTTTGTTTTCACTCATAAAAAATTCTAAATGTCTTGCTGTCAAAGACACAAATACCAATGAAAATAAATATTTTAGGTTTTTTTTTATGGCTTTAATCACAGTGTGCTGCACAGATCGCCACACTCGCTCTGTTTGATTGGTTACATACCTTACATATAGATAGGCATGCTATTTTGTACTACTGGTACGGAAAAAAAAAATGTAAAGACAAAGAGGAGTCCGCTCGTCATATAACTCTATATTTAAACTACAATACGACCATTTGTCTTAAACATTAGATGACAAAATTCACAGCATGTAGACGGTTATTAGATGTTATAACCGATTAGATTAAGAAGAATATTTTGTAAACTACAATACGGATTTTAATTTATTTAATAGCTGTCGTCGATTCTAGCATATTTGGCCTTTATAAATAGAGACTGAGTTTGCATGGTTTTTTCCCCTTTCAGGACATGTCCTCAACTTCTTTTTTGCTTTTGTGCAATAGCTAATGCTCATCTCTGCTGATTTGCAGATTAATTTCTTTTGTTTAGAAATAGAGTTTTTCTTATTTTCAGGGAGTAAAATGAACATGAGATTTTTTTATATATTTTTTTCAACAAAATTGGGCAGATAATTATTTATAATGTCGGTTCCTTATTAATCATTTTATTGCATTGGATCTCATGCAAGATCAACTTGTGCGGACACTGGAATTGCTATGGTGCCAGTTGAAAAGAGTGCACACATATAGGTGAATTTGTTGTTTTCAGTTTAACATTAAAGAAAGACCTGTTGTATACACTGTAGAAGGGAATGGATAGAATAAAGGAGAAAAGCAAAAACCTCTCTAGGTTTCTGTTTGCTTATTCACGAAACATTTTTGTTTAGACCGTTGTAATGCTTCACCATTTTAAAAATTTACAGATTTTAAAATATTAATAATTTAATAAATTTTCAAACAGTAATTTATGATTAATAAAACTTGATTGGTTTACCTTACAATTCGCATGTTAAGTAGAGTCTAAATAAGAATTTCTCTTTATTCAGTTGCTTGACCTTCAACTAAATTTCCAGTTCTTAGCAATACTTCAGGATTGTAACAGAATTTTATAGGGCGTGAAGATGCATAGAAAATGCAAGTAGGGACAAGGAAGAACATCGGAATTTATGTCACAATGATTATGTTAATTAATTTATTTTTTTGGCTAATACTAACAGCTGAAGTAAAGAACATTTCACGCTCTTCTCTCTGCTCTGTAGCTTACTTCTGCAACTGATTGAATTGCAAAACAGTTTTCCAAATGTGCGCATTATAACAAAATAGTATCTAAACAAGTGCTTGATCTGCTCTCTTGGTTGTTTGAAGTTAGTAAATAAAAATGGTGGCTAAATAAACAGTTGACGAAAACTTCCTTTTAGGTAATAAAAGAAAATTACATTAATTTTTATTTATCTCTTTTTATTGGTTTTCTTAAGTTCCAAAAAAAAGAATTATTGAATCTTTTGTATTGTCCTACAGATATTATTAAACGTAGATTATGGTAAACTCTTTCCCTTAGGCTCGAAGGGAGAAGATAAAAACATAAAAAAAATATTTAATACATAAAATTAATCAAAATAATAATTTTTATTTCTTCAGAGTTTAAATATCATTGTAAACTTGTGATATATCTTTATATCTCGCATAATACATAATATTTCACCAAGTGATTGATGTGGGATTCTTGGGATATTATTCAACTCTTGACATCAAACAAAAGGATAATTAAAAAGAGATTGACATTGAACCTTTCTTTTAGAATTTATTCACAAAACATATACAAAAAGAAAAAGAGAAATAATTACGTATAACACTGATAAGACATGTTGTTGATGCCAAAAATGTGTTGTGTTGAGCTGGAGGCTAGGACCCAGACGTATCTGCACAGGGAGAGGAAGGTGAGCTAGGGGGTCGCCGGAGGGGGTGCCTCCGAGGATGCTCCGAAGCTTTAGTTAGAGTCAGAGCAAAAATATGTAGGGGATGAGCGCTCCCTTTTGCAGTTGAGCAAAAAGTTCGGGTTTGGAGTGTATACCTGACCCTTTTTATAGGGCTTCGAAGGCGGCATTTGGCCTAGGGCGGCAGTGATATGTTGTCCCAACTGGGTTGGGTAATGATGCCTAGGAGGCCCAGCTAGGTGGCTGGGGACCGTCCATTAGGGCTTTGCCTTGCTGGCTTGCTCTGAAGTCATTTATGCGTTAAGGCGGTTTGACGACCTGACGTCCCAACTTGGTTGGGTAATGATGGCCTGGAGGGCGGTGGTGACGTGGAGACCCAGCTGGGGGGCAATGATGCCCTGAAGGGCGGTCATGACCTGGAGGCCCAACTGTCCGAGCCTGGTTCTTCCGCGTGTCTCCTTGCAGCTTGGGGTCAAGATGATCCACGTGTCGTCTTCTTGTTGGAGAGGTGTATTTTGGCAGTATCAGAGGCCCCCCACTTCCTTGAGTACATTTATGTGCTTAAGGAAGTATTGCAGGGTTCGATCTTAAATGACAATGATAATGTACCGTGTTCTGCTAGAGCCGAGTAAGTGTGGAGCAATCCATCTGCTCGGCCTTGGACGGGAAAGACAAGAGTCGAGCACATATGGAATAAGTCCAGCCGCTCGGACCTTGGAGGGATGAGGCCGAGGCCGAGGACAGTAGGTCGAGGCCGAGGACTGGATCAAGGCCGAGGCCGAGGACATGGCCTTTGAGGGACGAGTCCGAGGACAATGGGTCGAGGTCGAAGACAGTGGGTCGAGGCCGAGGACTGGGTCGAGGCCGAGGACTGGGTCGAGGCCGAGGACTGGATCGAGGCCGAGGCCGAGGACATGGCCTTTGAGGGACGAGTCCGAGGACAGATAGAGCAATCCATCTGCTCGGATCTTAGAGCTTGTGGCCGAGGCCGAGGACAGTGGGTCGAGGCCGAGGCCGAGGACATGGCCTTTGAGGGACGAGTCCGAGGACAGATAGAGCAATCCATCTGCTCGGATCTTAGAGCTTGTGGCCGAGGCCGAGGACAATGGGTCGAGGCCGAGGACAGTGGGTCGAGGCCGAGGACTGGGTCGAGGCCGAGGACTGGGTCGAGGCCGAGGACTGGGTCGAGGCCGAGGACTGGGTCGAGGCCGAGGACTGGGTCGAGGCCGAGGACTGGATCGAGGCCGAGGCCGAGGACATGGCCTTTGAGGGACGAGTCCGAGGACAGATAGAGCAATCCATCTGCTCGGATCTTAGAGCTTGTGGCCGAGGCCGAGGACAGTGGGTCGAGGCCGAGGCCGAGGACATGGCATTTGAGGGACGAGTCCGAGGACAGATAGAGCAATCTATCTGCTCGGATCTTAGAGCTTGTGGCCGAGGCCGAGGACAGTGGGTCGAGGCCGAGGCCGAGGACATGGCCTTTGAGGGACGAGTCCGAGGACAGATAGAGCAATCCATCTGCTCGGATCTTAGAGCTTGTGGCCGAGGCCGAGGACAGTGGGTCGAGGCCGAGGCCGAGGACTGGGTCGGACCTTGGGTGTGCGCAACTTAATTTGGTCGTGCGCATGGATGCTCGGCCAGTGTGCATTAGTGTATATTAACGTTGGACCCCGTTCGAGGAGTGCATTGCTTTGTCTCAGAAAGGGGTGTGCGCACTGATGCTTAGCCGTGTGCGCTATGCGAGAGTTCGGACAGGGGCGTGCGCACTATAGTGCTTAGCCATGTGCGCTATACGAGAGTTCGGACAGGGGCGTGCGCACTACAGTGCCTAGCTGTGTGCGCTATACGAGAGTTCGGACAGGGGCGTGCACACTACAGTGCTTAGCTGTGTGCGCTATACGAGAGTTCGGACAGGGGCGTGCGCACTACAGTGCTTAGCTGTGTGCGCTATACGAGAGTTCGGACAGGGGCGTGCGCACTACAGTGCTTAGCTGTGTGCGCTATACGAGAGTTCGGACAGGGGCGTGCGCACTACAGTGCCTAGCTGTGTGCGCTATACGAGAGTTCGGACAGGGGCGTGCGCACTACGGTGCCCAGCTGTGTGCGCTATACGAGAGTTCGGACAGGGGCGTGCGCACTACGGCTAAGGACCTTGACCTAAACAGAGGGGTATGAGTACTGGCCCCTACTGCTCTTTAACCCGCATCCCTGGTGGTGGATTTGGGCGGCATGACAACAGATGAGTTCTTTAAACTTCTTCGCTGTTACTGCCAGCGAGAGATGGTGGTTTCCCACGGACGGCGCCAATCTGTTGATGCCAAAAATGTGTTGTGTTGAGCTGGAGGCTAGGACCCAGACGTATCTGCACAGGGAGAGGAAGGTGAGCTAGGGGGTCGCCGGAGGGGGTGCCTCCGAGGATGCTCCGAAGCTTTAGTTAGAGTCAGAGCAAAAATATGTAGGGGATGAGCGCTCCCTTTTGCAGTTGAGCAAAAAGTTCGGGTTTGGAGTGTATACCTGACCCTTTTTATAGGGCTTCGAAGGCGGCATTTGGCCTAGGGCGGCAGTGATATGTTGTCCCAACTGGGTTGGGTAATGATGCCTAGGAGGCCCAGCTAGGTGGCTGGGGACCGTCCATTAGGGCTTTGCCTTGCTGGCTTGCTCTGAAGTCATTTATGCGTTAAGGCGGTTTGACGACCTGACGTCCCAACTTGGTTGGGTAATGATGGCCTGGAGGGCGGTGGTGACGTGGAGACCCAGCTGGGGGGCAATGATGCCCTGAAGGGCGGTCATGACCTGGAGGCCCAACTGTCCGAGCCTGGTTCTTCCGCGTGTCTCCTTGCAGCTTGGGGTCAAGATGATCCACGTGTCGTCTTCTTGTTGGAGAGGTGTATTTTGGCAGTATCAGAGGCCCCCCACTTCCTTGAGTACATTTATGTGCTTAAGGAAGTATTGCAGGGTTCGATCTTAAATGACAATGATAATGTACCGTGTTCTGCTAGAGCCGAGTAAGTGTGGAGCAATCCATCTGCTCGGCCTTGGACGGGAAAGACAAGAGTCGAGCACATATGGAATAAGTCCAGCCGCTCGGACCTTGGAGGGATGAGGCCGAGGCCGAGGACAGTAGGTCGAGGCCGAGGACTGGATCAAGGCCGAGGCCGAGGACATGGCCTTTGAGGGACGAGTCCGAGGACAATGGGTCGAGGTCGAAGACAGTGGGTCGAGGCCGAGGACTGGGTCGAGGCCGAGGACTGGGTCGAGGCCGAGGACTGGATCGAGGCCGAGGCCGAGGACATGGCCTTTGAGGGACGAGTCCGAGGACAGATAGAGCAATCCATCTGCTCGGATCTTAGAGCTTGTGGCCGAGGCCGAGGACAGTGGGTCGAGGCCGAGGCCGAGGACTGGGTCGGACCTTGGGTGTGCGCAACTTAATTTGGTCGTGCGCATGGATGCTCGGCCAGTGTGCATTAGTGTATATTAACGTTGGACCCCGTTCGAGGAGTGCATTGCTTTGTCTCAGAAAGGGGTGTGCGCACTGATGCTTAGCCGTGTGCGCTATGCGAGAGTTCGGACAGGGGCGTGCGCACTATAGTGCTTAGCCGTGTGCGCTATACGAGAGTTCGGACAGGGGCGTGCGCACTACAGTGCCTAGCTGTGTGCGCTATACGAGAGTTCGGACAGGGGCGTGCACACTACAGTGCTTAGCTGTGTGCGCTATACGAGAGTTCGGACAGGGGCGTGCGCACTACAGTGCTTAGCTGTGTGCGCTATACGAGAGTTCGGACAGGGGCGTGCGCACTACAGTGCTTAGCTGTGTGCGCTATACGAGAGTTCGGACAGGGGCGTGCGCACTACAGTGCCTAGCTGTGTGCGCTATACGAGAGTTCGGACAGGGGCGTGCGCACTACGGTGCCCAGCTGTGTGCGCTATACGAGAGTTCGGACAGGGGCGTGCGCACTACGGCTAAGGACCTTGACCTAAACAGAGGGGTATGAGTACTGGCCCCTACTGCTCTTTAACCCGCATCCCTGGTGGTGGATTTGGGCGGCATGACAACAGATGAGTTCTTTAAACTTCTTCGCTGTTACTGCCAGCGAGAGATGGTGGTTTCCCACGGACGGCGCCAATCTGTTGATGCCAAAAATGTGTTGTGTTGAGCTGGAGGCTAGGACCCAGACGTATCTGCACAGGGAGAGGAAGGTGAGCTAGGGGGTCGCCGGAGGGGGTGCCTCCGAGGATGCTCCGAAGCTTTAGTTAGAGTCAGAGCAAAAATATGTAGGGGATGAGCGCTCCCTTTTGCAGTTGAGCAAAAAGTTCGGGTTTGGAGTGTATACCTGACCCTTTTTATAGGGCTTCGAAGGCGGCATTTGGCCTAGGGCGGCAGTGATATGTTGTCCCAACTGGGTTGGGTAATGATGCCTAGGAGGCCCAGCTAGGTGGCTGGGGACCGTCCATTAGGGCTTTGCCTTGCTGGCTTGCTCTGAAGTCATTTATGCGTTAAGGCGGTTTGACGACCTGACGTCCCAACTTGGTTGGGTAATGATGGCCTGGAGGGCGGTGGTGACGTGGAGACCCAGCTGGGGGGCAATGATGCCCTGAAGGGCGGTCATGACCTGGAGGCCCAACTGTCCGAGCCTGGTTCTTCCGCGTGTCTCCTTGCAGCTTGGGGTCAAGATGATCCACGTGTCGTCTTCTTGTTGGAGAGGTGTATTTTGGCAGTATCACATGTCAGTTGGAATAAAACATGTCAGCTCGAAAAATAAATAAAATACCCTAATAATATGAACCATGATTTCAAATAACAGCCAATTATATTTATTAGCATAACACTTTCAAGATGAAAGCCCAGTGAAGCATAGGAAAAGCTCCAAAAGGAGTCAAGTCAAACAAGATGTCCACCATTGACCCCCTCCACAATTCTCCATTTGCAGAAGACACAGAGACAACAATGGTAAACCACCGATCCTATTGTGAACGTGAAAATTGCCCATGGAACCCAGCCGATTTTGGGCGGCAGTAATGCCCATAATAATATGGTAAATGAAAGGACAACACCAATCAAAGCTATCAGACTAAAAGCCTTGCTCATCCTTGGAAATTTCTCGATATATATGACTCCGTTAATAGCAGAGAAAAATACGACCATCAGAACAATCAGAAACGAGACAAATGAATGTGGGTGCTTTGTAAATATGGTTAGGAGAGAAAGTAAGGCCGTAAAGGCTAGGACGCCGATAATTTTAACCCATTTGAGAGCATATTTTTTATCTCGCAGTTTTTCATCTATGTCGATAGCTTTTTCCATCTGGGGGTTTAATTCAAGGACAGTACCATCAGCTGATGTACTGTTGGTCTCAGTCCCTATTACTTTACTGTTGGTCTCAATTCCAATAACCATCTCAATCTCGCCGCTGTCCTCTTCAATGGACGCAAATGTGTCGCGTGAACTTCTAGGATCCTGGAAACAGTAAATATCCGTTAAAAAGTATTATTTCTTTGATCCCTGAATTAGGTTATATTTCCACTAAAAAAAATATAGAAAAAAATTAACAATTTCTTCTTAGGGATAAAATTTGCAAGTGACAGGAAAGAAGTAGCAATAGATATCTTACCATAACCGTTAGAGTAGAGGATCTAAAAGAATACCCTGAGGATGATAAGGAATAGAATTACCTAAAATACCTAGAGAACACAGAAGAACGGAGAGTTTTAAAAGCAGAGAGGCTTGTAATATATACTCTATGGGGAAACGTAAATTACAATGCAACTCGGACATCAACGGCTGTCTTTTTGTTCATAAGAAGACATACTTGTTTCGAAAAATCCCACATGAAATTTCCACAATTTTACAAATTAAAGCTTGGTGTGTCCGTATCATCCTCTTATCACATAGGAATCTTTACCTTTGTTAAGTCTTAGGCTCAATAACCGTGGCGAATGATTCGGACATAATTATGTGTCGGATATAATTGTCGGATATAGTTATGTGTCTAAGTATTGAATTCTTCTATTTTTTGTAAATTTTCTTTTAATTTTAAATGTCTATCTGTCATACCCATATATATTGGAATGATTGAAACAAATACAATAGGGTAAAATGATAAGTAATGTAACATAACCTAGAAGAGAAGTTGACTTTAATTGAAATACAATCTTTCTAAATTATCAAAAAGTTGTCCCGTTAAAGTGGGAGAGAAGTAAAGAAAAGAAACCAAATCGAAGGAAGTATGCTCCCTTCCAGGGCCACCATGAAACATGTCCCCTTCTTTCCAATCTGTAGAGTTTTTTTATATTTGGTGAATTTATTTATCAAGATTAAACTGTTACACTTCAACAGTAGTGCTGCAACCAACTACAATGTTATTAAAATAGACCTAAACTTCTAAATAATAACAAACAGCTAAAACTGATCTAATCTATAACTATTAAACCCCAATTCCAAGCCACTGTAGTTTTCATAGGCTGAAAGCCACTATTCTAAAAACTAAGGATCTTGTTTACATCTGCAATAATTTTAATCAAAACACATTCAATGCAAGAATGGACTTGCTGGTTTAGACTCATAGTCCTCTCTATCCCAATATAGTACATACTTGCATTTCATCCTAGCTTTACAAGTGTAGTTATAAGTGATTTTCCTTTGCAATGTTGGATTGCCCATTGGAGCTCATCATTCCATCCTCCCACTAGCTACCTTTGGAGTTCTAATTTTTTTTTCCTCAGGTTTGTCCCAAATATATCCTTAGAAAAGGCACTTATATATAGAAGAGATGGGATTCGGTTTCATTTGATCAAATACACAAAAAAAAAGTGGGATTGATGTTCATCCCCCATTTTACCAGCCAAGACTTAGTGGCTAATCTGTCCAAGATGCAAGCCAACTTATGAAATTGTGCTTAGGAATATGCCTTATGAACCAGACAATTCTTTGCCAGATAGTCTTCATTTTCTTATCTTTGAGATGCTATCAAGTAGCTTGAGTGTTAAAACTTCCTGATTTATAAGATAACCATATTACCTTATCATTTTTAGCTACCTCTAGGACTAAAACACCCTATAAAGCACCTTGTATGTTTTCTAGATAATCATATCTTGCAGTTTGCTAGTGCCAATCATTTTCTTTAATAACCATTGTTACCTTAGTTTGTTATGTTAAGTTGGAATCATAAATACTTATCTTGTTGTGGTGATATAAGTGAGGGCTAGAAGGATACCCGTTGTCATATCACAAGTAAGTCTATTGTCCATCTTCAACAGAATGATTCATTGGAGGTCTCGCTAGATGCCTTAGCTAAAGTAGTTTTCTCGATCCATTACCATGAATAGTCTACGGGTGGTGATTTTATTGACCAAAAGCTTTGTAGAGTCCCATCTTTATATATTATATATATATATATATGTATATGTCGATGATTTTAAGTATAAGCTCTCCGTATTAGACATGTCTTTTTGCTTTAGGGGTAAATTAAAAAAAAATAAAGGAAACGAAAGTATTTGGTAAAGATATTCTTATAAAGGGAAACATTAGTAGGAACTTTGGGTTTAATTTAAGGAATTCTGAAAGTTAAGGAAAGTTATGTAATTATTTAACAAAAAGAAGTAATTGTGTAAAAGTTAAGGTTCGATTTGGCTATAAATAAAAAACTCTTGGGCCTTAGTAGTGTTAATTAAAAAAAAAGAGGAAATGGCTTGCAATTAAATTAAAGAAGGAAAGACTAGACAAAGAGGTAAATGGATTAGACTTAGTGGGAGTATATACGGCTCAAAGTCAACAAAAACAGTACAAGTCTCCCATTTTCTTCTTCAAGAAGCTCGTCGGAAAAAGAGAACAAAACAAGAAAAAAAAACATATGAAAGAAAACTCATTTTTCTTTCCTACATTTGCTTAGCCATAACCCTCTCATCTTAAGTCTTTTAGCCCTCAAACTTTAGGAACCATCTCCTGGAAGCTAGAGGAAGAAGACAATGCCAGCGGTGACACACCACGAGCGGCGGAAGGAAATTACATTTTGTTTTCTAGGCTATTTTCAGCAAGAAATTGAGGCATATTTGATTTTTAACATTTTCTAAGTTAAAGTAAATTTCTTGAAGTTGATTATTGGACTTTTTTTTAGATGATTTGAATTTAAATTGAATTAATTTGATATATTTGAAGTTGGAAGAAATTATAAAGAAATTCTGGAATTTATATTGTAGAACTATGATGTTGGAGTTTGATTTGAGTTATGGGTAAAGTATGAAAGTTGAGACCTAGAAGAGTATGTGTTTAATTGTATTTGATTTAATTTCATAAATTGGAGATTTTTCTTTGTTAGGGTTATAAATTTTTCATGGAACTTTTTAAGATAAGAAAATTTGGAATGAAATAAGAAAAGTTTGTGATAGGTATTGTTAACTGTATAAGTTTACATTTAAGGGAGGATTAAGATTGATAGATTCATTAAGTATTGAAGTTGGAATGTGATTTTATGGTTTAACTTTGAATACTCTTGAACTAAAGCATAGAAGAAACAAAAATTTGTGATTGGAAGTAGTTTTAAAAATGTAAGTTTTGGGTTTGAAGTATAATAATTGTTGGAACTAAAAGAATTCCTTATGTTAAAATTATTTTTAGTGAGAAAACTAAAGTTTGAAAAGAATTCTATTAAATGATATTTTGAAAATTTTGTTATTTAATCTAAATTTGTATATGGAAAGTGTGATATATATGAGTTGAAAATCTTAGTGCTTGGGGTATAAAGATTATTAAATTGGTATGGTTTCCTTGAATTGGAAGAGTTATTGAGTAAATTAAATCTTGTTGCCTTGAGATATGAATCTTAATTTTGATAGGAAAGGAAAGAAAGAATAAAGAAAAGGAGACAAAGGAAAAGAAGTTCGTGATATAGCTTTGTTTTGAGTATTTCTTGTAATTGCTTGATATAGATAATTATTAATTGCTTGTATACTTCTTAGATTGTTAAACTAGATAGTATGTTCTTTAGGTATGGTGGAAGAACGAACAAAAGGCAAGGAAGTAGCCAAGACTAACTATTGGCATATCAAAGCTGAGTTCACCTTACTCTTAGTAAGTGCGATGAATTATATGATAAAGAAAGAAATATGCAAGTATAATACTAATCATATAAGGGTGTGAATATATGCGTGCTTAACTTAAACAATGATATGTGATGTGTAATTTTATATTGGAAGAATTATTGTGATATGAATTGTTGTGGAGTTTTCATATTTGAAAGTTGTGGCATTGTGAAAGCATTACATTGACATGAATTATAAAGACATTATAGAACTGACTGGAGTAAAAAGGGAAGGTAGGGCTCGTCCAAGAAGGGTGTAGGGTTACCGAGGGTAATATTGGAAATGGTAGGACCTCGTCTAGGATGGGTGAAGGAGATCTGAGGAGAGGATTTGAAATGGTAGGACCCTGCTCGGGATGGGTGAAGGGGATTCGAGGAAAGGTTATGTGATGAGAAATGTATTGGTACATGGGAAGAGGTCCCCTTTGCATTATGGTTGCCCAATAAGGGGCAATAAAATGAAATAAGATATAAAATGGTCATGCATTGCATTTCATCGAGAATGGATATGATTGACCCATGTATGATTGAATTTATCCAATAAAGGGTGCATGATTGAATTTAGCCAATAAGAATTTGCTAAATGGTATGCAAGGTGAATTTGAAATGAGTATGATGAAAAAGCTTACCTACTTCCTTAGATTTCAAATCAAATAAACTAAGTCAGGAATCTTCATTAATCAATCCAAGTATACCAAAGACTTGCTAAAGAGGTTTGGGATGGAAAACTCAAAGCCAATTGGAACTTCCATGAGCTTCTCCATAAAGCTTGACTTGGATGAATGAAGAAAATGTGTAGATACTAAGAATTACAAAATTATGATAGGTACCTTACTATATTTAATTACTATCGATATAATGTTTAATGTATACATGTGTTCAAGATTCCAAGCTAATTCTAAGGAATCTCATATTATTACTATAAAAATAATTTTAAGATACTTGAATGGTACTCAAAATCTAATTTTATGGTATTAAAAAAAGTCACCTTTTGAGCTAGTTGGTTACTCGATTGCTGATTTTGCTGGTTGTAGGTTAGATAGAAAAAGCATTAATGGTACATGCCAATTTCTAGGTGTTATGTTAACTTTTGTTTTTCAAATAAACAAAATTCAGTTGCACTATCAACCGTCGAAACGGAATATGTGACCGTTGGTAGTTGTTGTGGACAAGTTTTCTAGATAAAACAACAACTAGAAGACTTTGCCATGATTTTTCAAAATATTTCAATTTTGCATGATAACATTAGTGCTATCAATCTTACCAAAAATCCAACTCAGCATTCTAGAACCAAACACATTGAGATTCGACAACACTTCATAAGAGATCATGCTTAGAAAAGTGATATCAAACTTGAATTCATACCTACAGAAGATCAAATTGATGATATCCTTACTAAACCCTTAAAAGAGTATAATTTCTAAAAAATTAGAATATTAATGGGTATGAAAAACTTTGATTATTGATATGATTATTGTTTTTTCATTCATCACATGCATAAATGTCATTGAGTGAATGAGTATTAACTCTCATTTAATGTTTCTCTCACTAAAAAATGGCATAGAGTAATTAAAGCTCAAAATTTATGCCTAGAGTTCAGATTTTTCTGAGAAAATACTGATCTAGTCGACTGAATAAAGTCATTCACTTGACTGACTGAAGAAAAATCTTTATTAAGTCAACTGAATACCCTTTATAATTGGAACCCAACTCTCCACCACTTTTTAAGTCGACTGAAAGAAAACCTTCAATCGACTGAACACACAATTTCTTTGAAAATTAAAATAGCAGATTTGATTTCAAACACCATTAAAACCCAATCCAAGCTTTCTCTCTCTCTATCTCTCTCAGTTTTCAAAATTTCTTCTGTTTCTCTACTTTTTCGATATTGATTAAACTCAAATTAGTTGCCTAATCCTTTACCCTTTCAATTTCATCAAAATTTGATTCATTATCTAAATTTTGAAACTCTAAACAGATATCTTTTCTCTCTCTAAAAAATATGAGTTTTCGTTCAAAAATCCAGCCATTTTTTCCTAATTCCCTCATTTTAAACTCGATTCCTTCCTCAAACCCTCTAGTTGTTCAAGTTTTACCCATTGATGGTCGAGCGACCCAAACAATTGAAAACCATATACATTGGAGGAGTGAAATGACAAGCTTCTTAAAGTGAAAAGGGAAAATGAAAAGCATGTGAAGGCAATAGTGAGAAGGACATAGGACAAGAGAGATATGGCAGCATTCTGCCTTCGAACGCTCTCGACACCACGTGCTTTCGAGATGATGAAGCAAAATCAAGGTATAACACTACCATTAGAGATAAAACTATCATGCTCAGTAGAGTTGTCGATGTTTCATCCCTTAAGCTTGATAACTTTAACATAAAGTTATTGTTTGATAAATTAGGATGGATTAATCTAGTCACTTTGCATCAAACTTATTACCTGAGGCTTATCCATTAGTTTTACTCTAATCTCAAAACAGTCCTCATCCTACTCCACTAGATTCTCGATTATGGTCATGAGGAAAGGGTTCACTATGTCCCCTTCTGCACTTCATACCATTTTAAACTTACTTGTAGATGGGATTAAGTGGATAGGTGATGGATGACATATCGACTTCGATTATCATGAGGTAAGTTGGGTGGTTAAGAGTGATAAATACTATGTTTATGGTATTCAGACTTACAAAACTTACCATGATCTTCCATTAGATTCTAGTATATTCAACCTCGTAGTAAACTGGACCATTAATCCAAGAAAAAGTAGTCGAACTACCATTCTAAGTTACACATCGTCCTAATCTTTTGCCTAAAAACTAGGACTCCTTATAATCTCCACTCGTTGATCATTAGTAACATGTTGTATGGGCATGATAGTAATATCAAACTTGATCCATATGGCATGTTGATTACCTTGATTTTAAAGAATTTTAGATTTCCTCTTCTTAAGAACAAATCTCAAGAAATTGATCAAACTGATGTAATCAACACTTCATCTCTTAAGAAGTTTGGTTGAATTATTAGAAACAAAATAGTCATCACTAAACCAGAGAAAACCATTCAGGTTGCAAATGAAGCTCCAAGTGAAACAGCAGCAAAGGAACCAGATGCTCCTAGAGGTTCTCAATAGAGGACTACAGATACAGGAGGTTCAGATAGCTCTTGGGATATTCTTCAGGCTTTGGCTAGTCCTCAGGTCACCATGACCAGCATACAACAACCTATTGAAGCTTGCCTTAAGGATCTAAAGGTTGGTCCTTAAGTATTTTAAGTGATTTAAAAGAACTTATAACTACCAATATTAATGTTTGAGTTGCTTTTTGAAAATGCAGGAGGTTTTTATCATAAAAACATAGGAAACTCTGTCCATTTTTCAATAAACTCAAAACATTTAGATTTCAAAACTGTTTTTCTCCTTATGGTTTTGTCATCATAAAAAATGGGGAGATTGTTGACTCTTATTTGATTTTAATGATAAAAATATATATTAAATTATGCTAACCAATTAATCTTAGGGTTTAAAGATGCAAAGACAGTTCCGCAAAAGTAAACCAACTAAGCATTCATCTTTGGAGAAAGTTGAAGATCAAGATCAGGTACTAAAATAGTAATCTAAATATATAACTCTCTTACTTAAGTACCTAGCTTTTTCCTATGGCTCAAATTTACTTTAAAAAAAATATTTTAACATAAATCATATTGATTGGAAAACAAAACTAAAAATGAAAACAAAAAAAAACTGTATTTCAAGTCATCTAGATGACTGAATGATTCCATTAAAGAATCATTATGTCGACTAAACAAATCTATTCAGTCGACTAAATGAGATCCGATCTACTGAATGATTCCTTTAGAAAATATTTCAGTCAACTGAATGATGGTTCGAAATTTTCTGCCTTTTGATCCAACCGACTGAACAATCCTTTCAATCGATTGAATGGAGAACCTGAAATAAATTTGAATTTTAAATGAGCAACCAGTTGACTAAACGTTCGAAAATAACAATAATATTTCAAATCTAAAGCGTCGTTCAATGTAATAAATGCACTAAACCACTCTCAAATGGATTTTGGTGTGAGTAACAGCTAGTAGGCTATTAAATTATAAAATCCCATCATAAATGAGAGAAGATAAAAACTCTTGAGAAATTGATATTTATCTTCTCATTTATTTCATTCAAATCTTTCTTAAAATCTTTATAGGCCATTCTTAAAAGCTTTGTACTTCTGAGAGAGATATTTTCTTCTTTATAAGAGCATTAAACACTAAGTCTTTCTTGTTCTTGATCATTAAATTTTCAGTCATTGTACAGAGGAAGAGTTGTTGTAATTCTTAGAGTGTTTAGGTGTTAAACACTTCTTATAAAGACTTCCTTAATTAGAAGATATCGTGTATGGTTTGGGCAACATCTATTAAGTTGCTCGAGTTATTAGTGAATTACTTCAAGAAGATTCCTTGAACGTAGGGTTGGAGAAATTTGATTTTGCCGAACCACTATAAATAGCGTTTACACATTCTCTTCCTTATCTCTTTACTTTCAAAACTACTATACTTGTCATTCTTGATTGTGCTTGATTAAATTTTCTAAAACTTGTTTGTTATGTGAACAAATTTTAAAAACCCAATTCACCCCCTCTTGGGTTTGGACCTTGGTCTACAATTGGTATCTGAGCCCCATTCTCAATTTTAAGGCTTAAAATCCTTTAAGTAGATTTTATAGCTAACAATAATTACACCGAATGCCACTTTTATACTAGACCTCATTTGTTCAATGGCACAAATTATAATAATTGAAAAAATAGAATGAAGGTCTTTATTGAAAGAAAAGATTGTAATTTATGGAAGATCATTGAAGAATGACCTAGAATTCCTAAAAATGATGTAGCTATTGAAGAGGTCATATACAATGCCTAAACTCAAAACATAGTTTAATGAAGAGGATTGTAGAATGATATCTCTAAATAGTAGAGCCACAAGTATGTTACATTGTGCATTAGACTTCAATGAATACAATAATATTTCAGCATGTGATTTGGCAAAAGAAACATGGGACAAAATCTCTATATTAGAAATTTTTTTTTTTGTAGATCTCTCTAAATAGTAGAGCCACAAGTATATTACATGTAGATGTTTTGTTGTTTTCATTCTTGCCCACTCATAAAAAAAAAAACTTCTATATTAGAATTTTTTTTTCCCTAAATAGAGTAGTTTAGAATTAATAATATGGTACTTTTAACCTTATTTACCAAAACATGGTATTTTTGTCGTATTGAAGCCATATAAGCGAAGAATTATTCTATTTTTTTTTTATTTTCCTGCATATATATAGCAAAATCATCACATATTCCAAGGTCATTTGATAAGTCAATGAATAACATCTAATGAGAGAAAACAACAAACTATGACTGTATTGAACTGAAAGTCTTATTTAGTGGATCAAAAAAGTTGTACACTCTTTTTAATCCAAGAAGGAGAAGAAGAAAAAAAATTGAACTATAAAAACTTTCAAGAAAAATTTACTCAAAACTTAAAACATGCATAATTCACATTCTAGCTAGCTAGTATGATATTGAACGAAAGACTACTTAAACAAAAATCTTAGAAAGAAAACTGAGAGAAACTATACTATTTGCAATAGTCGTGGAAGCTTATATGGTGACATGTGTGGTTATGAGCTAAGCTGATGGCAAACAGAATTATAGTGCTTAATTTGAAGAAATATGCAGCATTATATTAAATTAATTACATGTAAAGATGTTACTATGTGTGTAGCAATTCTCCTTGGTTGCAAAGTCATTCCTTTATGGCCATTGGGTGGACACTTGTGATATGATCCACGCCAAGAACTAAGAAATTGATGGATTAAGAAGACTTCCAAGATCGTCTAGAAGCAGATTTATGGGAGACCGCGACCCCTTGCTTATATTGAAGCAAGAACCTTAGTATAATGAAGACCGCGACCCGTTGCTTATATTGAAGCAAGAGCCTTGGTATAATGAAGACGCCACAATCAATTATGGAAGGATTGATTGATAAGTCGAAGATGAACGCCACAGAAACTCCGATAAGTTAAGAAGTTCTAAAAGAACCAAAGAGAATTTTCTCTCCAAAAGTATGAATCAAATCTGAATTGTCTTATTCCAAAAGCCAATGGTTATTTAAATACATAAGAATTCGTAACCAATTAGAAAAAGGAAAACTAAGAAATAAGAAATGAACCTAAACAAAATTCTGGTAGGAATAAGAAACTACGAAATAGGAAATAAATCTAAATAGAATTCTAGTAACCTAAAATCCAAATAAAGAAAGTACCTAACTTGGCATGCAAGCCTTATAATGCAACAATTAAATTTAGAAGGAAACAATTAAGAAAAGGTGCAAGGTGCAAGCCCAAAGTGAAAGAAGATTCGGATGCAACAACCTACTGGATTTAGGCCCATTATAACAGGCCAAAATGATATCCTTTTTGAAACTTTTTTAGGTCTAAATTGAAGTTCAAGACGTCATCTTTCCACCCCAACAAGTTTCAGCCCATTTGGAGATGCGTGCAAGAAGATATGACCATTTTAAATCTGGTCATTGGGTCCTCCCGAAATTCCAAGGTGGAAGTTCCCTTAGATCATGGAAATCCATCCTTGTGGATCACATATAACATCATCCTTGGGCTTCCAAAGATGGTTCTTAGCCCAAATGTGTTGAATCAGCCCATTGAGAAAATCCTTGAACCTTTTAGCTTGAGCCCTTGTAACTGGACCAATTGGCACTTGAATATGAAGATGTCATTTGTTAGCCGTGTCCTCATCATTCCCCTCCTCTTGAAAAGGATTTATCCTCAAATCATCACCTACATCAAAAGGTCTTAAATCAGAAACATTGAAAGTGGCACAAACATTGTACTCACCTGGCAAACATAATTTGTATGGATTGTCATTGATGCGCTTAAGGACAGAAAAATGCCCATCTCCTTTAGGAAGTAACTTTGAACACCTTTGTGCTGGAAATCTTTCTTTCCTCATGTATAACCAAACCCAATATCCGGGTTGAAAAATCAACTATTGGTGACCTTTTACCAATTGTAACGTCTTCTCTTGTTTGTCTCCCCATTTGAATCCAACGTTCTTCTTGATGACTTTGGTAAGTGGTGCGACAATACTGCTAAAAAATTTCACGAACCTCCTGTAAAAACTAACAAGGCCATGAAAACTACAAACTTGACCTACACTCGTGGGACTTGGCCATTCTTTTATCGCATGGATCTTCTCTTCATCAACCTGTATTCCTTGTGCACTCACAACAAAACTAAGAAACACAAGCTTATCGGTGCAAAAAGTGCACTTCTTCAAGTTAGCAAAAAACTTTTCTTTTCTAAGCACATCCAAAACTGATTTTAAATGTACAACATGATCATCTAAGTTTGTGCTATAAATGAGAATATCATCAAAATAAACAACAACTAATCTGCCTATAAAAGCTCGCAAAACATGGTTCATTAATCTCATGAAGGTACTTGGTGCATTTGTTAGTCCAAATAGTATAACTAACCACTCATATAAACCATATTTCGTTTTAAAAGCAGTTTTCCATTCATCACCCTCTTTCATTCTTATTTGATGATATCCACTTTTTAAATCAATTTTAGAGAATACACATGCACCATGCAGTTCATCTAGTATATCATCTAAACGAGGAATAGGATGTCGATACTTTACCGTTACATTGTTGACTGCTCGGTAATCAATGCACATTCTCCATGTCCCATCCTTCTTAGGAACCAAAATCACCAGAACAGCACATGGGCTCATGCTTTCTCTTACGTTCTCCGTTTCCATCAATTCACTAACCTGCCTTTGTAGCTCCTTTGTCTCCTCGGGATTGCTTCGATAGGCTGGTTGGTTTGGAATTGTAGCACCGGGCACGATATCAATTTGATGTTCAATTCCTCGAATAGGAGGTAAGCCATGTGGAATCTCCTCGGGAAATATATCATCAAACTCCTGTAAAAGAGAAACAATAGAACTAGGCAAAGATGAGTCAAATTGGTTAGTGTTTAACACCTCTTTGTACAAAAGTACAATCACTGGCTGATTTAAAATCATCGCTATTTTTATTTCACTCGTTCTTGCATAAAAATTTGTTTTTCTCTCAATGGCTGAAATAGCTCTCTTGTTTTGCACATGGCATCTAGTATGAAAGATGTTTTCTCGCTGTACTTCGTCATCTTCTTTGATTTGCATACTTAGAGCTCTCCTTGCAACAAATAATTCTCCTTGGGTAGCGTATTCCTCATCACTTGCATCCTCCAATGGTGGCATAGATTTGGTATCTTCTTCGCCCTCGGTTTCAATTTCACCATTATCTCGCAATACCATAACTCTTTTGTTCGGACATTGGCTTGCTATATGACCCCTGCCTTGGCATTTAAAACACTTAATATCACGATTTCTAGTGGTTGAAGAGTCAGTTTTACCTTGATTTCCATGGCTGGTACGTTCTTGCTTTTACTCGGTTTTGGGCTTGGTCGTGGCTTGCTTCACAAAATTCGACCTCCAAGATGAACCCGAGTTAGGGTTTTGTCGTGTATTGTTACCCCTCCTCTTGAGTTCGTTCTAAATTTTGACAGCCATGTGCACCATATCTTCCAACTCCATATAATGATGCAAACAATTTCTAGGTTCAAACCAGCCAAGAACCTAGCCATAGTAGCCTCTCGATCCTCCTCTACATTTTCTCGGATCATAGCTACTTCCATCTCTTTATAATAATCCTCCACACTCTGACTACCTTGTGTAAGACTTTGCAATTTTTGGTACAACTCACAGTAGTAATGACTTGGAACAAACTGTTTCCTCATCACAGTTTTTATCTCCTCCCAAGTCTCTATTGGACGCTCTCTATTTCTCCTCCTGTTTAACACTAGTTGATCCCACCAAACAATCGCATAGTCAAAAAATTCAATGGCTGTAAGTTTAACCTTTTAAGCTCAGAATAATTATGACAATCAAATACTAATTCTATCTTCTTCTCCCACTCAAGGTAAGTTTCAGGATCGTTTTTGCCTTGAAACGATGGAATCTTCATCTTAATACTACCCAGGTTATTATCTTCCCGATTCCTAGCTTCTCTACCTCGACCACCAAATCTCCTATGGCTAACAACTGATTCTCGATCATCTTCTTCATCAAATCCATTCCCATAATATTCTTCATCTTCAACTCTCTCTCCCCTAGGTTGAACTCTATCCCTCCTACGCACATTTGGAGCATTTTGTTGCTTCCCCACATGTGCATTCTCTACCTAATCTATCTGCTCATGAACCTGTTCCATCTCCGTTCTCAATACTCTTCTCATCTCACCCATTAAAGCCTCCATGAGCTACTTCGGATCACCCTCTCTCGATGTATCTCCAGAATTATTTTTGTTCTTGTTGTCTGACATGTTTGATGTAAAAAAAAAAATTAGAAAAAAAAAAGAACAAAAAGATCTCACACACTCCCTCACGTGTTTCACTCAAAGAATAAGTCACTCAATTTCACTCGTGTTTTCACACAAAAATCAGATTGACTTTTCCCCTCTTATATGCTCACCACTCTTGCCTTTTTCCACTCGTAATAATCCTCTATAGGTTCTTATCAAACTAACCGAACACAACAAGTTTTCAGCAACAATTCAATAATAACTCACAAAGAAATTAGGATTTAAAGACTAGAATACAAGGAAACAAAGATGAGAAATTGAAACAAGAATTGAAAGGATTGAATCGAAATATTACGCACTTTTTTTTCATGTTTTTTTTTCCTGAACTGGAAATTTGTTCTACTTTTTTTTTTTTCAATTTTGTTTTTCTTTTTCACTTTTTTTTTCCTAAACTGGAAATTTTTTCTTTTTTTCAATTTCGTTTTTTTCACGTTTTTTTTTATGAATCAAAACGAAAGATAAGCAAACCTGCAACTAGAAGGCTTTGATACCAACTGATATAATCCACGCCAAGAACTAAGAAATTGATGGATCAAGAAGACTTCCAAGATTGTCTAGAAGCAGATTAAGGTAAGACCGCGACCCGTTGCTTATATTGAAACAAGAACCTTCATTTAATGAAGACACCACAATCAATTATGGAAGGATTGATTGATAAGTCGAAGATGAACACCACAGAAACTCTGATAAGTTCAGAAGTTCTAAAAGAACCAAAGAGAATTTTCTCTTCAAAATTATGAATTAAATCTGAATTGTCTTATTCCAAAAGCCAATGGCTATTTAAATACATGAGAATTCGTATAAAAATAAAAACTAAGAAATAGGAAATAAACCTAAACAGAATTCTGGTATGAATAGGAAACTACGAAATAGGAAATAAACCTAAATAGAATTCTGGTAACCTAAAATCCAAATAAGGAAAGTACCTAACTTGGCATGCAAGCCTTATAATGCAACAATTAAATTTAGAAGGAAACAATTAAGAAAAGGTGCAAGGTGCAAACCCAAAGTGGAAGAAGATTCAGATGTAACCACCTACTGGATTTAGGCCCATCATAACAGGCTCAAACGATATCCTTTTTGAAACTTTCTTAGGTCTACATTGAAGTTCAAAATGTCATTTTTCCACCTTAACAAGTTTCAGCCCATTTAGAGATGCGTGCAAAAAGATATGACCATTTTAAGTTTGGTTGTTAGGTCCTCCTGAAATTACAAGGTGGAAGTTCCCTTGGATCATGGAAACTCATCCTTGTGGATCACGTATAACATCATCCTTGGGCCCCCAAAGATGGTTCTTAGCCCAAATGTGTTGAATCAGCCCATTGAGAGTTTCCTTGAACCTTTTAGCTCGAGTCCTTGTAACTGGACCAATTAGAACTTGAATAGGAAGATGCCATTTGTTTGTCGTGTCCTCATCAACTTGAACATCAGAGTGCTTGTTACCAATAGCTTTCTCAATAAATATGGTATTGTGCCTTCGGTAGATGTTGGAGTGTGTACTTTTGGAGTTTGATCAATAAATGGAAATGTGTGTTTTTAGATTTTAAAAGAAAATAAACAATGTTTCTCTAAACCCCAAAACTAACCAATATGACAAATAAAACCATAAAACATATGTCCAACCTAAAAACAACTCCAGCTTAACCCCATGAATCACATGGAATAAAAAATTCCTCCCATTTGACCTTAGGTTTTTATCTTTGGGAGAAAATAGTACACCTAAAACATAGTATTAACGTTGCTATAGCAGAGAAATTTTGTTGAAATTATAGTATCTCAAATAACAAGAGCTTCTTTGAAGAGACCATAGGTATAATTCATAAAATAAAGGCTTGAACTTTCTCATGAAATTGCAAAAGGTTAGATAAAATTTAGTGTAAATTTCAAAACTAAATTATCAGTAGGAGAATCCTAGTAAATCTCTAACAGTAACATCCATAGTAGAAGAAACATTCTAAATACCGGTATTAAAAACTATAAGAGCTAACCAATCTTTTTATTTTGTCAGATTCCATTCATTGATTAATTGAATAGGCTTAGAATATGTCTTCATATTATTTTGCCAAGAAAAATATGTAGGAAAATAAGATAACAAAGAAGAGTAATTCAACGCTTATATGGCATCTATGTGGCAAAAGTGCCCTATTTTAGAAAAAAAAATTATAAGTTGAAAATTAAGATTCTTAACTATTCCCATTTAGAAAAACAAACTCCTCCTTAGTAATTGTATTAGATTATATTTCTATATTTACATGAAAATATTGCCATTAATCCATTCATTGCCATATCTTGATATGGAAGAATATCTAACCTTATGAATGTCGAAACCTTTTTCCTACTCTATAAATATTACAACATTAGAGTACTAGCTCAAGTAACCTATTGTTGTTTACTTGTAACTAGAAAATACTGCTAATTACACTATTGAAAATATGGAAAAATCTTCAACTAAATTTGTTTTATTTGTCATGCTCTTGATCATTGAATCTAGTAAGTGGTGTCTCTCTCTATACATAAAATATTTCTAGATCTGTCCATCTTAATAATTTTCTTCTGATCGTTTCATATGTTAGGAGAGAAATTTACATGTATTTTACTCGAGTGTGCGTATTTGTTTTTGTTTAATTTTTTTTATTATAGTAAAAGCAAAGGGTGATTTTGAATGAGCATGATATATAAAGATTGAAATAAATGGATGAAAATGAAATAAAAACCATACATATACTATTTTCATAATTACAAAAAAGGTGTAGTAACATTAAGATAAAGAATTGCTAGTATTATTTTTAATTTCAATTTTTTCCTAATAATTGAGTAATATTAGAAACATTAATGGTAGAGGCAAGAAAAGTGCATTCATTTTTCAAGAATAACAATGATTGCAAACATTTCTGTGCTCCTAGCTGTGCAAGATGCACTTATAAAAATCAAGAGTGTTCTTGCAGAAACTTCCCGTAATAGTTAGGCAATGTTTGAGAATATCTTTAATCGTTGATTAAAGCAACTTTTCTTCTTAAAAAAAAAGTTTGAAAAAAATTGCTTTAATCAATGCTTAAAGACATTTCCAAACATTGCCTTAACAGTCAAAGTCATCATTGGTACAAATTGACAATAAAGCATTGAAATCTTAAGGCTCAAGCCTTTCCTTGTTTGTGCATGGATGATGATTGAAAAGTAATAAAAAGTTTAATAAAAATAATTTTTTTTTATTGAAATAGCTAGTATATATAAATATCTAAGCCTAAGAATTGTTTCTATATACCTATTTGCATTATATAAGCAACTAATCTCAAGACCAAAGAACGAAGTAAACTTCAATCCAAAAGATACTTCACTACTGAAAGACTTAAGCATATGAAGAATGGGCTTTCAATAATTGTGGGAAGCTTCAGGCCTAACCATAATTAAATTTAAAACTTATCTTCTAAATGTGATCAACTGGACCTAAGACATTACCTTTAAGCCAAATGTCAATCATAGCCCTCATGGCTCAAGAGCCATGTGGCTCAATGAACATTGGTTAAGGTGTAAAAGATGTGAATGATCAGTTGTTCTTACTGTAATATCTAGACAACTAAACCGGTATTAACACAAAATGCGGCTTATTTCTTCCCAGTACTTAAAATTTCTCCAAAACAACATTAACAAAATTATTTGCCAAATATAAAATTCAATTTTGTGGCAAAAAAACAAACCATTTCACTAGTGCTGGGTACCGCCAATGTTTGTGCATATTTGTTGATTGACCAAACTACTTTTGTGAACCATCCTCCTTAAAGTGCTTTTGCAACTAAATAACCATTTCTCCACTGAGTTTTAGATGTTTTAACATTTTGGCCACTGACAGTCAAAAGTGTGCAAGACAACCATTAACATTTGTAAAGTTTAACAAAACTACCACCTTCATCAACTACTCCATCCAAAAAGACGAAAATAGCTTCCTCGGTGCCACAGTGGCAGCTGAGATGTCTCTTGGGCCCACATGAATTGTAGGAGGGAAAGTTCCTGCCATTTTTCCCTCCCTTCTCTTCTCTATACTCTACCTTGCACCAATAAAACAAAGTTATTCTTCATCCATTCTCTTCTTCAACCATCATCTTCTCTTAGGCTGCAACTATATCGGACTCATATATGTTCTCAAGCACAATCATATGTCATTGTGGTGCAACTGCCATCTTAAGAACATCTTTTTTTCGTCATCCATATTCTTCTTTTTGTGTGTCTTACACTGACTACCATTTCTATTGTTTCTTTTGTTGCATTGGCATGGTGGATGACACTTCTTTGCTTGGTATAATGATCCCATAGATGAGCTTATGCTTGGAATGATTCAAAAGATTCATAAAATAAAGAGAGATAGTGTCAGAGATTGTTCAAGAGAGATTTTTTTAGGACTTGTTGCTACATTTGTGTGATTTTCACATACTTAGTTTTTTGGATTTTGGCATTATTTACAAAAAAAAAAAAAAAAAAAAAAAAAGCTATTGTAACTATACTGTAGTGATGGTTGCTGGACAGATTCATCTCTGTGCTTTTAGGAATCGCTGCTACATTTGTTGTTTTATGGGATTTTGGTTGGTTGGTTGTATTTGATGGGAACTATGGTAGACCGAGTCTTAAAGATCCCTTACAAGTTCCAGATAGGCCAATCACAAGGTCAAGAGCTAAGAAGATCGAGGAAGCAATGCAAGGATTGGTGCAATTCACTTGGGCCAAGTTTGCAAATTTATCGAGTAAGGCCCCAACATTCAAAATGGGATTAAAAGAAGAAGAACTAGCTTTAATCCATGTGATACAAGCGACAGAGGGGGGCGGCATAGCCTAGTGATTTTGTGTAGACTTTTTATTTCATTAAGTATAGGCATGTGGGCCTATTTTATGTTTCTATGGTTGTAGGTGTCTAGGCCTATTTAATTAATTAAGTGGACTTCTTTTATTAGCTATAGACATGTAGCTTAGGATGTTTTGGGCTTAAAGATTTTCAGCCCATGTCTTTTAATTGATGTAGGCCTTATTTGGCCCTAGGGTTTCATGGAGGGGTTGATGTAGCCGCATTTTGAGGGTAAGTTGAACGTGAATGAGTTTTCTTTATAGAGAATTTTTAGTTTTCACTACTTGTTCTTGATTGAACTAAGAACTTATCAAAGGCAAATCCTTTGTGGTGTTCTCACTGAATCTAGGTTCTTGAAACAAGATTTCAACGAGTTTAGATTATCTTGACTTGATTCTTGGCTTTCTTGGGTAAGTTTCAATTTGATTGTGTGCTCAAGGGATTTCCATCCCACGGGTTCACATCATTTGGTATCAGAGCTCAGGCTCTAAATCAGGTCTGATTTATTCTTTTTAATTCTTGCATTTGTGTTTTGTCATAGGCGTGTTCTAGGGTTTTCAATTCTAATCTGCGATTCCTTCTTCATTCTTGTTGATTTCATGTGTTTGAATTCAAATCTATGATTTTTACATTTGATTACTCGTATACTTGATTCAAGAATTCAGATCTACGAATCCTTTAATAGATTACACGAATCTTTGCTTTAATTTCCATATCTATAATTTCTAGATCTGTAATCTTTGCTTTAATTCCATCTATTTTCGTTTCTTGTTATTGAAATCAGATTAATCTTTTTCGAGAACTTCAATTATTGTTATTGTTTGTGACCAAATCTGTATTAAAAAAAAAAAGAAATTTCGGAACTAGTTGTTTAATATACTTTGCAATCCAAAAATTGAAGTGATTTGGTGTTGATTGATCTTTATCTTCAAAGGGGTTGAATGTATCATCTTTAGTATCTTAATCACTAATTGCTCTTTTCCTCATACAAATTCCTTGAGATATGTGTCATTTTATTCCTTTCTTGTTTCTTGAATCTATTGTTGGTTGGAATAATACAAGGTTGTGTCTTGATTTAGTTCAACTAGTTCTTAAAGAACTTGAAAGGGAAAATAGGTGAGGTAAAAGGCAAGAGTGGGTGAGAATAGTATTGGAATAGGCCAAAAGAGTGAAACACGAGTGGAGTGATAATATTTAAGTGTAAACACGTAAGGAGGTGTGTGAGGTTTTATCACTAACATTCGTGTTTTGCAGCGCATTAAAAATGTCTCATAAGAGTGACTCAACTCCTAAGGAGAAGGCGGATAATTCATTCTTTTTGTTGCAGACCATGCAACAACAGTTTGAACGATTGAATTTGGTGTTGGGAGAGGTGAGGGATAGGATGGATCAACAAGAGGTAATGATTAGAAATCTACAAGGTGGGTGAGATAGGGGAGACGTGAGCCTAGCGTTGAAAATGAGTATGACAACGAAGAAGATGAAGAGGATGAGGAAGACATAGCATCTGAAGTTGGAATGGGTAGAATGTACAGACCCAAATGAGGTAGACATGGAAAAGGACCTAGGAGAAATCCAAGGGATCGAGATAGGGTAAATAAGAACCTTGGGAGCATCAAAATTAAAATACAATCTTTCCAAGGTAGGAATGACCCTAAAGTCTATTTAGAGTGGGAGAAGAAAATAGAGTCGATTTTTTATTGTCACGATTATTCATAGGAGAAGAAGGTGAAGTTGGCGGTAATTGAGTTCACTGATTATACAATTATTTGGTGGAATTATGAGAGACTTATAGAAATATAGGGTGAGTTGAAAGCTCTCATGAGGCAGAGATTTGTATCTAGCCACTACTATAGAGATCTCTAGTAAAAATTACAAAACCTTACACAAGGGTCTATGAGTGTAGAGGATTACCATAAGGAGATGGAGCTGGCTATGATTCGGGCTAATGTAGAGGAGGATTAGGAGACCACAATGGCCAGATTTTTAAGTGGTTTGAATAGGGATATAGCCAATGTAGTTGAGTTACAGCATTATGTGGCGCTAGAAGGCATGGTGCACATAGCTATGAAGATGGAGAGGCAGTTAAAAAGAAAGGGAGCAGCAGGGTATACTTTAGTTTCCAGCACTCCTTAGAAACCAAAGTGGGATAGAAATGATCGAGTTATAGCAAAGAGGAAGGCTGAACTACTTAAGGGAAAAGATAAGGGAACAAACCCAAGGTATATTTCCAACCTTCAAGGAATAGAGATATTAAATGTTTTAAATGTTTGGGTTCAGAGCACATCGCGTTGCAATGTCCAAACAAGCGGGTGATGGTTATCCGTGACATTGGGGAGGTGATGACTGAGAGTGAGGATGATAGTGATGAGATGCTTGAGTTAGTCGATGCTAGTGGTGATGATGGAGTGGAATACCCCGTAAAAGGTGAGTCACTTATTGCCAGGTGTGTTCTCAATACGCAAATTAAGGTAGATGATATGGAGCAGTAGAGAGAGAACATATTTCATACTAGATGTTATGTAAACAGCAAGGTGTGTAGTATGACTATAGATGGGGGAAGTTGCACCAACGTAGCTAGTACCACCCTAGTTGAGAAGTTGAGCTTACCTTTACTGATGCATCCTAGACCTTATAAGTTGCAGTGGTTAAATGAATACGGGGAGGTCAAGGTCAATAAGCAGGTTTTGGTGGCTTTTACCATTGGGAGGTATAGTGATGAGGTGCTTTGTGATGTAGTTCCTATGCATGTTGGCCATATTTTGTTAGGGAAACTATGGCAGTATGATAGGAGGGTGATTCATAACAAGTTTAGGAATAGGTACAACTTTGTAAAGGATGGAAAAATAATCAAGCTTGCTCCTTTAACCCCAAACCAAGTCTGTAAGGACCAACTGAAGCTAAAAAATGAGATTGAGTAAAAAAGAAAGGTTGAGGCTGAAACAGAAGAAAGAAAAATGAGGGTGAGGCTGAAACCTTAAGAAAAAGAAAGGGTGAAAAAGAAAATAGAGAGATGGCTAACAATGAAGAAAAGAGAGTGAAGCCACGAGAGAAAAAAGAAAGAGAACCTATAGAGAGAAAAGGAAAAACAAAGATGAGTTTTTATGCAAAGTAGAGCGAGGTTAAGAGGGCCTTCTTAAAAGATCAGCCTATGATTTTTCTTGTTTACAAATAATCTTATCTTAATCTTGATGAAACTAACCAATATCTTCCTAGTTTGGCTATTTTTCTATTGCAGAAGTTCGAGGATGTATTTCCAGAGGAGATGCCAAGTGAGTTGCCGCCCATTTGAGGCATTAAGCATCAAATTGATTTCGTACCTGGAGTCGTTATTCCAAACCGACCAACCTATAGGAGTAATCCGAAGGAGACAAAGGAGCTTTAAAGCAAGTTGAAGATTTGATGAGCAAGGGGTATGTGAGGGAGAGCAAAGGTCATGTGCAGTACCAGTGCTACTAATGTCGTAGCAGTGCTACTAGTGCCAAAGAAGCATAGGACTTGGAGGATGTGCATTGACTACAGAGCGGTCAACAATATTACGGTGAAGTATCGCATCCCATTCCTAGATTAGATGATATGCTTAATGAATTGCATGGCTTATGTTTTTTCAATAAAATAGATCTTAAAAGTGGATACCATCAAATTAGAATGAAAGAGGGAGATGAATAGAAAACTGCTTTTAAAACTAAATATGGACTTTATGAATGGTTGGTTATGCCAATTGGACTTACAAATGCGCCTAGTACTTTCATGAGATTAATGAACCATGTATTACGTGCTTTCATAGGCAAATTTTTAGTCATGTACTTTGATTATATCCTAGTGTACAACAAGAACATAGCTGAACATATTGAGCATTTAAGATGTGTGTTCGATGTGTTGAGATGTGAAAAGTTTTATACTAATTTTAAGAAATGTACCTTTTATATGGAAATAGTTGTTTTTCTTTGTTATGTTATTAGTACAAAAGGTATTGAAGTGAATGAAGAGAAAGTCAAGGCCATCAAGGAGTGGCCAACACCTAAAGGCATCACTGAGGTAAGAAGCTTTCATGGTTTAGCTAGCTTTTATATGCATTTTGTTAAGGATTTTAGCACCATTGTTGCACCACTCACTGAAATAATTAAAAAGAATGTTGGATTTCATTTGGGGATTGATCAAGCGAATATGTTTGCTACTATTAAAAAAAGGTTATGTTCTGCACCTGTGTGAGCATTACCTAACTTTAACAAAACTTTTGAGATTGAATATAATGCCTCAAGAATAGGAATTGGAGTCATTTTGATGCAGGATAGGCGGCCCATAGCCTTCTTCAGTGAGAAGATAAGAGGGGCGGCCCTGAATTACCCCACTTATGACAAAAAACTTTATGCTCTTGTTCGAGCTCTAAAGACATGGCAGCACTACCTTTGGCCTAAGGAGTTTGTGATCCACACTGATCATGAATCATTGAAGCATCTTAAGGGTCAAGGTAAATTAAATAAGAGACATACTAGATGGATGGAATACATCGAGACCTTTCCTTATGTCATCCATTACAAGCAAGGTAAGGAGAACATTGTTGTTGATGCATTATCATGAAGTTTGGCTAGACACAGGAAGGACGAATTAGTGAACTCAATTCCTGAGAGGGTATGGCTTCAAATTGGGCAGAAAAATGAAAAGTTTGTTTCCTAAGCCAATAAAGGGCGAAGGCGAGCCATCTTTGAACCAAAAGATTGGGTTTGGGTTCACATGTGCAAAGAAAGATTCCCAACCCATAGAATGACTAAATTGCATCCTCGAGGAGATAGATCTTTCCAAATCTTTAAGAAAATTAATGATAATGCTTACAAAGTGGATCTTCCAGGTGAGTATAATGTCTCTGCTACTTTCGATGTTTATGATATTTCTCCCTTTGATGCAGGTGACGATTCAAGGTCGAATCCTTTTGAAGAGAGGGGAAATTATGGGCACCATGGTGGACCGAATCTTAAAGATCCCTTACAAGTTCCAGATAGGCCAATCATAAGGTTAAAAGCTAAAAAGATCAAGGAAACAATGCAAGAATTAGTGCAATTCACTTGGGCCAAGTTTGCAAATTTATTAAGCAAGACCCCAACATTCAAGATGGGCTTGAAAGAAGAAGAACCAGCTTTAATCCATGTGATACAAGCTACAGAGGGGGTAGCATATCCTAGTGGTTTTGTGTAGACTTTTTATTTCATTAAGTATAGGCGTGCTGGCCTATTTTATGTTTCTATGGTTGTAGGTGTTTGGGCCTACAGAGGGGGTAGCATATCCTAGTGGTTTTGTGTAGACTTTAATTCAATAAGTGGATGTTGTGCGAAAATATACCTAAATAAATGGGTAAATAATCGTACTTGTTTTACTTGCAAGTGCACAAGGTCAACAATGTAGCATAGTGTGCGAATGCAAGATCATCTCCATAGGGATTGGTAAATTTAACATTAGAATTAGTTTCGCAGTAATAAAAAGATAAAAATAATAAAAGAGTTGATTTTGATAAAGATAAAATAATAAGGATAAAGGCGTAGGGACTTGATATCCACCACTAATAATGCTACCATAATAAAACAGTATGCCAATGCTTTACTCATGTCATGAATACCTAATGTTTGTCAACCTAAGGGCATAGTATCTACTCCTTAAGCTATTGATCTCCCTAAGCAACGAGTTAGGCATGGTATCTACTCTAACTCTTTTCTCTTTCAAGGGATTCACCATGGTGTATGCTAAGTTGTTCCTTAAGAGAACATAGGATCTGTGGAAATCGACAACCACACGGGACCTAGGGCATGGTATCTACTCCCGGTTTCCCATGTTGATTAACCCAAGAATCCGGTGTGGATATCTTTTGTTACTAATATCAGACTCAGGACTCAGTCATCTAAATTGATCTAACTAACAAGTCCATACCACATGCACATATTGATCAGACATATACATATGAGGAATTTAAATAAAAGTAGATATTAATCAAGTTAAGCAACACAACATAAATATCGCAAAGACGCCAATACTAAATTTATTGAGTAAACATAATTAGGGCTTCAACCAAGCCCTACTAAGAATTTAATTACACATAATAAAATAAAAAGGAAAGAAGAAACCCGAGAGAAGAGTCGTCAATTCCACTCCACGGTCTTCTTCTCCAAGCTAAAGCAAAAGATAAAAGAAGGGATCTAAGAAGTGATCCCCCCAAGAGGTGATGCATTTTGTGTGTGATTTACAAGTGTATTTATAGGTCTTTGAGAATTCCTAAGAGGCTCATGAGTTCCTAAACTTTCCTAAAACACAAAACTCCTTTATTTCCAAAATAGGGTTATTTCCAAAACAGGGTTCTGCAGTTTACTGTTCACACCCGTACATGTGCGCTCGATCGCACAGAGGAGTGCACTCGATCGCAATCTAGCCAGTAGCTGCTCCAGGATTTCCAGATTTCTTCCTTTAAGTGCCAAAAAAATGCTTCTTTTTCTCCAAGACCCTATAAAAACGTGTAAAACACAAAAGTGAAGTAAAATAGACTAAAACATATAGATAAAGAACTTAACAAATGTAAATTAAGGGGCTTAAATATGAATATTTAAGCTCCTATCACACCCCCAAACTTACATATTGCTAGTCCCTTAGCAATACAAAACCAAAAACTAAATGAAAAACAAAGACGCAAAGATAAATCCAATGCTCATGGTGTCTAACAAAAGTTTAGGTTTTACACAAAACTATGATGCGCATTCATGAGCAAGCTTAACAAGTATAAACACATCTTTGCAATGAATACGATTTTTGAACGCAAATCACTTTCATGAGGCAGGTTAAGACATCACAAGTTTGACTGAGTGTGTGGTGGACTAGCACATAAAAGATTGGGTTTCCAAATAATTCTAATGTGTAGTGTTTCGATGACTCAAGATTCACCAAATTTCCTATTAGAATCAACAAATATGGCATAGATTTTCTTCTTTTCTTTTATTTGTGAGATTTTTGCCAAGTTAGTTCCCTTAAGCTTTCTATTTGACTCGTGTAACGAGCGTTTAGCTAATGACTCCCAAACCAGATGTTTTTAGGGCATTAGGTGTAGAAACACTCCTAAGGGCTTACTAACTCGAGTCAAAAAGACTACGAAACTAACTGATCTTAATGCTACCGATTAGAATATTCCACCTTTTGACGTGACACTAACTGCTTACTGAGGCAAGAGGGCCAGTTACTCAATGGAAAGTTCTTTTTAATGATCTTTAGGAGCATTTTTTTTTCTTTTCTTTTTGAGCAATAACGAACTTTTTTTTTATTTTCTTATGCCACCGTGTTAATCTAATAGGTTATCTGGTTCACAGTCAAGCAAAAGAAACCTACAAATCAAAATTACATGTCATACCCCACACAACTATGTGCTAATGTGCTCATGTTTAGTTTAAGTCGAACTTGTGAATCCTTAAATGCCTAAAAGAAAGTGATTATGGTTCAAAACTTAATTATTGGCCCATATTTTCAAGGTGTTAAGCTCACTTATGAAGTCAAATTGTATTGTTTATTTAGAACACCCAAAAATTTTGGAACGGAATGAACATGTATTTATCTATGAAAAACAACAAAACAAAAAAAAACTGGGACAAGGTGTGTGTGAATGTGTCTCCTATACCCCCAAACTTAAATTACACATTGTCCCTAATGTGTGAATAACAAGGAAAGAGCTGACCTGGGAGATGGAGAACTAGCTAGGTCGACATAGCTCATAGCGTACCCCCAAACTTGAACGGATGCACACATTGTCCCTAAAAAAAGAAAAACTAACGTAATACGGGAAAACAAGAAGTAATAAAAATAAATAAATAACAACAAATACGTAAAATAATAAAAATAAAAGGATAAGCTGTGGGGTGCCTCCCATGAGCGCTAAGTTTAACGTCTTCAGCCGGACCAAGCCTTATTTTTCCCCAAAACTACGAGTGGCAGCAGCTAGCATAGGAAATATCTTATTCTCTCCCATATAAGCATACGGTAAGTGCTCTGACAACTGCTTGAATTCCAAGTTAGGTTCCTGTACAATAGAAGGGAAAATAATATTAGTAGGCACATGATGGTCAAATGGATTGGTGTACTTACTTGGATGCTTTGGAAAGGCCTCAAGGAGGTGCATAGTGTCAATGATGTCATCAGTAACATCCTTGCATTTGGGCTCAATATCCGATCTTGGGACACTATAGATAAGAGCAGTTTCTATTGGATCAACGTGATGGACCTGAAAAGTTTCCTCAACAACACTTTGCGTCATGCATACATTAAAACATTTTATATTATCTGGGGGTAATTTTAATGCATTATATCTTTTGATTTCAACCTTCTCACTATTTACCTTCTCTATCTCATTTACCTTGGATGTGGATGCTTGTGTAGGCTTATCAGTTTCAATGATCTTACCATTTGTTAGAGTTGTCACGACATTTAGTTGCTGATGTCCTCTTGGAGTAGGTAGTGGTTGGACTGGAAGTTCACCCAACTTTCTTTCACTTAGCTCCTTAGCCAATTGCCCCATTTGTGCCTCTAACCTTTGAATTGCTTGCTCATGTGTTGTCATTAGTTGCTGTTGTTGAAGGGCCAGTTGCTTTACAAGACTCTCTAGATCGTCCTTCTTGGGTTCTGGAATGGGTTGGGTTGCTTTATGGACGTTCCTTTGTTGCCCTTAAGGGTTCAAGGTGTCTTGATTGTTGCTCCATGATAGGTTGGAGTGGTTCCGCCATCCAGGGTTGTATGTATATGCACTGTTTAGTCCCCCATAGTTCGCTTGCTCGGGATCTATAGATGAATACAAATGGCAAGTCTCAGTGGTGTGATTAAATTGGGAACATATAGCACATACCTGGGGTGATGTAGCTTGTGGACTCGGTGAGGTGTTTTAAGCAGTGATGGCTTTTACAATCATATCTAACCTCATATCTAGCTTCCTCTCCAAAGCAGCTATTTGGGCAGAGGGTCCACCATTCAGAGTAACCTCATACATACCTTTGCTCTTAATTCCTTGTCTACCTTTCGAGGATAATTGTTGGGTGTGCTCACTTAATGTCTCAAACAGCTCCATGGCTTCTTCACTAGTCTTCTCCATCAGCACACCTCCACAACCGGAATCCACTATACCTTGATTTATGCCAACCTTCATAGAAAGCTAAGACCAGCTCATCTTGAGGTAAGTTGTGATATGGACATTTGAGTAGCAACTCATTAAAGTGTCCCCATGCCTCGAAGAAAAGGTCTCCATCCCTCTGTTGGAAGGATTGAATCTCCTTCCTCATCTGCCTTGTCTTTTAGGCTGGAAAAAATTTCCTTAGAAATCTATTGGATAGCTCTTCCCAAGTACGGATGGAATCTGTAGGCAATGAATGATACCATATTTTAGCATTATCTTTTAATGAAAAAGGGAAAAGAATTAACCTGATTCCCTCTTGATCTAGGCCCCGAATATGCTGAAACTTACAGAGATCACAAAATTCTCGAAGGTGCAAGTGTGGATCCTCAGCAGGTGTACCCCTAAAATGAGTCAAGGCACTTGTTTAGGCATTGTGGTCTAGTTGCTGTCAAGTTTGTGCTCGATCATAGGTTAAGTGCACTTGATCACATTGGGTGACTTGCGCTCGATCACAGGGGCCTTGCGCTCGAGCGCAATGGTTCAGGCAATATGTCGAACAAGTTGTGGGCGACAGAAGCTGGAAGTTATGGGAAGCACATAAACTCGATCTCAACCTCCTGTAAACATGAAATGCAACCACAACACATGGTAGATGCATATGATTAGTAGAATTTAAATTAAAAACCGTGTGTGATTGTGTGCAACTAAGTAGAAAAGAAAAACGGTTACAGGCATACTTTGTGTGCACATGAAAGTGAGTGGGTGTGTGATGGGGGAATAAGAATCATAATAGGTGAATGAAATATGGAATGGGGGAGGGTTGGGTTGATGTTAAATGATATGGTAGGGAGAGTGAGAGTGCTGGTCTTACTGGAGAATGATGTGGGAGATAGAGAGGGCAAGAGAACGAGAGACAGAGTGTGTAAGTGTAAGAAGTGTTAACAAAATCAGGTGTTTTTAACTTAACAAATGAAATTATGCCCCGAGTGCGCTCGAGCGCATGGTGATGTGCGCTCGATCGCACCTGTGTGCATGTGGGTGCATGGTTGTGTTGTGCTCGCGCGCTATGGAGCGCAGGCACACTGCATGGTGTGCTCGAGCGCAAGGCAGAAAGTGCTGATAATAATAAAATATAAAAGAACTAAAATAATGAAACAAATAATGAGAAAAACTAACAACGATACAACTATACCGTACTTTAGCGGCCTCAATACCATTATCCTCAATAGAGGCACTTGAGCTATATGGTTATTAAAGTGGAAATTGCTCAAGCGCTCTCTATAGTAGCTTAATGCTACTCTCTTTGAAATGGGCACTTAGAGCCCACCTCATATGGTTCAAGTGCTCTTTGATCAGCTACATACTAGATAGATTGAAGTGCCAAGTCTTTGTCTCTAGGAGGCATGTTGAGATCAAGGTATGGCTTGACTCTATGTCCATTAACTGTGAATGTCTGATTACCATTGGAACCATGAATCTCTAAAGCACCATGAGGAAAGACCTTGGTGACCACATAAGGACCAGACCATCGAGACTTTAGTTTGCCTGGGAACAGTCTTAATCTTGAGTTGTAGAGCAACACCCTTTGTCCCACATGAAACTCTTTCCTTACTAGTTGTCTATCATGATAGGCTTTTGTCCTTTCTTTGTAGAGCTTGGCATTCTCATACTCATCATGCCTTAATTCTTCTAGCTCATTTAAGTACAGCTTCATCTTCTCACCCGCTTATTACATATCAAAATTGAAATGTTTAATGGCCCAATATGCTCGATGTTCGAGCTCCACTGGAAAATGGCATACTTTACCAAAGACTAAGCGATATGGGAACATCCCAATTGGTGCCTTGTAAGTTGTCCTATATGCCCATAGAGCCTCATTTAGTCACAAAGACCAATCCTTCCGTTTAGGATTCACGGTCCTTTCTAAAATGCTTTTGATTTCTCGGTTACTTATCTCCACTTGGCCACTAGTCTGAGGGTGATATGGAGTGCCAACCTTATTGGTAATCCCATATTTTCTTATGAGTGCAGCAAAAGAATGATGATGAAAATGGCTGCTACCGTCACTAATGATTGCTCTTGGAGTCCCAAACCGGGTAAAGATGTTATCCTGTAGAAACTTCACAACCACTTTATGATAATTAGTCTTTGAGGAGACAGCCTAAATCCATTTTGACATATAATCCACACCCACAAGAATATACAAATAACCAAAGGAATTAGGGAATGGACCCATGAAATCGATGCCTCATACATCAAAAAGTTCTACTATATGAATATTTTGTAGGGGCATCTGATTTCGGGATGAGATGTTACCTGTCCACGAGCATCTATCACATGAGCTGCAAAATGAGAAGACATATTTAAATAGATTAAGCTAATAAAAACCGGATTGTAATACCTTAAGTGTTGTTCGCTTGGCCCCAAAGTGTACTCCACAAGCAAACTGATTGCAATGTTATAATAAGCTTAAGTGCTCCTCTTATGGGACACACCTTCTGATGATTTGATCGGGGCAGAATTTGAATAGGTAGGGATCATCCCAATGGTAGTGTTTAGACATAGATATCAACCGCTTCTTTCCTTGAGTGGTTATACCTAGAGGAAAAACCTTAGCAGTTAGATAATTGACAATATCAACATACCATGGAAGCGTTACCTCTAGTGCGAGCAATTGTTCATCGGGGAAGTTCTCATTCAACGGTAACTCATTTTTGTCATCCTCATAAGGTAGCCTTGATAAGTGATCTGCAACCACATTTTCACTGCCCTTCTTGTCTTTGATCTCTAAGTCAAACTCTTGCAATAGGAGTACCCATCTGATTAACCTAGGCTTGGCATCTTTCTTAGAAAACAGATATCTCATGGCAGCATGATCAGTAAATACAATAACCTTAGAGCCAATTAGGTATGATCTAAACTTCTCTAAAGCAAAAATAACAGCTAAAACTTCCTTTTCAGTAGTAGAATAGTTAAGCTGAGCATCATTTAAAGTTCTAGAAGCATAGTAAATAGTATAAGGTACCTTACTGACTCTTTGGCCTAAGACAGCTCCCAAGGCGAAGTCACTGGCATTACACATCAACTCGAATGGAAGATTCCAATCTGGTGCCATCATTATTGGGGCGGAGGTGAGCACATCCTTCAATGTGATGAAAGCTTTCATATAGTTATCAGTCCATTCAAACTTGGTACATTAGCTAACAATGCACATAAAGGTCTAGAGATCTTGGAGAAATCCTTGATGAATCGTCTATAGAATCTAGCATGTCCAAGGAAACTTCTGACTCCCTTGACTGTTAGAGGAGGAGGCAACTTTGGAATGATGTCTATTTTAGCCTTGTCTACCTCAATACCTTTGCTGGAGATGGAATGACCCAACACAATGCCTTGTTAAACAATAAAGTGACATTTCTCCCAATTCAGCACTAAGTTGCTCTCTTCACATCTCTTTAGGACACTTTCTAAATGATTTAGGTATTCATCAAAATTGGAACCAAAAACACTGAAATCATCCATAAATACCTCAATGAATTTCTCCACCATGTCAGAAAAAATGCTCATTATACATCTTTGAAAGGTAGCTGGTGCATTGCATAAATCGAATGGCATCCTTCGATAAGAAAATGTACCGAAAAGACATGTGAAGGTAGTCTTTTCTTGATCCTCAGGTGCTATGGTAATCTGGTTGTGCCCACTATACCTATCCAAGAAGCAATAATAGCTATGGCCAGCTAATCTCTCTAACATCTGATTAATGAATGGCAAGGGAAAATGATCTTTTCTGGTCACTTTGTTTAATCTTCGGTAATCAATACATACCCTCCAACCAGTTTTTTTTCTTGTAGGTATGAGCTCCTCATCCTCATTCTTCACCACTGTGATCCCACTCTTTTTAGGAACAACTTGGACCGGACTTACCCATTTACTGTATGAGATGGGATAGATAATGCCAACATCTAATAGTTTTAATACCTCGGCCTTTATTACCTCTTTCATGTGTGGGTTAAGTCTTCTTTGAGCATCTTGATGAGGCTTTGCTTCATCCTCAAGGTAGACATGATGTATGCATTTAGCTGGACTTATCCCTTTTATGTCAACAATGGTCCATCCAATGGCAGATCTATGCTCCTTAAGAACTCTTAATAGTTTATCCTCTTCTTCAACACTTATATTAGCAGCCACAATCACAAGTAATGTCTTTTTCTCTCCTAAATAGGCATAAGTTAAATGCTCTGGTAGCTGCTTCAGTTCTAAGTTTGGTGCCTGGACAATAGAAGGGAGAAGAGTAGTGTTAGTAGGTGTGAGAGATTCAAATGGAGGAGCATACTTACTTGGATGTTTTGGAGAATCCTTAAGAAGGTGCACAGCTTTAATAATGTCATCAGTAACATCTTCAGGTTCTTGCTCAATATCCACTTTTGTAAAGCTATGGGTAAGGGTAGTCTCCAATAGATCAATGTGATGGACCTGAAAAGCTTGCTCAATAAAACTTTGCATCATATATACATTAAAGCATTCAATATCATCTTAAGGTAATTTTAATGCATCAAATATTTTAAAATCTATTTTCTCACTTTTTACTTTCATACTTACTATACCCTTTTTCACACAAATCTTTGTATCAGCAGTTCTCATGAAGGGTCTTCCTAAAATGATGGGCAGGGGTAATGGCATAGGGCATTCTTCTATATCTAACACAATGAAATTAGCAGGTAAAATAAACTCACCTACCTTTACCAGGACATCTTCAAGTATACCTCTAGGTCTTTTGATGCTTCTATCTGCCAATTGTAAAGTGATGGAAGTTGGTTGAAGCTCCCCCAAACCTAGGGTTTCGAATACTGTGTATGGTAGCAAATTGACACCCGCTCCCAAATCTAGTAATGCTCGTTCAAACAGCTGGTCACTTATCCTGCAAGGACCAGTGAAACTACCTGGATCCTTCAGTTTTGGTGGTAATTTTCTTAATAGCACAACACTTACCTCTTCTTTTAGAGCTACTGTCTCATGTTCCTGAAACTTCCTCTTATGAGTGCAACAATTTTTCAAAAATTTAGCATAAGAAGGTATTTGTTGAATTGTATCTAATAAAGGAATGTTTATTTCAACTTTCCACAAAGTTTCAAAGATATCAAGTAGTTTATTTTCTTTCTTTTGTTTTACTAACCTTTGCGGGAAGGGTGGTGCATTCACCTTCTCCATCTCACTTACCTTTGATGCCGATGGTTTCTCTATAGATGCTTTAGCAAACTCATTAGTTCCTATGACCTAACCATTTTTTAGGGTTGTGACAGCCTTCAGTTGCTGATGCCCCCCTGGGTTAGGTAGTGTTTGTGCTGGAAGCTCACCTTGCTTTCTACCACTCAGTTTTTTAGCTAATTATCCTATTTGTACCTCTAGCCTTTGAACGGCTTGTTCATGTTTTGTTGTGGTTTGTCTTAGTTCAATTCGAAACTGTCTTTCATCTGCCATGAATTGATCTTGTGAAGTCATTAATTGTTGTTGCTGAGTTGCCAATTGCCTCACAAGATTTTCGAGGTCATTTTTCTTTGTTTCAGGAGCTGAGTGAGCAGCTGGCTGGGAGTTCCTTTGCTGCCCTTGATGGTTTAGGGCATTCTGATTGTTGCTCCAAGAGATTTTTGAGTGGTTTCACCATCCAAGATTGTAAGTGTTGCATATGGGTTGTTCTTAGGTGGATAGTTGTTTGGTCCCACATAATTTGCTTGCTCCGGGTCTGCAGATGAATACAATGGACATGTCTCAGTATTATGATCAAATTGAGAACATATAGCACATACCTGGAGTTTGGTAGTTGGTCGATTAGGTGAGGTATTCTGAGCAATCATGGCTTTAACAAGCAGATCTAGTTTCCTCTCCACAGCAGCTATTTGGGTAGAGGATCCTCCATTTAGGGTTACCTCATACATAGCTTTTCTCTTGGATCCATGTCTACCTCTAGAGGAGAATTGCTGGGTGTGCTCACTTAAGGTCTCGAATAGCTCCATGGCTTCTTCGCTGCTTTTCTCCATCAACACTCCTCCATAACCTAAATCCACAATACTTTTATTAGTATCACTTAAACCTTCATAGAAAGCTTGTACCAGTTCATCCTGAGGTAGATTGTGATGTGGGCATTTTAATAGCAGCGCGTTGAAATGTCCTCATGCCTCAAAGAACAGGTCTCCATCCTTTTGTTGGAAAGACTGGATCTCCTTCCTCATTTGCCTCGTCTTTTGGGCTGGAAAAACCTTTCTTAGGAACTTGCTGGCCAACTCCTCCCAAGTGTAGATAGAAACTGCAGGCAATGAATTGTACCACAGTTTAGCATTATCTTTTAAGGGAAAAGGGAAAAGAATTAACTTGTTTCCTTCTTGGTCTAGGCCCCGGATGTTCTGGAACTTGCAGAGATCGAAGAATTCCCGAAGGTGCAAGTGTGGATGTTTGGTAGGTGTACCCCTAAAGTGAGTCAATGCATTGAGTATCTGCGGAGATATGTAATAATTTTTGTCCGCTTCTGGTTGATAAGTAATGCAAGATGGCTGGTCGATGTTCCTTGGGATGAAGAATTGCTTCATCGGTCTTCGTTCAGGTGGTTGTTGGTTTTCGAGTTGTTCTGCCATTGATGCTTCTTCCTCGAATTCTCTTCTACCTCTTCAGAGTTGTCTCTAAGCCTTCGTCGAATGGTTCGTTCAAGCTCTGTATCAAGGGGAAAGTAGGTGGCATGCCTGGATCGAAGCCCTTACATGAATTAGTAAAAACCACTTCAGTGCAGCAATTCAATACTGCTGCTCGGGTAGCCTCTACCTCAAATGCGCTCGATCGCACAAGGGGTTGCGCTCGATCGCACAAGGTAATTGCGCTCAATCGCAGTGTCACAGAGAGCTTCTGCTGTAGTGCCTGAAATAGAAAATGAAAAGAAAATGGATTAGGTTTTTGATGAAACAAAATAAAAGTGAAAAACATAAACTTAAAATTTTTAGATTTTTGATAAAAAATAAAACAAAATAAAATAAACTAAAAATGACTAAACTAAACGAAAATAATTCTAAAAAGAAATTTAGTGCAATCCCTGGCAACGGTACCAAAAACTTGTTGAGCGGTTATCTACCTAAATTATTAAGAAAATAATCGAACTTGTTTTACTTGCAAGTGCACAAGGTCAACAGTAGCATAGTGTGCAAATGCGAGATCATCTCCACAGAGATTAGTGAATTTCATTTTAGATTCAGTTTCACAATATAAAAATTGATAGAAATAAATGTTGAATCTAGATTTATAATGATAAGAACATAGGACTTTGATATCCACCACTAATCATACTTTCCTTATAAGTAATGTGCCAATGCTCTAACCTTACCATGAATACCTAATGGTTGTCAACCTAAAGGCTTGGTCTGCTCCTTAAGCTATGGATCCCCCTAAGCACCGAGTTAGGCATGGTGTATACTCTAACTCCTTTCTCTCTTAAGGGATTCAACATGGTGTATACTGAGTTGTTCCTTAAGAGAGCATTAGGTTTATGGAAATCGATAACCACACGAGACCTAGGGCATGCTGTATACTCCCGGTTTTCCATGTTGATTAACCCAAGAATCCGGTGTGGATTTCTTTTGTTACTATTGCCAAACCCAGGACTCGGTCATCCAAATTAATCTAACTAACTATTCCATACCACATGCATACGTTGATCAGACAAACACATATGAGGAATTCAATAAAACAGGCATTAACAATTAAAGTATCATGACATGGCTATTTGCAAAGGCAACAATACTCTATGTATAGAAAAGCATAACTAGGGTTTCAATCGAGCCCTATTAAGAAGTTAGTTACACATGCTGATTAAGCTAAACATCATAAACTAAACTAAATAGAGAGATAAAACCCAAAAATACTATAGAGAAGGGTTGTCACTTCCTCTCCAAAGCTTACAACTCAAACCAAAATCAAAAGGTATAGTTTTTGTGTTTTACAAGACTATATATAGGGTTCTAAGGACGCCTCGAAACCCTAATTTCCAAAATAAGACCTGAAGACATCTTTCCAAAACTGGCTCTACCGCCTCTCTGTGCGTGTGCACTCGATCATATACCACTGCGCTCGAGCACATGGGTGCGCTTGAGCCTTCTAGGTGTGCGCATGAGTGCTTGTGCGCTCGATCTCAAGGGAGGTTCGCTCAAGCGCACTTAGCTGGTTCCAGATATTCAGTTTTTCTTCCTTAAAGCTCCAAAATGTCATATTTTCTTCAAAGACCTATGAAAAACACAGAAAACACAAAAATGAAGTAGAATCTACTAAAATATATAAACAAAGAGTCTAACAACTGTAAATTAAGGGGCTTAAATATGAATATTTAAGCACTTATCATTTATGAATCAATCACCACTTGCATGTTCCTCTGCCTCTGCATTACCTCTAACTTGACCTCTATCTGTTTCTCTTCCTCTTCCCCTACTCTTGCCCCTGCCCCTCTTTGAAATTTTCCTCCTTTATTACATGAAAATAGTTACAAACAGTTACCATACAATGTAATTAACAAAAAAAATACACATGTGACAAGAAATTAAAAAAAAAAAACACTTATAGATTGCCTTGCACTACTTCCCACAAGAAGAGGTAGTGGTTCTAAGTTGGGGTCATCACCCATGTTACACCTTCTTCTATTATGTCCTACCACACCATAGTTCCCACAGAACACCACAAAGGTCTTTTGAATTTTGGTTATAGTTGGATCTTCATCAGCATCTCTTCTCCTAGCCTTTTGAGGCCTCCCAACAGTCCTCCTTTCAACCAAAGGTGGGTGAATGTCACCAAGACTGGTCTTGGGCCACAACTTAGGTCCATTAATTTGATTGATAATAGTGAAATATATTTTCAAGTAGGTCTCTTTACTATAGCAGTCATCAACATAATTCTCTAGTTTCTCTCTATTGTCCCAAATTCCGGAAACTACATGTGCATATGGGATTTTAGTGAGATCTAATCTCCTACATGTGCAAGTCCTTTCCCCTATGTCAACAACATATCCTTTATCACTATAAAGGATTTGAATCCCTATATTTGGTCCACCAGATTCTGAGGGCCAAAATATTCTAGATATGTCCTTGTTCTTCTCTAGCTTCTTTTGAATCTTGGGACACAACTGCCTTTGATATCTCATCATCGTGTTCCTTCTGTTCATAATCATATTCACTAACCTACATTGAATTGATTCAACCATTTAAGAGTATGGGTTTCTCTCTAGCATCCAGCATCACTTTGTTGAATGCTTAACAATTATTGAGAAGCATGTCACTATTACAATGTTCTCTAAAATGTAACTTTGTCTAATGATATGGTGACTTGTCATGCAGCCACCAATATGCCTCCATAGAAAGCTCCCTTAACTCATTCATCTTGTCTTCAAAGTCTTCTATATAGGTAGCTCTTGCACATTTCCATAGTTCATCTTTGGGGGCCTTCCTTGGGTGAAGCTTCTTTAAGTTAGAGTAAAGATGCCTAACACAAAATTTGTGCTCAGTCAGTGGGAATAACTCATCATGTGCTATAACAAATCCTTGTAAAAGACAAATGCATATATAATATTAAATCCAATTTGCATAATGAAACAATAAAGTACCAATGAATTTAGATTACCTTCTGTTTAGTAAACATGATGTCCATTTTGAGAATTTTTGCATGTTGAGGTCCTCAGACAATAACTTGAGGAACCAACTCCAAAAGTCTTTGGACTCAGTCTCAACCACAGCAAATGTTATAGGGTACATGTTGTCATTAGCATCCACTCCAACTGCAATTAGTAGCTGAACTCCATATCTTCTTTTTAAAATAAAAAAAAAACCATCCACTTCAATCAATGGTCTACATCCAAAAACCCTTTCTTGCAAGCATCCAAACAAATATACACCCTCTCAAACAACAACCTATCCAACTTGATAATTATGGTAGTCCCTGGATTTGTTCTTTATAACTCTGCTGCATAAGAAGATAGTTTCTTATATTACTGCTTATCATCTCCTTTAATCTTTTCCAATGCTTTGTCTCTTGCTCTTTACAGCTTTAGATAAGGAACCTCTATATTATGATCCCTTATAACAGTAGCAGTAAATGTGCGCATAGGCCACTTGTGATCAGCCTTGAATGACTCCACATAAAGATCACATAATCTATTTGAAGAGAGTTTTTTATTCTTCTTTGACCTAGCACATGTGTGCCCCTTCACAAGGGTCTTCACCTTAAATGTAGGAGAATTAGTGTTATGAAACGTGCAACAATTATGATGAATAATACAAAAAATAAAGAGATACAGAAAGCAATTAAACACATAGATTTAACGTGGTTCAGCACTATGCCTACGTCCACGGGAGCGAGCAGCGGCTAAATTTCACTATATCCAAGTAGGGTTACATCATATGTATTTATACTAACCTTAGCCGTATAGAGGTATTAGAAAATTCCTCAAATACTCCTGTACCGTACCGCGGGGGCATTGCCCCCATACCCCCAACCTATTAATCGTCCCTGCCAATAAAACAATAAATTCCAAGCCCAAAAGGGCAAATGCCTTCATTCCACTCGGTACGCTACACTCCACTCCCGCATCAGCCTTAATTTCTCTGTAAATATGTTCCACTCAATATGATCCACATATTACAACAATTAGGTGTCTTGCTAACTCGTATCTTCCAAGGACAACCTAACTCGCATTTGGCATACACTCTGCTCTTGTTATACTTTATGTATCTAATACCAAAGCCTCGTTTTATTGCATATGCAACAATTGCAACCTTGATTTGAATAATATTACTAAACTTCATCCCCAACTTAAACTTTGGATCAGAAAGGTCCACATTCTTCTACTCCCTATGATGAAATATTGTCAAATATTCATCAAAACCATTGGCCATGTTGTGTAGATCATCTGTGTCTCCATCAGATTGACTACTTACAGGATCATCATCTTCATTTGTATAAAACTTGAATACTGAATCATCCCTTGCCTACCCACTTCTGCTCATGATATCTCTTTTATAGTCCCGAATCAACATTACTTTCAAAATCTAAATCATCACTATCACTCAAGCTATAGTCAGACTTACTGAAATATGAATTCTCACTGTCATCATCCTCTTCGTCTCCAACATCATCATGCCCTTCAAATGTATCCCTAAATGACTCATCTATCAATATATTTTCCATTATAGATTCATCCCAACCACTTTGGGGCCTACTAGATTGATCCCCAATAGGATGCTCCCCAACAGTTTCCTCAATAACAGTTTGCTCCGTAATAGTTTGCTCTCCAACATTTTCCTCCACTACTGGTTCCTCCCTTACAATTTCCTACCCAATAGTTTCCTCCCTAGTACATTCATCCATCACATTATTCTTCTTTAAAGATTGCTTTCCAAGTAACTCAACTCATCAATCACATTGTCCCCTAAAATGTATTAAATCATCAACTGTGCCCCCCTAAAAGGATGTGGATTAGATAAGACATCATCACCATCAGTATCTCTTCAATAACAACGCCCTTGTTTGGTAAATGATCAATTCCACCTTGAGGTATTACATAGTAATCTTCCTCCTCAAAGAACTCATGCGACTCCATTACTTGCTCAAGAGTTAGGTGCTCTAGGAACACCTCAATTACCATGCTATTTGGCACACTAGTAGACACTACATCCAAATTAATTCTCATTGGTAGCAGCCCACCCTCATCACTAAGGTCTTTTTAAGGATATCACCAATAGTAGTTAATGAAACCATCCTCCCCAATTTCCTTAACCATTTCATTTATATCTAAAATACACAATCTATCACCATCACACCAATCTAAATAGTCTACTTCACCACCTAGATATACCTTATCAGATGTCAACCTCCCCATGGTGAAACTCCAATGTAAATAACCCCTCTTCTTTACTCCCTGCAGAATAGAGCATCACTGAATCGCAAGCACATATTCATAATCAATGCAATTTTATAATGGAACAGGAAAAATACAAATGTCATCCATTCCCAAAGGCCCACAACAGAAAAATGTTGCATCAATGCCCTTTTATAATGCAAATGTGTCATTTTAAAGTGCAACACACTAAACATTATCCACATGTAAGTGTATAAACCTATGTAAATATTAAAATATGATTCAGAAGCATTAATAAATGGGTTTTCATATTAAAAATTCCATAAAATATGTTCTAACTCATAACACGAAGTAAGAACAAAATATGAAAGTGTATAAAGCTATGAAAATAGTAAAATATGCTTCAGTTTCATCTTACCAATTCTCATAAACTGTGCTAACGCACAACACTAAGCACAAACAGAAAGTGCACGGTGATACAAAATCAACATAAGGCAAGACAACTCTCCTAGACGCAATAAACTAACATATAAATAAGAATGTCCAACAAAATAACACAAAACTCAATAAAATCAAGTGAAAAACTCATATTTTATAGCTTGCATCAGAAATTTGCAAACATGAAAGTGAAACGAAAATGTACAATAGTTATCCACTTACTGTAAATAGGGGTACCATCATCAGGTCCCCTTCTTATCTTATTCAACCTCTGCATCGCAATTGTACGATAGCTCTCCTTATGCTATAGTTTCTTGGACTCCGACTCAAACCACACCCAAAATCCCTCAAGTCGAGCGACACAAATCGTGTTTGAAGATGAATTTCAAGAAGATTGCACAAGATTGCACGAATGTGTGAGATTAGTAACAATAAAACCAAAAAACCAACTAGATTTTCACTGCAACCTAGGGTTTTTCGTTCCTCTGCAACCATTACGACTGATGGACAAATAAACTATTTGTCTTTTACACTCCCTTCACGTGTGCGGTCACTCACGTGATACCAAATATACTGACTAGACGCTTATTAGGCTCCACGTCAGCTTTTAATAATCTAAAACACAATTCTATTTCCTTTTGGACGGAGTAGTTGACAGGGGTGACAGTTTTGTTAAATTTTACAAACATTAATAGTTATTTTGCAAACTTTTGAATGTCAGTGACCAAAATGTTAAAACATCCAAACCTCAATGGTAAAAATGGCTATTTAGCCGTGCTTTTACACATACTTCTCGAGAGTTAACAACATCTCAAGTCTTCATAGGACAGAAACAACTGCCAACGAAACATTTAGTTCTCACCCATGTTTTTTTTTTACATATCTCTAAATAAATAAAATTGCGTTCGATTATGGATTTTGAGGAAATGATTAATTGGATTTGAAAGGATTATTTTAGCAATTATCATATTTGCTACTGTTTAGACTATTTGGTTGATCATTTGTTGTTAATATTATCTGTACTGCTAAACAGACGGATTAAAACAAAACAAGCTTAAGGATAAGCTTAACAAAACACCATTGAAACACATATAGAAGACCAAAGAGATTAAAACTGAAAATCTGGATTTTGTTAAGTATTTTCCACTTTCAGTAATACAGTACTAGATACCTTTTATAGGCATAATAAAAAAAGTATTTTATTAAATTAACATCTATACATAATTTCATCCTAATCTTGTTTGCTTAATTCTAAGCAAGAAGTTTTCTAATTGATAAAGGTATTGGGACACCCAGAATGAACACTGGTCTAAACAGTTAACACGTTTTGTTTATTTATTTTCATTAAATTAGTGGTGTGTGATGGTTTGATTGAATATCAAATTAATACATTTCCATGTGATTTAAGATATTTTCCAACAATATACATGTGTCATCCTCACTAGCAAACTTTTTTAGATCATCCACTAAAAGACACTGTCTTGTGATCAATACGTAGTATACCACCTATATATTTTTAGAGATTTGAAGACATTCTTTATCCTTTCATTCACAAGACATGTTCTACAAAGATTGGTCTGGAAATATTCAATTTTCACTCATTTATCTGATGGCTTTAGTTTGGTTATTTCAGTACATTTTCCTGATTGTTGCATTGAATTAACAAATAAAATAAATAGTTTGAAATAGATAAATAAGGTTTGGGGAATCCTATAAACCTTGGTAGTTGTCAAGGCTATTAAAGGTAAATGTTACATGGGTATCTTTTTTGCAACTTTGCACTGAGTACTGACCATATAACATTACTAATCCCTTTAAAGAAGAAATGTAAAATTGCATGGAGCATGTTCTTTACTTCTTTAGCAACCTATAAAACAGAGCAGCCCATTGAGGTCTATTTACAAATTAACACGTAGCGAACAGAACAAATAACTGCAGCCAAAAATAACTCATGAACAAATCGGCTTTCATATTCAAAAGCCTTCTTATAAGAGTTTATTAAAATTTGATGGAATGGAGAAATGCGTATTAGAAATTCTTTTTATATAATTTATATTTGATATAGTGAATGAAAATTTATATTTTAAAATTTATTTGCTTAAATAATTACTTTATTAATATTTTAATTGGTGTAAGTTATTTTTTATTCTAAACAAGATTATTCGTAAACAAAATTACTATAATGGGATTAATTATTTTTATATTATTTGTTTTAGCAAAATCCTTTGCATTGCACGGGTTAATTTCTAGATATATTAAAACACGAAGTGCTTACTGTGGAAATAAGCTGAAAGTTTAAATAATAAATTGGGGAATTAGAGCACAATTGTGTTCATAAATGAAACAAAAAAAAGTCTTATTTGTTTAATATTTTTTTTAAAAATAAATTAACGAACGTAAACATGCTCTAACCGAACAAACTTGTTCACGAGTGTATTATTTTGCTAAGAGTCCTACCATTGGTTCGCTTATGATCCTACCGATTGATTAATTCGCTTATAGTCTTGTTATTTGGTTCTCTTACGGTCCTATCGATTGATTCGCTTACAGCCTGATGTTGGTTAATGGAGGAAGAGAATAACACAACAAAAGACCGCAAAATTAATAGTTCACTATCTAGTGGAATCAACCTGAGGGATGTTAGAATTTTGACTCAACTTCCACAAAGAAGACTTCTAAATGGTTTGAGAAAAATTATTTTCTATTTTAGTTGCTTGTTTTAATAGGAATAGCAGTAATTTCATATTAGATTGTTGATTGTACAAGTAGTAATAATATGATGTTATTATTCTTTTCTTAATAGTATTAGGAAAATATCTTCTATATAAAGGGGTCCTAGAGAAGATTTGAGGCACACTCATAATTCCATATACATTGTAAACTAGAGGGGTTTATTACTAGAGCTAGGATGAGAGCTTTGGGTGTATTGGGGTTTTGGGTTGTCAAGTAGAGAGAACATTTACAACTAGAGTTAGGTTAAGAGTTTTTGTTGTATTGTGACTTTGGGGTGAAAGTTTGACAACTTTGCTCTTCTTAAAGTTGTAGTTGAAGATTAATAAAATAGTTGAGTTGTTGGTGGACGTAGGCAAAGAGGTTGTCAAACCACATTAATTAATGGTGTTCTTACTCTTTATTTGTTTTACCTATTTAATTGTTGTGGTTGTGTTTTTTGCCTAAATTTTGAGTAGGTGGATTTTAGAGTTAAAATCCCAACAAGTGGTATTAGAGATGTGGTTCCGATGGCAAAAATACAAGTATGCATGATTAATATTGAGTTATTTGATGAATTGAAGATGGAAGAAGGTATGATGGATATTAACTTTTTCAATTCTATTATCACTAATTTATAGAGTAGTATGTTAATAGAAATGAAGTACTTGCAACCGGAAGGAGATGACATAGTCACGATGTTAATGGTGAGCAAGGAAGTTTTGATGGATGGGGAGGTTTCCGTGGTACCCCCAGTGAGAGATAAGTTGAAGAGGTCAAGTGTATTCAAGGTTGAAGAATTGTTCGTGATTATATCAAGAGAAGAGCTAGACAAAGTGAGTGAGTGGAGTACTTCAAGGAAGGTGGAGGAAAGATCAAGATCCAAGTCTCTAGATTTTTCAAATAAGGAGTGCATCTATAATGAGGAAGAAGAACACACACAATTGCAAAGCAAGGCGCAGTGGAGGACTTTGAGGAGTTGAGTAGAATGAAGCAGAGTGATAATAGAAAAGTTAATGAGAATGATGAGATGCAAGTTCTTGATGCTTCAAAGGTAGTGATGACAAATACCGTGAACGAAGAAAGCTTATATGTGTTGAATGAGAAGATGATTGCTTTGAAGAGTAAGTGGATGAGATGGAAAGATCAAAAGGAACGATCGCACCAACCAAAGAAGAAAGCCAAATTTGATGATGAGGTGGAGAATTTGAGCCAAAGTGAAGATTTGTTAGGATTTTGGCTCAATTCCCACAAAGAAGACTTCTAATTTGTTTGAGAAAAGTTGTTTCCTATTTTAGTTGCTTGTTTTAGTAGGAATAGTAGTAATTTCCTATTAGATTGTTGATTGTACAAGTAGTAGTAGTTTAGTATGATGATGTTGTTCTTTTCCTAATAATATTAGAAAAATATCTTAGTCTAGTATGATGATGTTGTTCTTTTCTTAATAATATTAGAAAAATATATTCTATATAAAGGGGTCCCAGAGAAGATTTGAGGCACACTCATAATTCCATATACATTGTAAACTAGAGGGGTTTACTATTAGAGCTAGGATGAGAGCTTTGGGTGTATTGGGGTTTTGGGTTGTCAAATAGAGAGAGAATTTACAACTAGAGTTAGGCTAAGAGTTTTTGTTGTATTATGACTTTGGGGTGAAAATTTGACAATTTTGCTCTTCTTAAAGTTGTAGTTAAAGATTAATAAAATAGTTGAGTTGTTAGTGGGTGTAGGTAAAGAGGTTGCTGAATCACATTAATTATTAGTGTTCTTACTCTTTGTTTGTTTTGCATATTTAATTGTTGTGGTTGTATTTTTTGCTTAAATTTTGAATAGGTAAATTTTAGAGGTAAAATCTCAATTTTAAGTGGTAAATTAGCTCACCACCAAATGTAATCCACTAAACGGATACAGGACTAAAATAAAAAGAAAAAATAAGTGAAAAGACAATGTTATTTAACACAGCTTAAATTTTTTTTTTTACCGAAAACATCGTATATAGGCTTAAGAGTAGCTTTTCTATCTTAACATTAATAATTACTACTTAAATTTATTACATCATGACTTCATTTCATTAATGAAGTATAACTCTTTCATATCCTTAACATCTTTATGAATTAACTGACGCGAGATGCTCCTGTGTCAGGCTATTGGTTCGCTTACAACCCTGCCGATTGGTTTGTTTATGACCCTACTGATTGGTTCGCTTACCACCCTACCAAATTGGTGCGCTTACTGGGAAGTATTCGCTCATAGACCTGCCCATGATGCAGTCTATATTATATCTGCATTCGAATGAAATAACATTCCTCCCTTCAGCTTCAGTCTGTAAATCTGCAAGCAATCTTTTGAATTAAGAAACGTACAGGAGATGGACCGTGATATATATGGATTAATATATAAGTAAATTATAACACAATAGAAACAAAATATTTATTGAGGTTGATAGAGGAAGAGAGACTAACAAGATGCAATAACAAAGAGTGTAATGCATAAAGCCAACTTGAAATTCTCCGTGTCTTCTGGGCTGATGAGTTTTTGCACTTGGAGTTCTAATGTATATAGGTCAAGCCGTTTGTACTTCTCTTTTTTTTTTTCTTCGGGAGATTCCATTTATAATTGATTTGTTTATGGTAATTGAACTTATCATGCTCGCATGGTATCTACTATCTATCAAGGGAAACAACTAATTTCCCAACAAAGTTACCAAACTTTAGCTTGTCGGCAATAGAAATAATTTTAAAGAATGCAAATTGCAGTTATGATTTATGTGTCATACCATTGTATCTACCATCAACCAAGGGAAACAGGAGTGTTTTTCCCAGGTTTTTAAAAATTTTAGTTCCTTAAATAGGTTTGTTTTAATTTTATTTTTTTAAATGTAGTTGTTTTTGCACGATCATTAAATACAAAATGAATAAATTATATCAATTGTCCTTGTATTTTGACATAAGGTTTAAATTAATTTCTACAAAACCTATATTTACAATATCTTCTTCGTTAACTTGACTTTCTTCTTCTATCCACACTTTAAAAATAAAAAAAACTAAAATTAGTAAATTAAATAAAAAAACTTAAATCAACGATAAAAAAAATGAAAGGATCGTATTTTCACTAATAGTCTGTAATGTCTCTCCTTATCTGACTACGTAAATCTCATCGCATGGCTTATCGGTGATCATATACTTTCATTCAGAGATTTGTTGACTTTTAATAAAGCTCTTTTAGCCAAGAGATGTTGGAGGACGCTCAGGGAGCTTGATACTCTTATGTCCTAGGGTGCTGAAGCCAGGCTATTTTCCCCAGGATGCGTTGTTGCATGCTAGTGTTGGGCAAAACCCATCATTAACATGGCGTAGTATTCACGGAGCCTTAAGTAATTTGGCCAAGGGACTGAGATGAAGGATACGTAACAAGCAAAATATAAGAATCTGGTATGATAGGTGGACTCATCAAAGTCGTATTCGATATCAAGCATGCTATGAGATATTTAGATTCTCTTTGAAATATGTATCTAGGACTGGTAACCAAGTAGCCCGTTGGCTGGCTATACTGGCACTAAGTCTGGTTTCTGAATTAGTGAGAGTTCGAATTTTCTTGAACATTTGTTGCTCCATGATGTGCAAGAAATTGGTTTCACATGAAATAAACACACGCTATGCATCTAATAGATTGATGCTAAAAATTAATTTTAGACCCTGTTATATCCAATTTGAGCAGCAAAAGGTGTGAAAAAATAGAGCTACAAATCTAATTACTATTGCATACAAAGTTTTTTTTTATAGTAATTAATAAAAAGAAACAAAAGTTGTATTTATTAATGTGTGGGTGCACGCACAAGAGTGTGGTGTGGGGCTTTTGTTGATCAAACCACCATGGTTTTGCTAGAATTCTCAGCTTAATTGTTTGGGCTGCAAAGGCAAAAGCTGGATTGTTGTTTTGCTAAAGCTAGCCTGTTGTGCTTCTGTTTACCACTTGTGAAAGGAAATGAAGTGTCGGTTTTATCAATAAGCTTTTCATAATGGAGTTTTTTTTCTTGATAACGGGTTTTTAAACATTTCAATTATTTAAATAGGGATATGATCACCGATAAGTCATGCAATAAGATTTACATGGTGAGAAACATTGCAAACTGATGTGGCCCAAAATACTCCGGCCCAGTAAACACTCCGGCCCAATAAACTCTCCGGCCCAATAAACACTCTGGCCCAATAAATACTCCGGCCCGATGAAGAACGGCCCAACAAACCTACACCTGAGCCCTCTCTACACACACAGCCCTGCAGCCACTCTACACCACCCTACAACATGCCGCCCTACAGCCGCATACACACGCAGCCCTACAGCCACCCTACGGCACGCCACACTACGGCACGCCACCCTGCGACACGCCGTCCCCTGAGCATATAATCAATGCCTTCCTACAGATGGATGGCTATAAATAAGCCGAGGTATGGAATTCATATTCATTGAGACTTATCTGCTTACACTTGATTTACTTAAGCCCTCGGCCTCTCCCTTAAAGCCCTCGTGCTAACTTAAGCTTTAGAGCGCTCTCGGAAGTCTCCCCCTCCCCTCCTTTCGAGGGTCTTTAGCTTATCCCTGTTATCTACGTAGAGCCCAGGCCGCGTCAGCACCTAGGCCACGTCAGCATCCAGGCCACGTCAGCACCAACTGTTTTTTGGTATCAACAGATTGGCACCATCCATGGAAAATCACCATCTCTCACTGAACAGTAGAAGCGAAGAAGTCTAAAGAACTCATCTGTTGCGATGCCAAGCCGTCCAACACCACGTAGCACACTTTAGAGTTTCAAGTGCACACATCCCTATCCAAGCAGCTGCTAAGTGCACACGGCCGAGCGCCGTAGTGCACATGCCCCTATCCGAGCGATTGCTAAGTGCACACGACTGAGCGCCGTAGTGCACATGCTCCTGTCTGAGCGGTTGCTAAGTGCACACGGTCGAGCACCGTAGTGCACATGCCCCTATCTGAGCTGTTGCTAAGTGCACATGGCTGAGCACTGTACTGCACATGCCCCTATCTGAGCTGTTGCTAGGTGCACACGACTGAGCACCATAGTGCACATGCCCCTGGCCGAGCATCAATGCGCACCAATGCGCACGGCTAAACTAAACCGCGCACACACAAGGCCGAGAGAAGGCATATGTGTGCAGACCCTCGGACAAGGCCAAGATTTAGTGCACACTTGTGCACACTGGCCGAGCTTCAATGCGCAACAGTGCGTATGGCCAAACTAAGCCGCGCACACCCAAGGCCGAGAGAAGGCATATGTGTGCAGACCCTCGGACAAGGCCGAGCTTCAGTGCACACTTGTGCACACTAGCTGAGCTTCAGTGCGCAACAGTGTGCATGGCCAAACTAAGCTGCACACACCCAAGGCCGAGAGAAGGCATATGTGTGCAGACACTCGGACAAGGCCGAACTTCAGTGCGCAATAGTGCGCACGGCCAAACTAAATTGTGCACACCCAAGGCCAAGAGAAGGCATATGTGTGCAGACCCTCGGACAAGGCCGAGCTTCAGTGCAAACTTATGCACACTGGCCAAGCTTCAGTGCGCAACAGTGCGCACGGCCAAACTAAGCCGCACACACCCAAGGCCGAGCATTGGCATATATGTTCATACGCTTGGATAAGGCCGAGCTTCAATGCACAACAGTGCGCACGACCAAACTAAGCTGCGCACACCTAAGGCCGAGAGAAGGCCAATGTGTGCAGACCTTCAGATAAGGTCGAGCTTCAGTGCACACTTGTGCACACTAGCTGAGATTCAGTGCGCAACAGTGTGCACGGCCAAACTAAGCCACGCACACCCAAGGCCAAGAGAAGGCACATGTGTGCAGACCCTCGGACAAGGCCGAGCATTGGCATATGTGTTCATACGCTCGGACAAGGCCGAGCTTTAGTGCAAACTAGTGCACACAGGCCAAGCATCAGTACGCAATAGTGGGCATAGCCAAGCAATCGTGCGCACACCCAAGTCCGAGCGTTTGAGCTGATTGTCAAACACTCGGCCAAGTTTCTCCAAGTCTGAGCGTTTGAGCTGATTGTCAAACACTCGGCCAAGTTTCTCCAAGTCTGAGCGTTTGAGCTGATTGTCAAACACTCGGCCAAGTTTCTCCAAGTCCGAGCGTTTGAGCTGCTTGTCAAACGCTCGGCCAAGTTTCACCAAGTCCGAGCGTTTGAGTTGATTGTCAAATGCTTGGCCAAGTTTCTCAAAGTCTGAACGTTTGAGCTGATTGTCAAACGCTAGGACAAATTTCTCCAAGTCCGAGCGTTTGAGCTGCTTGTCAAACGCTCGGCCAAGTTTCACCAAGTCCAAGTGTTTGAGTTGGTTGTCAAACGCTCGGCCAAGTTTCTCCAAGTCTGAATGTTTGAGCTGATTGTCAAACGCTCGGCCAAATTTCTCCAAGTCCGAGAGTTTGAGCTGTTTGTCAAATGCTCGGCCAAGTTTCCCCAAGTCTGAGCGTTTGAGCTAATTGTCAAACACTCGGCCAAGTTTCTCCAAGTTTGAGCGTTTGAGTTGATTGTCAAACACTCGGCCAAGTTTCCCCAAGTCTGAGCGTTTGAGCTGATTGTCAAACACTCGGCCAAGTTTCTCCAAGTCCGAGCGGTTGAGCTGCTTGTCAAACGCTCGGCCAAGTTTCTCCAAGTCCGAGCGGTTGAGCTGCTTGTCAAACCCTCGGCCAAGTTTCTTCAAGTCCAAGCGGTTGAGCTGCTTGTCAAACGCTCGGCCAGGTTTCTCCAAGTCCGAGCTTTTGAGTTGATTGTCAAAGGCTCGGCCAAGTTTCTCCAAGCCCGAGCGTTTGAGCTACTTGTCAAACGCTCGGCCAAGTGTCTCCAAGTCCGAGCGGTTGAGCTGCTTGTCAAAGGCTCGGCCAAGTTTCTCCAAGCCCGAGCGTTTGAGCTGCTTGTCAAACGCTCGGCCAAGTTTCTCCAGGCCCAAGTGTTTGAGCTGATTATCAAACGTTGGGCCAAGTTTTTCCAGGGCTGAGCGTATGAGCTGCTTATCATACCCTCGGCCAAGCATCTCCAGGGCCGAGCGTCGGCCAAGCTTCTCCAGGGCTGAGCGTGGGCCAAGCATCTCTAGGGCCGAGCGTCAGCCAGGCATCTCCAGGGTCGAGTGTATGAGCCGCTTGTCATACCCTCGGCCAAGCATCTCCATGGTCGAGAGTCGGCCAGGCATCTCCAAAACCGAGTGTATGAGCTGCTTGTCATGCCCTCGGCCAGACATCTCCAAGTCTGAGGCCGAGTGTATGAGCTGTTTGTTATACCCTCGGCCAAGCATCTCCAAGTTCGAGGCCTAGCATATGAGCTGCTTACACTCGACCAGGAATCTCCAAGTCGCTAGCCTCCCAAATCTCTTAAGTATAAACGCTCGGCCACGGCACCAACATCACGTTTTACTTCCTCAAAGCACAAGTACTTGAGGAAGTGGGGGGCCTGCGATGTGGCCCAAAATACTCCGGCCCAATAAACACTCCGGCCCAATAAATACTCCGGCCCGATGAAAAACGTCCCAACAAACCTACACCTGGGCCCCCTCTGCACACACAGCCCTGCAACCACTCTATGCCACCCTACAACATGCCGCCCTACAGCCACCCACGGCACGCCGCCCTGCAGCCACCCTACGACACACCGTCCCCTTAGCATATAATCAATGCCTTCCTACAGATAGATGGCTATAAATAAGCCGAGGTATGGAATTCATATTCATTGAGACTTATCTGCTTACACTTGATTTACTTAAACCCTCGGCCTCTCTCTTAGAGCACTCGTGCTAACTTAAGCTTCGGAGTGCCCTCGGAGGTCTCCCCCTCCCCTCTTTCTGAGGGTCTTTAGCTCATCCCTGTTGTCTATGCAGAGCCCAGGCCGCATCAGCACCTAGGCCACGTCAGCATCCAGGCCACATCAACACTAACCATTTTTTGGCATCAACACAAACTATTAATAAAAAATGTGGTGATCCTTCCATTTTTTTATCTTTGATTTAAGTTTTTTTTAATTTACTAATTTTACTTTTTTTTAATTTTAAAGCAATTGTGGTTAGAGAAAGAAAGTCAAGTTAATGAAGAAGGTATTGTAAAGATATGTTTCGTAGAAATTAATTTGAACTTTATGTCAAACCACAGGGATCATTGATGTAATTCATTCATTTTGCATTTGATGATGTGGTAAAAACAACATCATTTAAAGAAATAAGATTAAAACAACTTTATTTAGGGAATTAAGATTTTTAAGAGCCCTGTATTGAGAAAAAAACTTAGTGAAATAGCTACTATCAGAACAAATTACCAAATTTAATATTCTTTAACAGATTAAGAAAGTAGAAATGATTTTAGAAATATCGAAATTGCATTTATGATTTAAGTGACATGCTTATACATGGTATCTACTTTCTACTAAGGGAAACAACTAATATTATAACAAAATTACCAAACTTTAGCTTGCCGGTCCTTCAATATTCTTTAACAGATTAAGAAAGTAATAATGATTTCTGCAAAACTTAAAAAAAAAAGTTCATTATGTTATCTTTTAAAATAACATCTGAGATTGAACTTTACTACTTAATAAAGCTCGTGTAATATGTCAATTACAAAAAAATTAGAAAAAAATACAATTTCGGTGTATGATTTAACTCATACATTATCAACGGTTCAAAACTTATAAAATTTTGTAAAAAAAACACTATAACTTAGATCGTAAGTTAAAATTTATTGAAATATGTTGATTTTTTGTAATTTTAAAATTTTCATAAAAGTATTTTAAATGATCATGAATTTTATTGTTGTAAGAGTGAAAATTTTAAATGGAACTTCATGATATCTATGTAAGGAACTTCATATAAGTTTTGCACTAAAATATAATGGTTAAAACTTTCCTAATAAAATCCTTGATGTTTAAACCAGGGGCTATATTATGAATTTACTACCTATATATATTTTAATATATTTTACATTTTATACTTTCAATTGCTTCAAATTAATACATTAACTTTTAATATCAACAAAAACACTTCATTTCGGTGAAATTCCACTCAAAGACTTAAATACAAATACATTAAATATTTTTTTAATAACTTTGTTTCCACTCATCAAGAATTTTGGAAGTCTCTGACAAAAAACAATTGCCAATGAGATTAAATTAATCAAATTCCACATAATCTCGCTTATAGCTTCTATCATGCCCCGAACCCAAACATGAGGTAAGGATGTGACAATTTGCTACCCACGGATAGAGTTTCCTTACTAGTGGGCAAAGCCTAATGTATACAAACTTATAACTAATATTATCTTGCAAAAAAGTTATTAATTCAGACTAAAAACTTTGAATAAAGGTTTTATCCAAAGTCAATCTCCATACCTTAAGGTAAGAATTAAAACGTTACAAGTTCAATTTCATAAATTCTATTAACCTAAATGAATGAGTATCATAAAGAGGGTAAAACTAAATAGTGTTTTCTCACATACTTCCCAAGCCTAACAATGATGCAATCTACTCGTCAAAGTCCAAATTTGTAAAAAATAAATTAGAAAGTGAGCTCCATACCTCAGTAAATAATTATACTCAACCTAACTAAAATAACACATATAATCAAATATTGAACACTACGTACATGTGTATAGAAAATATAGACAATCAAACTTATAGAAAATATCGACAATCAAACTAACTCATCAACCTACACCATTGATGATTCATCTATTTAGAAATAGAGTAACAAACATGTTAAGAATAAATCACCAAACTCTTTTCACGATCAAATGACTTCAACAAATATAACAACATTGTGATCAGAAGTTGGTAATCCAAAAGTCTCATATAGGACGCTCATCAGTTTGATAAAAGCTATGACCACATTAAACCCATGTGGCAGGGTCCAAGAGCCCATTTAATCCCTTGGCTACCAAGTTCAAAAGTCCATTCAACCTTTAGGCTAGCAAATCGTAAAGGTCATTTAAACTCTAGGCTGCCAGGTACAAAAATTCATATATCCCTTTTATTGAGGCCAAAACATAGCTAAACTGAGAGCTCCACTTCCATCAACTCAATTACAAGTCATTATATTTCAAAATTCTCAAACACAAATCAAATAATTTTCCAAAGCTCAAACACAAATCAAATTATTTACAAAGCCTTAACACAATTTATTGTATTTATATAACCTCAATTATCATGATTGAGAAACTCAAATTAAACATCAATGCTATAATATATAGCAATAGTAACTTTAAATAATTCAATGCTCAAACAAATAATTTAACATGATAATAACAATAATTAAGTTATTAAATATCCATTAATAAAAAACACCAGTTGAGTAAAATTATTTAGCAAACCCAAGCCAAACTAAACTTTTTGAAAGTAAGAATCTATAGTTAAAAAATCATTTTGGGAAATTCACCAGAGCTCCGACAGTGGCGTTGAAAAAGTGACAACCCCAAAGTCTAAATTTATTCATCTAAACTCTGTGTGGGAAAAGATGAAAAAAATGATGGAGAACCAAAATAATAGATTTGGGATGGAAAATACCTTGATTCAGCTCTCTCTTTCTCTAAAAAAATTATCCGCCTTTAAACTTTTGTTTGTATTCTAGTATGAGAGTTAGCCACGAGCACAAGCCCACGCACAAGCCCAAGCCATGCTTTTATTCCTCTTCTTAGCCCAGTAGGAAAACATGGGCTTGAGTCTTACAGCTTTGAACCAAACTGGGGTAAATATTTTAGTTTTTTATTGCTTAAATCTCTATGCTGCACAGATAGCTACACTCAAATTGTTGAAGATTTTTTGGTTGGTTCGGATCTAAATCATTGCATTTAAATCAACTGAAAATTTCACGAGTAATTTGAAAAATTTATTGGTAATGTTAATTTTTTGATCTCACATTTATATTGACACTATCAATGAATCTCTTAAAAATTATTAGTAAAATTTCTAAACTGGTCAAGGAATTTTGTAGACTCTGATTGATTGGTTACATACCTTACATGTAGCTAGGTATGCTATTTTGTCCGACTGGAACGAAAATACCAAAAAAGCAAAGACAAAGAGGAGTCCGCTCGTCATATAACTCTATATTTAAACTCCACTGGAGACACCATTTGGCCATTTGTCTTAAACATTAGATGATAAAATCCACAGCATGTAGACGTGACAGGTTATTAGATGTTATTAAGAATAATTTTTTGTAAACTACAATACGGAATTTTAATTTATTTAATAGCTGCCGTCGATTCTTGCATATTTGGCCTTTATAAATAGAGACTGAGTTTGCATGGTTTTTTCCCTTTTCCAGGACATGTCCTCAACTCTTCTGCTTTTGTGCAATACCTAATGCTCAGCTTGGCTAACTTGCAGCTTTATTTCTTTTCTTTACAAATTGTGTTTTTCTTATTTTCTGGGAGTAAAATGAACATGAGATTTTTTATATATTTTTTTCAACAAATTTGGGTAGATAGTTATTTACAATGTCGGCTCCTTATTAATCATTTTATTGCATTGGATCTCATGCAAGATCAACTTGTGCAGATACTGGAATTGCTATGGTGCCAATTGAGAAGAGTGCACACATATAGGTGAACGTGTTGTTTTCAGTTTAACATTAAAGACCTGACTGTGTTTGTATACACTCTCGAAGGGAATAAATAGAATAAAGGAGAAAAGCACAAAATCTTTTTTGTTTAGACCATTGTAATGTTTCACCATTTTAAAAATTTTGTAGATTTTAATATATTAATAATTTAATAAATTTTCAAGCTACATGAAATTATTATTCATGATCAGTAAAACTTGATTGGTCTAATATACAATTCTTATGTTAAGCATAGTCTAAATAGGAATTTCTCCGTATTCAGTTGCATAATCTGTAATTAAATTCCTAATTCTTAGCAATACTTCAAGATTGTAAGAAAATTTTATAAGGTGTGAAGATGCCTAGAAAATGCAAGTAGGAACAAGGAAGAACATTGGAATTTATGTCACAAATGATTATGTTATTTACTTTTTTTTTTTATTTTGGCTAATACTAACAGCTAAAGTAAAGAACATTTCACGCTCTTCTCTCTGCTCTGTAGCTTACTCCTGCAACTGATTGAATTGCAAAACAGTTTCCAAATGTGCGCATAGCAAACTAGTACCTCAGCAAGGTTGATCTGCTCTCTTGTTTTTTTTGAAGTTCGTAAATGAAAATGGTGGCTGAATAAATAGCCTATGAAATCTTCCTGTAGGATATTAAAAGAAAATACTATTAATTTTGATTTATTTTCTTTTTTATGTTTGAGGTCTTTTTGGTTTTCTTAAGTTTCAAAAAAAATAATTGAATCTTTTGTTTTATCCTACCTATATTGATATGGATTATCATAAACTTTCTTGCTTAAACTCAAATGGAGAAAATAAATAACACAAAAAAATTAATATATAAGATTAATCAAAACAATAATTCTTACTTATTCATATATTAGATACCACTATAAATTCGTGATATATATCACATCATATACTATATTTCATTAAGTTATCAACGTGAGATTCTTAAGATATTATATATTACAATGACATGATGATATAAAAACACGTTATTGTTCAATTATTAATATCAAACAAAAGGATAATTAAAAAAAGATTGATGTTGAATAATTTTTTAGAATTTATTTAAGAAACAATTTTTTAAAAAAGTAATAATTACATCTAAAACTAATAATACATACCAACCGCAAAAGAATACCCACTACTATGAACCTTGAATTAAACATTGACCAAATAAAATGAAAACATGCCATAAATCATGATTTCAAATTGCGCCCGACTGATATTTATTAGCATAACACTTTCGAGGTGAATGCCCAACGAAGCATAGGAAAAGTTCCAAAAGGAGGCAAGTCAAACAAGATGTCCACCATTGACCCCCTCCACACTCCTCCATTTGCAGAAAACAGACAGACAACATTCGTAAACCAATGATCCGATTGTGAATGTGAAAAATACCCATGGAACCCAACCGATTTTAGGCGGCAGTAATGCCCATAATAATATGGTAAATGACAGGATAACACAAATCAAAGCTATCAGACTAAAAGCCTTGCTTATCCTTGGAAATTTCTCGCTATATATGACTCCGTTAATAGCAGAGAAAAATACGACCATCAAAACAATCAGAAACGCGACAAATGAATGTGGGTGCTTTGTAAATATGGTTAGGAGAGAAAGTAAGGCCGTAAAGGCTAGGACGCCGATAATTTTAGCCCATTTGAGAGCATATTTTTTATCTCGCAGTTTTTCATCTCTGTCGATAGCTTTTTCCATCTGGGGGTTTAATTCAAGGACAGTATCATCAGCTAATGTACTGTTGGTCTCAGTCCCTATTACTTTACTGTTGGTCTCAATTCCAATCACCATCTCAATCTCGCCGCTGTCCTCTTCAAAGCATGCAGATGTGTCGCATGAACTTTTAGGATCCTGGAAACAGTAAATATCCGTTAAAAAGTATTATTTCTTTGATCCCTGAATTAGCTTCTATTGCCACTAAAAAATATAGAAAAAAATTAACAATTTCTTCTTAGGGATAAAATTTGCAAGTAACAGGAAAGAAGTAGCAATAGATATCTTACCATAGTAGAGGCTCTAAAAGAATACCCTGAGGATGATAAGGAATAGAATTACATAAAATGCTTAGAGAACACAGAAGAACGGAGAGCTTTAAAAGCAGAGGCGCTTGTAATATATATTCTATGGGGAAACGTAAATTACAATGCCACTCGGACATCAACGGCTGTCTTTTTGTTCATTGGAAGACATTTTGTTTCGAAAAATCCCACATGAAATTTCCACTCTCTTACAAATTAAAGCTTGGTGTGTCCGTATCATCCTCCCTTTGTTAAGTCTTAGGCTCCATAACCGTGGCGAATGATGTTGAATGGTTGAATCGGAGAAGACAAACTGTACGAGACAAAATACTGATGTTTTTACACAGTATTGTGGGCCGAAACCTTGATCCTTTTTGAAGAGGAAAAGACAAATCTCATGCACAAACTCATAATAAATTTGTGATATACGAGATCGGTATGATAATTTATATGTTTATTTGTTGTGTCAAATGTAAAATTCAATGAAATCATTTCATTTTATTTCCTTTTTTCATCAAGTGTACTAAACTGACATTTAATAATACATTTTCTCTTTGGCATATTGGTTGTTAATGTTAGAGATTTTATATTTAAAATCTACTTACTCAAAATTTAGGTAATAAACAAATAAATATCAAGCATAAAATTATTTAACGTGGTTCGACAACCTATTTACTTACGCCACCAACAAACTCACAATTTTATTAGTTCTTAACAACTTTAAGAAAAAATAAAATTATTGCCCTCACAATCTCACAACTCAAAATTCCCAATACACCCAAAATTCTCTACCTAGCTATAGTTATAATATTGTAATTATGAGTGTGTGTAAAACCTTATCTAAGACCCCGTTTATATATAATATATTTCTCTAATACTATTAAGAAAAGAACAATGACATCATAATAGACTACTACTACTACTTGTATAAGGAACAATCTAATAAGAAATTAATACTACTCCTACTAGAACAATCAACTATAAAATAAGAAATCATTTTTCCAAAACAAATTAGAATTATTCTTTGTGAGGATTTGAGCCAAAATCTTAACAGTCAAGACTCTATTGAGTTGAGTTTTATTTGCTTAAAATTGACAACAACAAACATAGTGCATTTATCCTTGTTGAAAATATCGATGCACAATTTTTTTGTTTTCCTTTCTCTTGTCGGCTTAAATGTTTATCTATCTAAAAGTTATGTTATCGGGACTCGAATATAGGTGGTGGACACAAGTATGTGTCCAAGTGTCGAACTCCTCTATCTAAATTTCATATCAGTACATGTTTGAAATGTCTAAAATAGATATTACAAGGTAAAATGAAAAGTCATGTAACAAAGCTTAAAAGATGAGTTAACTTTAATTGAATTACAGTCTTTCTAAATTATCAAAGAGTTGTTTGGTTAACATAAGGGAGAAGTAAAAGAAAAGAAGAAAAAAAATAGAATGAAGTATACTCCCTTCCAAGGCCACCAAGAAACATGTCCCCATCTTTCCAATCTACATATGTTTTTTTTTTTTTTATATATAAAAGGTGAATTTATTTATCAAGAATAAAGTGTTACACTTAAGCAACAGCGCTGCAATAAACCATAAAGTTATTGTTGGGATTTTGCCTATAAAATTTACCAATTCAATTTTTTTCAAAAAATACAACCACGATAATTAAATAAGCAAATAAGATAAAGAGTAAAAACACTAAGAATTAATGTGTTTTGGCAACCTCTTTGCCTACGTTCACCAACAAATTCACTGTTTTATTAATTTTCAATTACAACATTAAGAAGAGTAAAGTTGGTAAACTCTCACACCCTAAGAGCCCAATACAACCAAAACTCTCAGTCTAGCTTTAGTTGTAAATGCTCTATCTACTGGACAACCTAAAACTCCAATACATCGAAAGCTCTCAACCTAATTCTAACAGTAAACCCCTCTGATTTATAATGTATATTGGAATTATGAGTTTGCCTCAAATCTTATCTAAGACCTCTTTTATATAAACGAGATTTTTCTAATACTATTAAGAAAATAACAACAATATAGGAAACTATTATTACTACTAGAATAAGAAACAATCCAATAAGAAACTAGTACTATAACGACCCGACATGCCACTTGGCACAATATTGTCCGCTTTGGTACACCAGATCTCACGGCTTTAATACACGTTATGTAAGTGGAGGTGACAATCTCTTATAAACAGTCCAAACACATCCTCTCTAGCCAATGTGGGATACCAAGACTTGACCCCCATTTTAGGACGTCACAATCTCCCCTTCTTTGGGCACAATGCCCTCGGTGTATGGTATGGTCTACATCTGACAACCCATCGGTTAAAATCATCCGTCGAGCTTTCGAGAGTCGACTTTGATACCACTATAACGACCCAACCTCTTGCTTGGCACAATATTATTCGCTTTGGCACACCAAGCCTCACAGCTTTAAAAAGTGTTGTGCAAGTAGAGGTGACAATCACTTATAAACAGCCTAGTCACATCCTCTCTAGTCGATGTGGGATACCAAAAATTGACCCCATCTTGGGGCATCATAATCTCCCCTCCTTTTGGCACAGTATCCCCATTGTGTGGTCTCACACTCGACAACCCATCACCAAGCTTTCGAGAGTCAGCTCTAATATCACTATAACGACCTAACTCCCACTTGGCATAACAATGTCCGCTTTGGCACACCAGGCCTCACGGTTTTAAAACGTATTGTGCAAAATGGAGGTGACAATCACTTATAAATAGTCTAGTCACATCCTCTCCAGCCGATGTGGGATACCAATACTTAACCTCCATCTTGGGACGTCACAACTACTCATCTTACTAGAATAAACAACTTTTCCTAGATAAATTAGAAGTTCTCATTGTGGGGATTTGAGCCAAAATCCCAACAATCTCCACCTTAGCTCAAATTCTCTACTTCATCATCAAATTTGACTTTCTTCTTTGCTTGATACAATCCATACTTTTAGTCTTCCCATCTCATCCACTTACTTTTTGAAGCAACCATCTCATTTAACATGTATAAGCTCTCTAAATTCATGGTATCTCTCATCACTACCATTGAACCATCATATCAAAAACTTGCATCTCATCATCACCATTAACATTTCCATTATCACTCTCCTTCATTCTACTCAATTCCTCCAAATCCTCCATCATGGCCTTTGAAATTGTGTGTTTTCCTTTTCTTCATTATAGATGCACTCCTTATTTGAAAATCTAGAGACTTGTGTTTTGATCTTTCCTCCACCTTCCTTGAAGAACTCCACTCCCTCTACTTGTTTGGCTCATCTCTGGATATGTTCATGAACAATTCTACATCCTCGAACGTGCCTCTTTAACTTATCTCTCTCTTGAGATGTCGCAGAAACCTCTCCATCCATCCAAACTTCCTTGCCCACCATTAACATCGTGACTATGTCATCTTCTTCAGGTGGTAAGTACTCATCTTCTGTCAACATACTACTAAACAAATTAGTGATAACAAAATCGAAAAACAACTAATACACATACCATCACCCATATATTTTTCATCAAATAGCTCAAAATTAATCATGCATATTTTTTTGTATTTTGCCATCGGAACCACAACTCTGATATCACTTGTCGGAATTTATCCTCTAAAATCTACCTACTCGATTTTTTTTACAAAATCACAACCATAATAATTAAATATGAAAATAAAATAAATAGTAAAAACACCAAGAATTAATGTGGTTCAGTAACCTCTTTACCTGTATCCACAAAAAATTCACTGCTTTATTAATCTTCAATTACAACTTTAGGAAGAGAAAAGTTACTAAATTCTCACTACCTCACAACTTAAAAGCCCCAATACAACTAAAACTCTCAATTTAGCACTAGTTGAAAGTGTTATCTCTACTTGATAACACTGAAAACACAAAACCCCAATACACCCAAAGCTCTCAACTTAGCTCTATTATTAAACCCTTTTGATTTACATTGTATATTAGAACTATAAGTGTGTCTTAAATATTCTCTAAGACCCTTTTTATATAAAGGAAAATTTTCTAATACTACTCTAAAAAAAACAACATAGGAAACTATTACTACTCATACTAAAACAGAAAACAATCCAATAGGAAACCACAAGCTGCCTTTGGAGCTCTTTTTTTATGATTTGTTCCTAAATCTGTCTAGAGAAACGACACTCATAGAAGAGATAAGATTTGGTTTCATTTGATCCATTACACAAAAGACAAGTGGGATTGATGTCCAGAGTTGCAAGCCAAATTATGAAATTGTGCCTAGAAATATGCCCTATGAACCAAAAAATTCTATGCTAGATAGTCTTCATTTTCTTATCTTTGAGATGCTACAAACTAGCTTGAGTGTTAAAACTTCTAGATTTGGAAGGTAGCTACATCATCTTATCATTTTTAGCTACCTCAAGGACTAAAACACCGTAGAAAAAACCTTGTATGTTTGCTAGATCGTCAGATCTTCTAGTTTCCAATGCCAATCATTTTCTTTAATAACCACTGCTTCCTTAGCTTGTTCTGTCAAGTTGTAATGATAGATAACTCTTTTGTTGTAGTGATATAGGAAAGGGTTAGAACTGTCTATGTCCAATCGAATGTTTCATTAGAAAGAAACAATCTAATAGGAAACCATAAGCTACCTTTAGAGCTCTGTTTTTTTTTTTAGTTTTTATGATTTGTTCCTAAATTTTTCTGGAGAAAAGACACACATAGAAAAAAATGAGATTTGGTTTCATTTGATCCATTACATAGAAAACAAGTGGGATTGATGTTCATCCCCCATTTTACTATCCTAGACACAGGCTAGTCTGTCCAGAGATGCAAGCCAAATTATGAAACTGTGCCTAGCAATATGCCCTATGAACCAAAAAATTCTATTAGATAATTTTCATTTTCTTATCTTTGAGATGCTACCAACTAGCTTGAGTGTTAAAACTTCTTGATTTGGAAGGTAGCCATATTATCTTATCATTTTTAGCTACCTTAGGGACTAAAACACCCTAAAAAGCACCTTGTGTGTTTGCTAGATCATCAGATCTTATAGCTATCCAATGCCAATCATTTTCTTTAATAACCACTTCTTCCTTAGCTAGTTCTTTCAAGTTGCCTCTCTTGTTGTAGTGATATAAGAAAGTGTTAAAACTGTCCATGTCCAACCGAATGCTTCATTAGAGGTCTAGCTAGATGCTTTAGCTGAAGCAGTTTTCTCCATTACCATGAACATTTTGCTGGTGGTTTTACTAACCAAAAGCCCATTCCTTTAAGAACATATTTATCAACCCATGCGCTCAAAGAGATCCTGATTTAGCAAAAAAAAGCCAAATATTCCTAAGAACAAAAACTTTGCTCCATTCAAATAAATTCCTCAATGAAAGACCACCCTCAGATTTAGGAACACAAATATCTTTCCACTTTATGTTGGCCCCTTTAGCTGAGTACTCTTTTCCACTCCATAAGAAAGAAGCACAAGCATTAGTTAGTGCTCTCATAACTTTTTTAGGCAAAATGAGAATAAAACTCCAATAGTTTGTGATGCTAAAGAAAACTGTGAAAATTAACTAGACTCTTCTTGCATATAGAAGGTGTTTTGTAGTTCAAAATATAATTATGAGGAGGGTTTTATCAATTAAAGGCTAACAGTCCTTAAAAGTGAGTTTTCCAGTGATAAGTGGTGCTCTGAGATACCTACTAGAAAGCTTCCCAACTTACAATCTTGTAGTTGATACAATTTGCTATATATTTCCTTTAGTTATGCCACTGCAGTAAATTTCACTCTTTGCTAAATTAACCTTCAAACCAGATAAGTGATAAAACTATTCAAGAACTATATTAATACATTGTATAGATTCTAGTCTACCATTAGTGAATAGAAGTAAATCATCTGCAAAGTAGAGATGGGTTAAGCTGAGATGTTGGCACCTCAAATGATAATTGAGCCTTCCTGCAGGTGTTGCCTTGTGTAAAAGCCTTGATAAACCTTCCATAGCCATGACAGATATAGGGGGATAAAGGATCCACATATCTGATTCTTTTTCCTCAAGAAAAGTAGACATCTAATGAAACATTCATAGAAATAGATAATTTTGGTGTAGTTATGAAAACTTTGACCCATTAAATAAATTGAGAAGTAAATTGCAAAGCGTTCATAATGTTTATGATATACTCCTAATTGACAGAGTCAAAAGCTTTCATAATATCCAATTTCATGGCACATGATAGGAGTTTTCTCCTTTCTATGGTGGTTTTTCACAAGCTCATATGAAAGCAAAATATTATCCATGATTCTTCTCTCCTCCTCAAATGCACACTGATTTAGACTGAGGAGCAATCTAGAGAGTTGTTTTGTTCTCTCATTTTTAGTGCTATTTTTTTTAATGGGGGCTCATGCCTACAAATTAAAACAACTGGAGCCCGTCTGTAACTTTAGATGTAAAAAGAACAAAATGAAGGCAGAATCTTCTATGTAGTTAATAATAGGTGATTGGAAGTGTTGTTAGAATAAGATAAATGGAGGATTAATTATAAGTGGAAAAAGTCTCTTGAAACAGATGATTAATATGATTGTTTTCCATAATGTTAATAATAATTAATAAATGAATAAATAGCTTGCAGAAAGTTCATGTCTAAATTTCCTTCAGATAATAATATTGTTGAAGGTACCAATAAAAACATATCAATTTACAAGATCAACTGAGAAACAGGAACTATTTCGTTAAAGTACAAGATCAATTTATGGAATTCTTGTTAGATTTTAATCTTGATACTAATACACATATTAATCATCAACAATACAGCCAAGATCTCATGTTAAACTTATCAAGAATTCATATTTATATATATTGAGAAGATGAGTTAGAAACAAACCGGAATCCATTGCAAGCAAGCCTTCTTGGGTTGATCTTCTAAGACTACAGGGAGAACCACATTTGGTATGGGAACCAATCAACTTTAGAGGGGAGGGAGAAAGCTGTCTGTTTCTATAAAGTTTAACACACACTAAATACCCTCCCCTGATGTCTATTTATATCCCTATGCCTTAGGGACCATAACCCTAATAGTTACCTCACACATGTGCATTAGATCTTTGGCCCATTAACAAAGACCCATACCACATCGGGCTTCTACACATAAGGTGGCTCATACTAAAGAACCTTGATATTTTGGAGACCCATAAAACTTATATCACTTAATTGAGTCCTTTATTAGATAGCAGGTCTACATGTACAATGTTATAACATATCTGAACCCAAAATTTCAACAATCTCCCACTTGGGTTACATATGTTATCCTTTATATTGTACATGAAGATAACCTTAATTGAGCTCATTTGTGTTATCTAAAGCAAAATATCCAACAACAGTCTGGTCCATTAACCATATCAATGTAGGATCAAAGCGGCCTTTATCACATTTATCATAACAAGACCCATCAATGGTCACAACACTAACACAATTAACGACATAGATCTAGTATGGATGTGTAGCATGAAAACTACATGAAACGTGATCTTAAACATGTCAATTTCCAATTGGTTCTCCATATGACTCAAAAGAATCATATGAAATACTTTCAAAAATTAAATGCAAAACTGCAATGAAAGTCATCATAGAGTACATAATCCAAAGTTTGTACAGAACAATATAATCATGTCAATTAAGCAAAAGTAAAAGGTCAAATATAAACTCCCACTATACGGGCATATGGTCCAAAAGAACAACACCCATGTGAGCAACATGCTCATGAAACACTATGGGTGGCAAACCCTTAGTAAGTGGATCCGCAATCATAAAGTTTGTACTGATATGCTCAACTAACACTTGAGAATTCTGAACTCTCTCTTTGACAACCAAAAACTTGATGTCAATATGCTTGGACCTCGACGAGCTTCGGTTGTTCTTGGAATACAACTCAGCAGCCTTATTATCACAATAAATCGTTAATGGTTTATCAATACCATCAATCGTGCACAGCCCAGTGATAAAATTTCATAGTCATATTCCCTGATTTGATGCCTCATGGCAAGCTATGAACTCTGCCTCCATGGTGGAAGTAGCCAGAAGTGGATCTTCTGCTATCGAGACACCCAACAAAATCAGAGTCTGAATATCCAACGATCTCCAAAAGATCCGATCTCCGATATATGAGCATATAATCCTTCATTTTCTGTAGATATCTCATAACCCGTTTAGCTGCTTTCCAATGATCCACGCCCGGGTTACTCAAATATCTACCTAGCATTCCAACAATGTACGCAATGTCTGGTCGCGTACATACTTGTGCATACATGAGACTTCCAATAGCCGAAGCATAGGGACATTTCTTCATTTCCTTCTTTTCAATTTCATTTTTCGGACATTGGAGCAAACTGAACTTATCACCTTTTGCCATGGATGTGTTTCTTGGTGCACAACCACTCATGCCAAATCTACTTAGCACTTTATCAATATAAACCTTCTGTGACAGTCCAAGTATACCTTTGGAACGATCTCTATGGATCTGTATACCCAAAACAAAAGACACATCACTAAGATCTTTCATTTCAAATTTACTTGATAGAAATCTCTTGGTTTCACGCAATAGGCCTATATCGCTGCTTGCCAGTAGAATGTCGTCTACATATAGCACCAGAATAATAAATTTGATCCCACTGAACTTGAGATATATGCACTGATCAACGGTATTTTCCTTAAATCCAAAGGATGTAATCACCTGATCAAATTTTCGATACCATTGCCGGGATGCTTATTTTAAGCCATAAATGGACTTCTTAAGCTTGCATACAAGATGCTTTGAATCTTTGGACTCAAAGTTCTCCAGTTGCACCATGTATATTGTTTCTTCAATGTTTTCATTGAGAAACGCTATTTTAACGTCCATTTGATGTAGCTCCAAATCATAGTGAGCTACAAGTGCCATAATGATTCTAAAGGAATCTTTCGTCGAAACCGGCGAAAAAGTCTCTTTATAATCAATGCCTTCATTTTAAGTGAAACCTTTGGCGACTCAGCAGGCCTTATACCTTTCAATGTTGCCTTTCGAATCCCGTTTGGTTTTAAATATCCATTTGCAACCAATCGGTTTCGCACCTTTGGGCAACTCTACTAAGTCTCAAACACCGTTGTCATCCATTGATTTCATCTCATCCTTCATGGCTTCAATCCACTTTTCAGAATTAGGACATTGAGTGACTTGACTAAAAAAAGTCGGATCATCTTTCAGACCCATATCAAACTCATGTTCTTGGAGATACACGACATAATCAGTTGAAATCACGTTTCTCCTTTCTCTAGTGGATCTCCTTAATGGCACTTCCACTTGAGGTTGTTGAGGTACCTCTTGATGAACCTCATGCGGTTCTTGATTTTGAGCGGGCGACAATTCAGGTTTGTCATTAATGCGTTGGATCTCCGGATTTGCATTTTGAATAACATCAGGTATGGATACCTGAACGTTTTCAGTTACAACAATAGGAATGTAAACACATTCCTCTTCAAAATTGACTTGCCTGAGTTGGTCTCTCCCACTTAACTCAACATCCTCAATGAACTTAGCATTGCCCGTTTCGAAAAATGATCTATTAGAGGAATCATAAAATTTGAAACCCCTTGATCTTTTAGAGTGTCCAACAAAACAGCAACTAATGGTCCTTGAGTCTAGCTTCTTCTCATTTGGCTTATAAGGCTGAGCCTCAGCTGGACATCCCCAAACATGTAAATGCCTAATACTAGGCTTTTTGCCTGTCCATAACTCGTATGGGGTTTTAACTACTGCTTTACTTGGAACTCTGTTCAGTATGTAAACTGCAGTCTTGATGGCTTCACCCTAAAGCGATTATGGCAAAGAAGAATGACTAATCATACTTCTTACCATATCCTTTAATGTTTGGTTTCGTCTCTCAGCTACACCATTTTGACTAGGATTCCCTGGCATAGTGTATTGAGGAACGATCCCACATTCTATCAAAAATTTGGCGAAGGGTTCGGGACGTTGTTCACCTGATCCATCATATCTACCGTAGTATTCACCTCAACGGTCAGATTTGACAGCCTTAATTTTCTTGCCTAATTGATTTTCAACTTGGGCTTTGAAATTCTTGAACACATCTATAGATTGAGACTTCTCATGAATTAAATAAAGATAGCCATACCTGGAGTAGTCATCTATGAAAGTGATAAAATATTGTTGTCCATTCCAAGAAGCTATAGGGAATGGACCATAAATATCCGTATGTATCAATTCTAAGACATTATTACTCCTATTAGCACCTTTATTTTTAACATTTGTTTGTTTTCCCTTAATGCATTCAATGCAGACTTCAAAATCTGACAAACCTAAGGGATCAAGAATTCCTTCTGACACAAGTCTTTGAATCCTTTGTTTAGAAATATGTCCTAAACGCTTGTGCCATAACATTAATGAATTCTCATTTGTTAATCTGCGCTTAATACCAACATTACTGGTATGTAAGGATTCATTTTCTTTAGAGGCAATCATATCCAGTTTATATAAATTATCAATTAAAGAACTGGTACCAAACAAATTTGAATTCTGAAATAGACTAAACTTTCTATTTCCAAATGAACAAGAAAAACCTGATTTGTCCAAACATGAAATAGAAACCAAATTTCGTCTAAAAGACGGTACATAAAAAGTCTCATCCAAATCCAAATTACAACCAGATTCTAATTGTAATCTAAATAAACAAACTGCCTCCACAGGAGCTCTTTCGCCATTTCCTACATAGATGAATCTTTTAGCATCAGTTGGCGTTCGGCTCCTTATGCACCCCTACATAGAAACACTTATGTGAGTAGTTGCACTTGTATCTATCCACCAAGTGTTCTTAGGTACTAAGGCTAAATTAACTTCTGAATAAACAAAGTTTAGAAGTTTACCCTTCTTCTCATGCCAGGTCACATACTTGGCATATTTTATGCAATCTTTCTTTACATGACTAGCTTTGAGGCAAAAGAAACAAGTTATACCTTTATCTTGTTTCTGTTGTCCCTTGTGATGTGAATTTCCAGACTCTGCAGTTTCCTTTCCTTTAATGTTCCTCTTTCTTTTCTTGTTGGAACTGGGGTCCTGATAAGTTGATGCTAAATGAGCACTTTCAACCTTTTCATGATTAAGTCTTTCTTCCTCTTGTACACATTAAGCAATCAGCTCATTCAAAGTCCATTTCTCTTTTTGAGTATTGTAACTTATTTTGAAATGACTGAATTATGTAGGAAGAGAGATCAATACTAAGTGCACCAGAATGTCTTCTGGCAATTCCAATTTGAATGCCTTTAGTCTTGTCATAAAGTTTGACATCTCCATGATGTACTCTCTTATATTCCTCTTCCCTTTGTACTGCATTGAGACAAGCTTAGTCAAGATGGTGCTTGTCTCAACCTTATCGTTTGCAGCGAATCAGTTTGCTATTTGGGAGAGGAATTTCCTAGCATCATTTTCATCAGGAATAGAACCCTTGATGGTATTCGGAATCGAGTGCTTCATAATCATTAGGCTCATGCGGTTTGATCGCTCCCATTTTTCATATATAACCTTTTGCTCAGCAGTACTATCGCTGGTCAAAGGTGCGGGGCGATTAACCCTCAATGCATAGTCTAATTCCATGCACCCTAGTACAATCATAACATGATCTTACCACTTCTTGAAATTTGTGCCGTTAAGCACGGGAATGCTGTTGATGTTAGCAAAAATCGATGTTGCTACAAACAAGTACAAAAGCTCACAATTAGTAACAACTCATGTATATATTAATAAAAACAAAACTGTACACGTATATACATACATGTGGGCCCATAACAAGATATCTAGCACAACATTAATACTTAGTCTTTAGACAGAAATATCAACTTGAAAGTGGTATCTCAAATATAGTTTATGAATATTGACAACCCAACCTGCCAAATAATGTACCTTTCTTTGGACTGACACATTATTCGCATGGCAACCTTTATTTATCACATATTCACAACTATTTTAATCTATTAACAATGCAAAAATAACATTTCTTTAGGCCGATTATTTTCACATATTAATAGCATGTTTATATATCTTAAAATAAATAAATTTTCATATTAGAGATTGCTTTGGCAACATAATACTTCAATTTATTCATCTAAAAAACATTAAAAATAAAATTTGGAACAAAATTCTTAAAATTAAAATTTTACCCTTTACCTTGACAACGCTGCAGCACCAGCAATCTGCACGAGGGACATATCACTGATGCTGTAGCGCTAGTTATTACACCATAAAAAAATGCATTCTAATAATTTAAAATTAGCGTGCCTCTTTTTATTTATTTTTATGGTGTAATGTTTCAAATTTTGAGCTTTCAATTGCAAAGTTCATTTTCTCATCAAGAGAACCAATAATCCATTGGCTCAGTTACTAAGCAAAATGTAAAAAATGGAAAACCCATTTCAAAGTTAATCAAATTAACAAAAATAACTAAACATCTAATGTTCGGAAATTTAACTACTTTTCTATTACTGTATTTCCTGAGAAACCAAACATCTAATGTTCGGAAATTTAACTACTTTTCTATTACTGTATTTCCAGAGAAACCAAATAACAGAAATTCGAACTAATATGAAACATCATATTTTAGGGCATTTTAAAAAAAAATAACTTAGGAAACCATGTAAAGGAATAGTTAAATTCAACACGAAAAATCCACGTCATAAACCATCTAGTATATTCAAATAACTAGCAATTTGATATTATTTTTTTAGGTTCTTTTATTTTCTAAAATAAAATTCGATGACTAAACAGCAAAAAAAAAAAAAAAATTTGAGTTTATGAACACAACCCTTATATACTGTTTCGCTTTTTTTTTAAAAAAAAAAGATATTGGACCACCTCTACACGGCAGCACTACAATTATGACAACGTAACAAACTAGAACGTCAATCACAGTTCCATCAATCTGCTTTTTCAAAGGACCATTAAAATTGAGTTGATCATATCTTATCTTCAGTGGCAATTTTTTGGTGGCTGCTTAGAGCATGCACAACCATTGAAATTAATTTTTAAAAGTACCATTAGAAAAATAATCTAGCAGTGAAAGATGTAAGCTTGTCATCCGAATGGGAGCATATTAGCTCGATGCTCATTGGATACAATGGGGTCGGTTGGCTTTCTCCTGAAAAAGCATTGCTATCAGGCGTTGCACGGTCAGCTGTTGACTTGACAGAGCCAGCAGTATGGGAGCCAACCGTAATTGTCCCTTTCTAACCAAGTGAGCGAATGGGCAGGTGCTGCACCTTCTCCCAAACACCAACTTTGAGGATGTATATTAATAAAAAAATTGGAGCAAATATTTATTTGACTGGCAGTCACAAAAATAAACCAAAAAAACATTATGAAAAATAAACTCCCTTTTGATTTCCAAGAAAACAGAAAAACAGTAACGCTTTTTTTTTTTTAATTAGACATTCATCAGGCTTTTCGCCAACAAATTAACATGGTTTAAATTTTAGACAGATTTATAGTAATTTCTGTCCTAATCATATTTTATTGAAAAAAATTTAAGAAACTCAATTTTCAGATGAATCTTAATAATTTAACATGAACAGCTCTAATACCAATTGTTAGATTTTAATATTGATACTAATACACATATTAATCATCAACAATATAACCAATATCTCATGTTAAACTTATCAAAAATTCATATTTATATATATTGAGAAGATGAGTTAGATACAAACCGGAATCTATTGCAAGCAAGCCTCTTAATCTTCTAAGACTACAGGGAGAACCACATTTGGTATGGAAACCAATCAACTTTAGAAGGGAGGGAGAAAGTTGTCTGTTTCTATAAAGTTTAACACACACTAAACACCCTCCCCTAATGTCTATTTATATCCATGTGCCTTAGGGACCATAACCCTAATAGTTACCTCACACATGTGCATTAGATCTTTGGCCCATTGACAAAGACGCATACCACATCGGGCTTCTACACATAAGGTGGCTCATACTAAAGAACCTTGATACTTTGGAGACCCATAAAACTTATATCACTTAATTGAATCTTTTATTAGATAGCAGGTCTACATGTACAATGTTATAACATATCTGAACCCAAAATTTTAACAATTCTATTTTTAATTTCATCAATTTCCACCGCAACTAATTTATCTGTCCAGCTGAATAAAGTAACTTCCTGTTTTCCACAGCATGTCTTTTGTACTTATTGCTACTTGCCTTCGTTGAGCAGGGGTCCCTTGAACCCCGAGGGGTGAGGGGTGTACAAAGGCCTTGCTCTGCTCCTCAATGGCTAGCGATGACTAATATAGAAGTTTTTCAAGTTAAAAGTATATCGTTCAAATGCAAAAGTGCAACAACAATTTAAGCTCGGCCATGAAATTGAAACATTTATAGCAAGTTCAATTTCTGGATCAAGTGAATTGGCACGTGTCGTATTTGATAACAGAGTGGTCATGACTCTGCTTATAAACATCTTCATTGTAACGGGTACCAGGAGCTGGCATCAACTGGCTGCAATACTTGCTAGCAATAACAGGATCACAAGTCGATCATTGAGATTTCCTTGCCCTGCCACCTATATCAGACAATCTTGGTCTTAGTAGTTGGGCAATGAGAAAATCACAAACCAGGCATATTAATAAGGAAGCGTCAAACGAGGATGACTTACACATGTCTAGCAAAGTTGATCCCAGGTGCGGATTAAGTTTCTTGCTAATACCATGTCTCATATATCAATCATAATACTTGGCATCTTCCAAGTTGAGCAAAACTAGTGTATTGTGAGGCCAAAAAGATGCCGATCAAGTTTCTTGCTACCACCAGCTTCAACTAAACTGAGGATTAACTGGCATGAATTTACATGGCATTTGAACTGAAATGTGTTGGGGTTTCATTCTTCTGATCAAGACCCTCCTCCTTTATCCGGGCTTGGGACCGGCTGTGACAAAGATGGATACTAACCATGACACAGGCGGAGTTATCGTTTGGTATAGTCACACCATCAATATACCAAAAGATCAGGTTTGAGCCTGAATTTAATCAAATTGATTTACCGTAACATTAATTGGAATACGCTTCCTATACCTCCACACACCACTCAGTGAGAGGGCATAGTGGAACCATTTAATTGGATTATCTAATGAAGGATAAGGAAAAGGCTAAAAAGGCTAAAGCACAAGATAGCCAATCAATCCACATTAAATAATCTGGAAGAAACATACTTGCCATTGAAAAGAACCCCATCGCGGCAGAAAGGGAACCAATATTCTCAATAATCTTTGAAGACTTCGGATAAACATTTCTCAAGTACATCCCACTGAATGACGCTGCAAATGCAATAACCAACGTAACTTTGACGATATTCAGGGTGACAAAATTACCATGCTCCAAAGCCAAGGCTGCAGCCACCTGGTATGTGAGGCTAAGGGTTATCTTACCATGGCTAGGAAGAACTCTGCTGGCCGGTTGGTAATTTTGCATTTCGATATCGAAACAATTAACATAAATTGGTAGTGTATTCAATGGATAAAATATCTGTTGAGGTACTACGTAATAACTAACTCTGTTTAACGCATTTGGGTTCGGTATGGTAAGAGATGTAGAATCTTGTGAGGGTCTTAACTTGGATAGAATTAAACGGGAATAATTAACTGCCCGCTTAATTAGGTTAAGAAAGGCTAATGGTGGATCATTTGGTGAACCTGGGGGTGGTGAGGAAGACATGACAAAAAAACGAACGAGAACACCTATCACTTCTTTATTTTGTTTGTTCTCCAAGTTCCAAGATTTCTGTCATTTCTTTATAGTGAGGTAAGGAAAATTCTAGACTAGCAGGTTTTGATTACTCTGTTTACAAGCTTTGTTGAAATTGTTAAAATAGGTGAAAGTTAAAGTTTATGACTAAAAGACACTAATTAATTATAATTTCAAATAATTTTATTTGTTGAAAAATAAAAAACAAAAATAAAGAAGAAAGATAGATACATTGCATGAGATAGGATGGTGAGTGGTAGCCCACATGTTACATGGCTAAAGTGGCGATTAGGAATAATCAATCATGACCCTTCCTCCAAGTTAAGATTGAGGATTTGAGATAGACTAAAATTATCTTATGCTAAAGAGAGTTAGATGATTAATTATTCAAAAGTTTATATTCATAAAAAAAAAAATATTTTTATTTTATTTTCATCATTTGCCTTCACATATAGATCGGGTGAAAGATTAAAAAGTTTGGGTGTGGATTAAAATGTTTTGCACCGGATGAATGAAAGAAAATTTTCAAGACTGAAATTGGGATTTGAAACTTTGATACTTATGTAAAAGAGATAATTTAGTGATTAATTATGCCAAAAGCTATTCTCAACAGGCCGTGTGTGAAAGTTCCCCAGTCTTCACTCTTTTTTCCACCTTGGTCAAAAAGCTCCCCAGTCTTCTCTCCTCTCTCTTTATTTCTCTGTACTTTTATCATAATGCAATAACGTATCGTTGAAGTTTTGAATGTCTTTGATGGGTCATAAAGTTTAAAGACAAGTCGACCCCGCTACTTTATCTTTTTCTTTTCTTCAATTTCCCTATCTTTTCCTATTCCCTGTTGCTGCTTTGGCCTTAGGCCATCACTTTGCGGAAGATTCATGAAATAATATCAACCATTCGTTCTCAATAATATTATTGTCTAAAGTAATATGTGTCTCTATTTCTTATAAAGAACATCGCAGGTTTCATTGAAGTAGCAGCCTCGTTTCCATGAAAAAGGTCGATGTTCTCTTAGTATAAATATGTGCTAAAGTACATAGTTCCTCTGGCTTTCCTAATTCCCTTTGAAACCATTTCCTTGGTTTCCTTTCAATGACATGAAGGAGGGATGGTATCAGCAGCTTTATTAGTCCACCATCACCATGTCACTACTACAGAGACATCATCCTCCATAATTCAAACCACAATCTTGGAGTCTATCTTGTTTATCACCTTCGCAATCACCACCGTTCTCATCCTAATTCCCCATGAAAATGTAAAAGGGAATCCTGTTCCAACCATCATCTTTAAAGGCCTCAACCCATCTATCTTTCATTCCTTCATAATATCAATCATCTTGGCATTTTTAGGTGCATTTTGTGCATTGCTAATATCGCACAGACCAAGCATCGCCAGGTTTTGCGGATACGCTTCAATGGTTTCCATGGCATCAGCTGTTGCATTACTGATGTGGGCTCTGTCCTTTGGGGAAGTCTGATCTAGAACTGCATCTTTTGACAAAGAGAACTGTGTTTCCCTTTGTTGGTTAATAATAGTGTTTCATTTTCTTTTTCTAGGA